>CM062820.1:376871900-377356900 GCA_031772625.1 Pinus tabuliformis | reverse complement strand
AGTCATTTAAACCAATATAATGAGGACCAAAGAGACTGTTGTGAATAGTGATATGACTTGATTATGATCACACACTTGAGACACTTTGAAGAAAAAAAACATATATCATCTGGAGCACATTAACAACATATTTCCCTCCATGCGACAACTTTATGACAAGTGTGACACTAAGGTTACAGTTTGCGACGACTGTGATGTGTTATGAAACCAGCTTAAGAAAAGATGGAAAAGATAAATCCACGCCTTAGAATTCAGCCTCTTCGAGGGGGAAACCTCCTTTACATTACATAAATGAACAATTCTTGGATGATTCAAATGACAAAACCTCCTTTCTATATATAGGAGTCTAAGGAGTCACAATATAATCCAGCCGACCTAACAATAATAATATAAAGCCACAAAAATAACAATAGAGGGATTCTATGGGGCACATAAATAACAATATGGGGGTAATAGGGGCACAACAATATAAATAAGGGGTATAACTACAATAGTAATGGGGTAATCACTAGTATTATAGGGACCCAACATGCCCCTCTCCTTCAAAAAAGTGTTGTCCTCAACGCTTGAGTAGTTCTGGATACTTCTGCATAAAATTCTCATCCTCCCATGTGGAATCTTCAGCGAATAAGTTCTTCCACTTGATAAGATACTCTGAAATTGATCGATTTCGTAGCTGTCGAGTTCTTGTTTCTGTGACTGCTTCCGTTCCAATATAATTTTTCCTTCCTCGTCAAGTTCTGGCAATATTGTTTGAATTGGGAGCTTGTCACCTATAACCTTCTTTAAACATGAAACATGGAAAACTGGGTGCAATCGAGAAGCTGCAGGAAGCTCCAATTTGTATGCCATAGTACCAATCTTTTGCAACACCTTGTACGGACCATAATACTTTGGTGATAATTTATTATCCTTCTTAGCTTGCTTTAGGGACATTTGCTTATATGGTTGTAGCCGTAGGAATACCCAATCACCTACATCAAAACTTCTTTCACTGCGATGTTGATCTGCCTGTTGTTTCATTCTATTTTGTGCCAACACGAGGTTATCCTTTAAGAGTTGGAGGACTTGTTGATGTTCGATGTGATGTTCCACTGCCTGAACCTTAGAATTTTCTCTTAAATATGATGTGATGGATGGTGGTTGATACCCATAAAGTGCCATAAATGGGGTCATTTTTGTTGCTGTATGGAAGGAAGTGTTATACCACCATTCAGCCAGAGGCAACCATTTGACCCATTGTGTCTGTTTATCAGATACAAAGCAACGAAGATATCCTTCCAAACATTTGTTTACTATCTCAGTTTGCCCATCAGATTGAGGATGATAAGATGAGCTATGAGCTAACTGAGTACCAAGACAAGAAAATAATTTTGTCCAAAAATTTCCAGTGAAAATGGGATCTCTGTCACTTACAATAATCTTTGGGTTTCCATGTAGCTTTTGAACTGTTTCCATAAATGCAGTAGAAACTGTACTGGCTTTAAATGGATGTGATAATGCACAAAAGTGTGCATACTTGGTAAGTCTGTCAACTACCACCATGATGACACTCTTTCCCTCAGACTTGGGTAAACCTGTGATAAAATCCATTGAAACCTCCTCCCAACGTTGGCTTGGAATGGATAAAGGTTGTAATAGACCCGATGTCTTAATTGTTTCAACTTTATTTTGTTGGCAAACCAAACATTCCGCCACAAACTTTTGAATATCTGATTTAAGGCCATCCCAAAAAAATTCCTTCTTAACCCTGTGGTAAGTTTTTAAAAATCCTGAGTGCCCTCCTAAGGGAGAAGTGTGCAATTCCATAAGAATCTTTTGTTTTAGCTGGGAATTCTTACAGAGGTATAAGCGATCTTTGTACCATAACGAATCATTTTGCCAGCTAAATGTATCAGAAGTACTGGAATCTTGTTGTAGCTTTCGAATAAGTGCCCACACTTCTTCGTCATTCTTCCATTCCTCCCTTGCTTTGTTTATCCAATCTGGTTGGATAATAGAAATGGCACACAACAATGCTTCCACATCCTCATCCTTTCTTGAGAGTGCATCTGCCACCACATTTTGCTTCCCTTTTTTGTAGATGATTTCAAAGTCATAACCCAACATCTTTGTGACCCACTTTTGTTGCTCTTCAGAGGATAATCTTTGTTCTAAAAAGTATTTAAGGCTATCATGATCCGTTTTTACCTTGAAGTGTCTTCCCATTAGGTAGGGTCGCCATTTCTTAAGTGCATGGAGTATTGCCAACATTTCCTTCTCATAAATAGCTTTGCTTAAAAACTTTCCCTTGATTGGACGACTTTCAAAAGCAATGGGTCTTTCATCTTGCATTAGAACAACACCAATTCCATTTCCTGAAGCATCACATTCCACAATAAAGGTTTTTGTGAAGTCCGGTGTAGCTAAGACCGGTGCTTGGCACATTGCCTCTTTAAGATGTTCAAAGGCCTTTGTTGCTTCCGGAGTCCATGAAAATGAATCTTTCTTCAATAATGTTGTTAGAGGTGCTGCTATTCTCCCATAATTCTTAACAAACTTGCGATAATACCCTGTCAACCCAAGAAATCCTCGCAGATGCTTTATGGATGTGGGGATTTTCCATTCCTTAATGGCTTTAATTTTGCTAGGGTCTACCTTAACTCCTTCATGAGATACAATATGACCCAAATATTCCACCTCCTGGACTCCAAAGAAACATTTGGATCTTTTTGCATATAATTGTTTCTCCTCCAATAGTTGTAGCACCCTGTCAACATGTTCAACATGATCCTTCCAAGACTTGCTGTAGATTAGTATATCATCAAAAAATACTAACACAAATTTTCTAAGGAATGGTTTGAAAATTGAATTCATCAAACCTTGAAATGTTGAAGGTGCATTGGTAAGGCCAAAAGGCATGACCAAAAATTCATAATGACCCTCATGAGTTCTAAATGCCGTTTTCGGAATGTCTTCAATCTTCATTCTGATTTGATGATATCCCGAACGAAGATCCAACTTGGTGAAGTAAATTGATCCATGCAATTCATCCAGTAATTCATCAATGACAGGAATGGGGAACTTATCTTTAATAGTGAGCTTGTTGAGCTCCCTATAATCTGGACACATGCGCCATGATCCATCCTTCTTGTGCACCAATACTACTGGAGCTGAGAAAGAACTTTGACTCGGTTGAATTATACCAGCCTCTAGCATTTCTGCAACCATACGTTCAATTTCACTTTTTTGGACATAGGGATATCTGTACGGCCTGATGTTTGGAGGAACACTTCCTGGAATCAGATGAATAGCATGATCATGATCACGCATAGGTGGGAGACCTTTGGGAGTCTCAAATACCTTGGAATGATTGTCCAGGACTTTTTGGAGATCTGGAGAAATAGATGATTCCAATGTGGAAACATCTAGCGAACATAATTGTGCAATTACACCTCTTTGCTCCTTTTTTAGAAGCTTAGTCATGCCATTAGAGCTGATTATCTTTCCTGGTTTCCCTGCAATACCCCTTAATTCAACTTCCTTTCCTTCAGCAGAAAATTTATGAAAAGTTCTTGAAAATTAAAAGCTATTGTACCCAAGGATTGTAGCCATTGGACTCCTAGTACAACATCAGCACCTCCCATTGGAATGGAAAGCATTGGGCTAGTCAATACATATTCTCCCATGGATAGCTTGATATTATGGCACTTTCCAGAGCAATTTATTGTTCCTCCATTTGCAATCATCACTTGACACTCTGGTGCTGGATATAGGAAGCAATTCAATTCTTTTGCTACCCTACAATGAATAAAATTGTGGGTGCTTCCTGAATCAATCAACACTATTACCTTTTTCTTCTTGATTTGTCCTTCTATCTTGATGGTTTGAGGAGTGGTAATTCCCGCCAATGCATTACAAGATATGGTCGGATTTATTTGTTCTTCATCTAGGCTTTGTTCCTGGAATATATCCTCTTCTTTTGACCTTTCTTGCTCCTTTTCTTCTTCCTCTTCACAATCTATGTAGAATAATTTCTTCTCAGCACACTTATGACCTTTTGTGTATTTGCTATCACAATTGTAACAAAGCCCTTTTGCTCTTTTTTCTTCCAATTGTTGTGGTGTCAACCTTGTAGGTTGTGGAAGACTAGGGGCAACAACACTTCCGTCTTTATAGTTGTGAGTGGTATGCTTCCTAGTTGCCATAATTTTGCTTTCCATTTTTCTTGCTAACCTGAATGCCTTCTCTAATGAATCAGGTTCCCAAAGGCGAACATCATGTTGGATATTATCCTTTAAAGACCCTATGAACACATCAATCCTATGCTCCTCTGGAATATCTTTTACCCTTATGTTCAATTTTTGGAACTCCTCAATGTGCTCCATTATTGAACCCTTTTGTTTGAGACTTATCAATTGGCTAAAAAAAGTGTTGCTTTTTGTATCCTCATAATGTGCTATCAATTCTTCCGTAAAAATTGCCCAAGTGATAAATTGTTTACGAGAACAAAGCCATTGATACCATACAAACTGATTTGGTTCCAAATATACAGTTGCCATACGTACCTTTTGTGTGTTTTGCACATTATTGAGATCGAAGAATTGCTCCATCTGTAATATCCATGTGGCGGGATCCTTGCCATCAAACTTCCTCATATCGATTTTTGGAATATGGTGATTCTTCGATCCAACATTAGCATCTATGGAATCATGATTAACATTTCTTTTGTTCTCATCATGAGTTTCCTTTACTACCTTTTCACCATTAGTAAGTATTTCTTGTAGAAAATTTGTCAAATCTGTCTTCAAATCTGCCATGCTTGTCTTCAAATTTGTGTTCAAATCTGTCTTCAAATTTGTGTTCAAATTGTCCATCTTAGCTTCCATGCCATTCATCTTAGCTTCCACACCATTTATCTTAGCATCTGTTAACTTTTGTGAGTGTGACATTTGTTGCACTTGTTCTTGTAATTTTGATATATCATGTAGCATTTCTTCCTCTTCTTCATGAGTCATGCTAGAGCTTTCAGGTTCCTTACTAGGTGTTTGCATTTTCTTTCCTCGGGGCATCAATTACCGATAATAATTCTCTACTATGCCCTTTGAATTCCTTCAAAATAAATTTTCAAACCAAGCTTAAGAAAAAATTTAAAAAAATCTACACACTTTTTTTCACTTTGTAGGAGCTCGATATTGCCTCTGATGTATCTCTGTACTTTCCAATCATCTAGTTCTGAATTTGTGACTTGTAGTATCTCTCTGTGTCCTCTTTCCAATGCCACCAGTCTGATCCAAATTGGATTCTCCAAGAAAGAGTTATGCACAATCTCCCAAGATGACCTGATTATAGACCTTTCCAGAAGAGCGAAGTTGTATGAAGTGCCACGTGTACAATTTTCAATATTTGATTCTGAAAAAGATATACAAGAAACTACAGTCCGTCCTCTTTCTGTACCTTCTTACGAAATTTCAATCTGATTCCCAGAGAGAAAGTTATGACAATTTTCCCCAGGTCACCTGTTTTGAATGTAATTCAGGAGTCTGCAAAAAGACCAACTTCCTCAGATCATATCTCCGAAAATATTGCGTGAAAAGCTCTGAAATTCGGACCCAAGGTTCATCGCGATTTCTTCTCAAACGGTTTTTTTTGAGACTTCTGAAACGTCACAGAAAAAAAGTTATAGCGAAAATGCCACGATGACCTGTTTGGAGCAGCGAAACCCTAGAATCCAAAGCTCTGATACCAAATGTTATGAAACCAGCTCAAGAAAAGATGGAAAAGATAAATCCACGCCTTAGAATTCAGCCTCTTCGAGGGGGAAACCTCCTTTACATTACATAAATGAACAATTCTTGGATGATTCAAATGACAAAACCTCCTTTCTATATATAGGAGTCTAAGGAGTCACAATATAATCTAGCCGACCTAACAATAATAATATAAAGCCACAAAAATAACAATAGAGGGATTCTATGGGGCACAAAAATAACAATATGGGGGTAATAGGGGCACAACAATATAAATAAGGGGTATAACTACAATAGTAATGGGGTAATCACTAGTATTATAGGGACCCAACATGATGACACTTGTGCGACAGTGCTTAAAACTTTGGGAATGACTGTGATTGATTCTTACATGGTTAGACTAACTCACTCACACAAATATAACCCCTTGAAACCACCATAACTAGCATACATAAATTGTGCGACAACTAACATGTGAAAAAACGCCAATTGCTAAAGTGTGAATGACTCTTGCGAAATGTGAACGATAGTGAAAGTAACACATGCATGAGCAAAGATAACATGAAAATGTCACTAATTAGAGTGAAGGAAAGTGAAAGTGGCAGTCAAAAATATGAAAATGACACTCGTGAAATCAAAGGTGCACGAAGGTGACAGTTTGTAAAACTCATCGAAATGGAAGAACGAACATAGCTAAAATGTGAGAAACTGTCGTTTTCAATGCGCATTGACTATCGACATGGATTGGACATCGCATAGGCATAACCTTGATGGAATGTACAATTCTTATTCAAGCTTGCATAAAAGGATGCACTCATGAACTTGTTGTTGACTAAGCATGTGTGAGCAAGCTACTTCGACACTTCTAATCCAAGAAGGGAGCTTAAAAGCATCAACTAACCAAAAAGTGACTATGAAACGATCGATCACAAGATCCACATTAGGCTCAAAAATTTAAGTGTATGCAAAATTTTGGAGGTTGTTTATCGTAGCAACAATAGGAAGCCATAGCTCGAACAAGATGGTTTATTCATCGAGTATTGGCCAAAAAAACCAATCACGTCATTGGAGGCATGTGATTCTTTACTGGGAGGTTGAGAAATAGTATTGGGAGTTCATAGAGCATTTGGTATTTTATCATAGAGTGTGTCAGATTGGATATAATAAGATCCAAATAATAGGAATGAGAAATTACCTGCTCTTCGGTCAAAACCCCGCCTTTAGTGATGTCTTCTGTGATAATTGGTAATAGAGACTTAATAAACCGTTTAGCTAAAATCTAATCAGGAACAAAAAATTTAACCAAACGATGATGACGACGCCACTCATGAATGTGATCAGAAATGTGAGTGGAATTAGTTTGTTCGAAATCGGTTAAAAGTATATTTTCAGTCTCATGTTGAATGGGTAACTAGAAATGTGTTAGGAATTTGGTAGCCAAGGCACTGAAATTATCAAATGATGCTCGTGGTAGTTAAATATACCATGTTTCTATTATATCGATGAGTGTGCGTTGGAAAATACGCAAATGGGAAGAGTAATCACTGAGAGAGTTCAAAGAACACCACAAATGATAAGGCATAATGTGTGTAGATGGGTCTTCTCCAAGATTTTCATTGAATTTAGGGATATCACTAGGAAATTTTGTGGGAATAACTAGATACCAAGGAGAATGGGTAATGGGATCATTGGTGATCCGAGTAAGATATGGCAATTCAAGAGTTGCTACGAATGACAGTTGCCTATCAAGATTTGGTGTAGGATACCCTAGGTAAGATAGGATGGCCTAAGAAACAAGGATCTGTGTTCCGAGATAGGGAGGATTTTGATAAAAAGAATACACATAACCTTGTTTACCAAATCTAAGATATCCTTATAAAGGTTGAAACGACTGGGTTGGTATTTTCTAACCGTAAGGCATTTGAGGTATATCTTGATATGGTTGATACATTTTCCCTGTGGGATTTTTCATCATCCCAAAATAAGGTTGGTTAGGTTGTGCTTGTGCCATACCATATACATTCTAACCCATTTGGATTTGAGGAATGGCTTGACCAAGCGATTGTGATTGTAAGTTACCTTGACAAGGCTAGGTATACGTGACTTGAGAGGTTCCAGATACCAGTGGAACAGGTTTGGTTTAAGATGCAGCCTGTGAAGGTTGGCTTAAATTAATTTGAGCTTAAGCATGTTGGGGTATAGGTTGATGAACAAGAATTTGAGATGTAAATGGAACAGGTTGAGAGATAAAATATGAAGCGACAACCAAACTAGGTTGTACGAGTGAGGTAGGTTGCAAAACATTAGCATCCATTCCCGAACATGAAGGACTCAAATGAGTACTAACTTGAGGAGATGGAAATATTCCCACAATGAGTTTCCCCTTATTGGAAGAGGAGGGACATACAGAGGAAACTGCTCCCCAATAGGAGGGTTCCCACTGACATAAAGACCAATCTATTATTGAATCGTAGGTGTAGATGGAGGAGGAAGAGCAGACTATGTAGCGCTCATTAAATAAGTGTTGGATAGGATTCCAGAAGAGAATGAAATGGGAGAGGTCCATGGACTAGATACTATTCCAAAAAAGGTCCCAAATAATGATTAGTAACAGGGCGAGACGGGCGGGCCAACATAAAAATATGTGTCTGGCGATGTTACAAACATGGATGAAGTTAATACATGGGTTGTCTCGGTCATAGTAGTTAGATACAGGCTGAGAAACCATAGTAGATATAGTCATGGTTAACTGTCCCAAGGAGGGTTGCCAAGGGAAACTCAAGGGTGAGTTGAAAGGAAAAGAACTGGACAAAGGAGGTTGTTATGGAGTATGATGAGAAGGAAAAGGATGAGCCTGATAAAAATGAGTACCTTCCTGGATAGGAGAGGAGGGTTGAGGCTCTTCCTAATGAATCTCTTCAATACTCACAAAAATAGGTGGAAGTGGTTCACCGTTGGGTCATATATATCTAGGTGGTGGTTGGGCTTGAGACAAAGGTAGAGAAGAGGAAGATATTGAAGTAACGATTGGAGATAACTGAGGTGCCTCGAGTTGTATAACTGTAGGTTGTGTTGTCACTGATTCAACATAGTCAGGTTCAATAACCTCGGGTAATGAAATTCTAGGTACTTTTGTTTCGGCTGTGTCAGACTCACCATCCAATGAAGAAGTAACCTTTGTTCGAACTACTACTAGGCTTATCACCCCTAGAATGCAACGCTGGAAAAAAATGACAACTCTTATGTTTATAGACTCTAGAACACATCTCTAGCCTAGACATCCAGATGTTTGCATTAATGTTTCAAATTCTCCTTAAGATTGATTGAATAAATTTTAAAGTTTACCTTCAATTATGTTTCAAGTTTGAAGGCTCACTGTGAATTTCACTTGAATACCTTTAAGATGCAAACTAGCATGAAAAAATGAAATCTTCTTTTCAATCAAAAATCTATGTATGGGAGGGAAGAGAATAAAGAGTGATGCAACAAACAATTTTTTTAAATCAATTCCCCTAACACAATTGTTCCAATTTCCAATTTCACACACAAAACCATAAATGAAATGCAAAATGCATGAGATTTTTCTCTTTGATCCACTTAATTTTCAAATGAGATGAAAATTAAGATGATTGCTAAATCACTGATAGAATAAATTATAAATAATCATGATTGCAATAGAAATTCTTTCAAACAATCAATGATCAAGCAACACTTTTCTAATGACCTAATTGACAGGAACAAAGAAAAATCCAAAAAAAATCTTATCAAAGGCTATAAAAACCAAAAGAAAACCAATTGGAGGCTTTTCAGAGACCAAGGCACACTCAGGGACAAAAGGAAAACCAATTGGAACCAAGAAAATTAGATATTAAAGCAACAAAAGGTAATTTTTTTCATCTAATAAGGGCCAACGCAAGTGCAAAAAGGGTACCAGTGCTCTGTAGCGCAAGTGCAAAGAAGGCTAGGGTGTGCTGCAATTCTCTATATCCATACCAGGGGGAGCGCTAATGTAGATCCGGCTAAATTATGACACAAAAAATCAATCCAAGCTCAAAGAAAGGTCTTCCTAAGGTCAATCTAGAGTTGAGTGAGGCAATGAAGGTATTTTCAAGAGGTGAAACAAGGGCTAAGGTCGAGGAAACCACTAAGGGAAAGAAACGTTCCTCAGTGGAGTCAAAAATTTGTTATACGAAATTTATGATTGCATACAAAAGTATCTTCCCTACACCTAGTGGACTAGTATAGAACAACATAAAGAAAAGAATATAGGGTTTCCCTTAGAGAAATTGAAGAATGATAAAGATGCTTACTATGAATTTGTCACAAGATTTACTTTCCTCCCATCTTGTAAGCTCTAATCGTAGCTCTGATTTCTATAATTAGAACCTGCACACACATTCACAACAAGCCAAAGATCCACAACATCTATGTAGCATAATTTAATTATTCTATTCAAAGGATCGGTGAAGCACTAAAATACATGAATGTAAATGTAACATAATACATCTAGGAAAATGGTATACTCTTTGTATTAATAGAAATAGGAGAGATTTTACAACCATGAATAGTAGTTGATCTTATAGAGATCTCCCCAAGTTTACTTATACTTCCTTGTCACAAAGTACACCTCAATGTCACCCTACTGCATGAAGATGATGACTCTCTTAGATTCAAGGTAGCAACATGAGGGTATGACTAGTCTCCAAAAGCAAACCCTGATGTTGTATATGGCAGTAAATTTATAGGATAGGGATGGTAGTTTAGGAATTCTTACCATTTACCAATCTAGGCTTGAGATCCACTTAAGATGGGAGGACGAGATAACAGGATAAGAGGTGAAGTCTCTAAGGTAGGATCATATAGGACTCGAGCTTCTTATCGAAGGTAAATGGTTAAAACAAGCCCTGGAAGCTTCTGAAAGAGGAAGCTTCGAGATTATTTTTAATTTTCCTGAATTTATAGAATCAACGCACCCCTAGCAAGGAGAAAGTTGTTATTGATCAGCGTTGGTGCAGAAAGAAGAAACCTGTTGTTGAACGCATGTATCTAAAGCGGTAGGGTGCACTAGGGCTTAAAAGCTCTGATTTGAAGTAGTTAGACCCATAAACTTAGTTATTTAGAAATTTCATGCTTAAGGATTTGTGTAGGGATGATGACAACATGTTCACGGATGTGGATTGATCCAGTTTGTAGGCCTATTGACGAAATGTGATAAAATGGCCTATAACATACATGATTGTACATGTTGTAAATATAGTGTTGTGTGCATGTTGTATGTGTGGTATTGTGTGCATGTTGTATGTGTGGTGTTGTGTACATACGGTGTTATGTGCATGTTGTATATGTGTTGTTGTGTACATATGGTGCAATGTGGATGTTGTACATGTGGTGTTGTGTGCATGCAGTGCTATGTACCTATGGTACATGCATTGTTGTGTGCATGTGGTGTTGTGTACATGTTGTATAAGTGGTGCTATGTACATTTGGTGTTGTGTACATGTGGTGCTATGTACACATTGTGGGGTCAAAGCATGGAGCTAGGTTACACTTTTTGGCAAAATGAGGGTGCGTTTTGCCAAAAAACATATGCTTGATCGAGTAATTTTTAAGCGCTTGATCGAGTTGTTGAGGCGCTTAAAAATAGCTCAATTGATCATTTAAAAAACTCTTGATCAATCCATTTTCAAACCCAAATTAACGGCTTGACCGAGAGTTATGGATCAATCGAGCTTTTGAGTCGTATGGTTCACCATTAATACCATTAATAAAAGTTGGTAAGGGTTTTGGTGGGTTAGCTGTTTAATGGCTCAATTGGACCTTTGAGCTCAATCGAGTTGATGATTAACCATGTATGTTGCTCGATCAAGGGTTACTATAACGCTCGATTGCAAAAGTTTAATTTTTAATTCAAGCACTTGATAGAGATTTTAAATCACTCAATCGAGCTCTTGAAGTCCTAAAACTTACAATTTTAGCACCTCTTCTGTAGATTTCTCTACAACCCCAATTTGTAACCTATTGGATCTAGGGTAGACTTTATCCTTAAGTGGTGAAATTAATCATGTTGGATTTGTGAAAGAGTCCTCTATCCAATAGCATATGAATTTGACACTTTCGAATTCATATGATATTTGTCATCTAATTTCTTTCAAACATAACACTTGAATTTTTTTTGGATAGTTTTAAAGGGGGTGAATAAAAAATCAATGACATAAAATATACACAATGAAAAACTTTCAAAAAATATCATTATATTCGTTTACGAGTCCTCTTCAAAAGGGTACTCTTGGTTTTTCAATTTATTGAAAAATAATTAAAAAACATAATTTTACATATAAAAATAATTTTTTAATATGAAAAACTTAGTTCTCTCCGTGTAGATCATGCTCATATATATATATATATATATATATATATATATTGAAAAATACACATTTTGGACTAAGTTATGTCAGGTGAATTGATGCATACCTCTTAAGTTTTGTGAAAATTTGCAAGGACATATATTGCATTTAATGCAAAAATTAGAGATTATATGACACTATTTTTTTTGCAAAAATATCATTAGGACAACAACATAATTACCCACATATTGTCTTTTACTTTGAATCAAAATTCATATTTCTTATATAAATTCTGAGTTGTGCAATTCGATAAAAGTGCAAAATTTTGAAATTTCATCACCACATTTGGTGCAAAAGTGTAATCCATCTTCATGTTTTCACCCAATGTAGGTGGTGTTGTGTACATGTTGTGAAAGTGGTGTTGTGTACATGTGGTGCTATGTACATGTTGTGAAGATGATGTTGTGTACATGCAGTGTTGTGTACACATTGTGTAGGTGGTGCTATGTACATGTGGTACACATAGTGTTGTTGTACATGTGGTATTGTGTACATGTTGTACATGTTGCGTTGTGTATATGTGCTATTGTGTTACGATTATTGTGTACATGTCGTACATTCTATATTGTGTATATGTGCTATTATGTTACGAGTATTGTGTAGTCATTGCATCACAACATGTCTATTCATTGTGTTTTACTCTGTGTACGTATATGTATTGCGTTATACACTGAGTGTTGGTATATGTATTGTTTTTTGGTGTACATCAGGTGTAGGTGTATGTGTTGTCTTGTACACTAGGCGTAGGTGTATGTACTGTGTTGTGGCGTACACCAGGTGTAGGTGTATGTGTTGTGTTGTACATAGTGTGTAGGTGTATGTGCTGTGTTGTAGGGTACACCGAGTGTTAGTGTATGTGTTGTGTTGTACATCATGTGTGGGTGTATGCATGCGATGTACATGGTATGTATGTGTACATGATTAAAGAGAAGAGAAGGTATTGGGTGCCTTCCAGGTTTGGAAACCAATCTAGTGTGTGTACAGAAAGGACAAAGAACAAAGGAAAAAACAAAGAACCATTTAAAGGATAAGTATCGATATTTTATTTCACTATCTAACTATGCATGTGATCTATGAATTTTATTTATGATGGTTACTTGTGATCTATGATTTTGACTTATGATGGTTGTGTGTTGAGCTAACCAAATGTGATATGTTTATTCATGATGATTTGATCAAATAATGACTTTGACTTGTTGTAACAGGAAGTGAACAAAACTGCAAGTGTACCTTATTGACGGGCCACCAATGAGGTATGATCTGAATTTATTTCAATTCATTTTGAATCTAATGGAAATTATGTTCTTGGTACAAGAAAGCATGAAAATGCCCGGCTGGGTGGTTGGAACTGATTGCAAGAATGTTAGCAACAATAATGAAAGGAATTGGAACATGCGGTAGTATACTGGTAAAGCACTTTAGGAGCAGAGCCATTATGGGACACTGGTACCCAATAGTGTCCATTGATTTCCAGGATCATGCTATGACCAATATGATGGTTTTGATGGATGGATATGCTTTGGTTATTGGACCTTCTGATGCAAGGAAACCTTGCCAAGGGAGGGGTCGCCTGACGGACTGTGTAACAAAGAAGGAGATGCATGTGGAACTTGGAAGGTGTGTGACTGCATGGAAGGGGGTGACCAGATTGCCTGAGGGACTGTGTAGCAGAGAAGGGAAGATTGGGGAATACATTGATTTTGGTCATTAGCATTGTCAAATGGAATCAGAAGCAGATTCATAGTGCGCCCTAGAAAAATGAGACAATAACTATTCACTAAGAGGAAAAGTGGCACAGGATTGTAGCATTGGACATTGGATGTACATTTTTACCTTGATAGTGGATTCTGGACTTCCTAGGAAGGAGGTGAATCCTAGTACTACTTTTGAGGGTGGAGGTGTGAGCCTCTAGATTACCTTGTTGCTGATGTAGACATCGTATCCTTTTATTTTTTGGTTGATAAAATGTGCATATGTGTACATTATTATAAATATTGTATCGAGTTGTGTTTATAAAGCTCCATAGATAGTATGATTATTTGTTGGTTGAAGAAAATGTGCATGGGATTATATGTGGTTGTTATTATAAATATCGTAATGAATTGTGTTATAAATCTCCAGTAAGCAGTATGTTTTTTATGTTTCGAGTAGTTGTTTATTGTAAGTACTACAACGAGTTGTGTTATAAAGCCCCATAAGCAGTATTATTTTGCTATTTTATAAGTTTCGTTGCACACCAAGGATGGTGTTCCTCCAAGGGGGGTGATTTTGTAACAACCCTAGTTGATTTTCCATGTAAAAAAAATATAAGACTAAGGTCATGGGACATCCTTTCCAAGCTGAATGTTAGGAAAAACCATAGTGATGGGGATCACTAGTGATTAATAAATGACTATGGAAATTGGAAAATATAATGGCAAAGACAAAGTGGCAAAAATTGACTTTATTTATGAAATAATGGAAAGTAGGAGAAAAGGAAGATGAAAGGTAATAGATTTGCATGAGGAGGAAATTGAAGAAAAAATGAAGGAAAATGAAGAAATTAGAGGCCTCAATGATAAAAAGGCTTCTGAGGACCATTTCATGGCTCTTGTCAGTGGAAGATTTTGGTTAGTTTTAGATTTTGTTAGTTTAATCTTTGACACTTTCATTCTATTCTCTCTCTCATTCTCTCACACTTAGAGAAATCTTGGAGCATTGTTGGAGAATTCTAGTCTCACTTGGATTTGGAGGAAGAAGGACAAGGAAAGTAGGAGAGTGCAAGGGAACATGTGGAACAACAACAACTACTACAACTAGATTGCTTTACAGGTATCGACATTAGGGGAATTTTGAGGTCTAAAATGAGCCTCCTAAGAAAAATGTACAACCAAAATAAACTTTATAAGAACCAATAGGATTCAATATGATGATGTCAACCATGGGGGATGATTCACCAATTTTGGAGTTAAAAAGTAAAAAGATTAAAAAATAATAAAATAATAAAACTACTTTTTCAACTCGTATTTTCAACTTATCTCCTTAAGATTTTACTCAAATTTTGAGCGACAGTACTCATTGAATGCAATATTTAATTATTCATCCAAGGAACACCCATGTTGTGTACTTTTGATGGACCCTGCTATACGAAAAATGAGAAATACATGAAAAAATGTGATTGCAATCACATTTTTTCATGTATTTCTCATTTTTCGTGTAGCAGGGTCCATCGAAAGTATGCAACATGCGTACTCTTTGGATGAGGAATAAAATTTTACATCCAATGAGTGTTTCTGCTTAAAATTTGAGTAAACCCATATGGAGATAAGTTGAAAATACGAGTTGAAAAAATAGTTTTTTCTTTTTCCATCTAAAATTTGATAATCTAATCTAATCTTATTTTATTATTATTTTAGACCTCAAAATTCCCCTAATGGTTGCATGTATGATTTCCTTGCTAGTATTGTCATGCATAGTACATGCATGTGGTTTCTTGGTTATGTGTTTTCATTGGCATGGCGATGTGCCTGAATTGATAGTGGTTTTACCTAGCCTTGTCATTTCCTGGATAGCCATGGTGTTTTTGGTTTCCCATTTGATTGTTTTCTAATTGGTGCTCATATTCCTGATGGTTGTGGGTTGAGTTATTAGTTCCTAGAGCCTTGGTTGGACAAACACTCTGGAACCCCTCAAACAACTTGGGTTGAGTTACTAGTCCTAGAAGCCTTGGTTGGACAAATGCTCTGGAGCCCTTGGTGGGTTGAGTTACTAGTCCTACAACCTTGGTTGGAAAAACGCTCTAGATTCATACAACATTTGTGGGTTAAGTTACCTGTCCTGGAGTCGGGTTGGAACAAAGAATATGGAGCCCTAAACAACTTGGGTAGAGACCAATTTGCTGATGGTTAGTGATGTTTGACCGTGAGGTGAAATCACTGGTTCATGATTGAGGTGGTTTGGCCTCTGGAAGCCCTGGTTTGGTTTTGTTTTGGTTATTCCATGAGATCCCATATTTATGCTTGTAATATGCCATGGGGATGACTCGCTGAAGGAAATATTTGGTTCAACCTAGTCTATGGTCGGTGGTACGTGGAAGTCCTTGACTTGGTTGGCATTTTCATATGTTAATAAGATGTATTTTTTATTGTGATCTATGAGCATATGTATTGATTATGATGGTGATATTATGGTTGGGTTTCCATGGTTTATATGTTGGTTATTGTTGGTTTATATGTTGGTTATATGATGTATATTGTTTATGGATCTTGACATGTTTGATGAATGCATGAACTAATTTTTTTTTATTATAGCTATTATGAGATGGCATTAGACCCTTTTATTGATAATCAAATAATTTTTAGACTCCTTTGATCATATATGCATTCATGACCTATAGATTAAATGTCTTCCATATGTTTGACGAAAGTTTTGTCATGGTTAGGCCTTGTTAGGTCAATTTCTTGATCAATTTTTGTGTTAGAGGCTTTGTCTTTGTGTTATTTATTGTTTTGGAAAGTTTCATCAAGTTCTAGCCAGTGGTATGGAGACTAGCCCTAAAAAGGTGGCTCAAATTTCGAGGTCGTAGGCACAAAACTAGGAAAATAAGACTGCATTTGCTACCTTGCAGGCTTATGTATGCAACTGGGAGTCCAGGTCAATGGAAAAGTGATATGACTCAGGGTTTGGGCACTTGGAGGGGTGGTTTAGCTCTTGTGGGTCCTGTAGCTCCTGAGGAAGGTCAATAAGGTTTTGGTTTTAGTTTCTTGATTCCACTTCCTTAACTATACCTAGGAGGTTGATTCATATCGTAGTAACTCTTCGTCACATGTTTACCCCGATAGACCGGTGAACTTGGGTAAATATGGGAGGATGGTGTTACATCCTACACCAAATGGTGTAAGGCTTAATTGGGACCTTATATCGGGGAGATCTCCTTTATGTTAGTGGTATCTAGCGCAATCAACGCAAGCCTTTAATGATTTCACTTATTACACAACTTATCGCACTGTTTTCTTTAATGTGATCTTCCTTTGTAACTTCTACCTTTGCCCAACTATCCCACTGAGCCTTCGTGATAATTGAGGTCCATCATTTTATTAAAATGCCTAATAATCCAGATATTATAATAGTGAAAACCTCCATAAGATCCATTTCTCTTATTCCAATATCATTTTTATAACAAATTAACATTTGGGTGCACATAGTGAGTATTTCTTCCTCACTAAGACCATCAATACTCCACGTATAGAGGTTCTTAGCATTATATTCTCTTTGATCTATGGAGTTTTCAAAAGTTTCTAGGTTCAGGAGGTGGCTTTTAGTGCATATAATGAGGAGTTCTTTTATATGCCATGAAGGCATGGGAATTTTTTGTTGGTGGCATTGTGATGGCATTGAAAGACATTGTTGGCATGTATGCAATTTTTTTATTTTCTAGTGAAGAGCTTGATGCAACAAAGGTAGATGCAGAAGTAGGGGTTGGAGTGAATTGTAGAAGTAAAAGGATTAGCTTCTATTATGTGAACATTAAGATTGGGCACACTAATCTTTTTGGAATACATCTATGGTTTATCTTTGTTTTGTTGCTAATTTTATTTACCATTGTAACAATGATTTATAATGCCTTTTCAATATCTTTATCAAAGTTTTCATAGGGTTTCTTTTAGCTCATCAATGGATGTAAGCAACGAGCTAGAAACAAGTTCTTCAAATTGTTCTGCCCTTAGAAGGTTCAAGGCTTATACTATTTGTTGACATTGAATGTGAAGTTGGTCAACTGATCCCTGGTTTTCACTTAGATTCACTTATTTGAATTGCTAGTCCTCTTAGGTCAAGGTTTGTCCAATTTCCTTGTTGAGTATTCTGGTTGTCGTCTACTTTGTCAATAACATAATGAAGTTGCCATAATAAGTTTGGAAATCTTATTTGAAATCTTTAGAGGCTCAAGAGGAGGGAATTGTGTGGATGTGATGTTGGTGGATCCATTCGCTAATTCCAAGCCTACCTAGAGGTAGCCTAACTACCACTTTCCTCAATGTTTGGAGTAAATGAAATCTATTATTCACTATGTTTAGAGTAGATCAAATAGATAATTGTTATCAAGCAAAAACCAATCAATATTGATGATAATAATTCCAAAAACATTTAGATATCAGATTAGTATGAAAGCTACTCTAGACGTGATTTCTTTAATTAAAAAAGATAATCTAAATAATCCTTTAGCACCCTAATCAAATATGAGAGAGTGGACCAATAAATTTAAACCAACCATATTTGAACAAACTTAAAATTTACACTAACCTATCGATAACCACATTCCACGTAACGTACACTTATTTACGGCCGAGTCACAACCCACTGACCCTTTCATAGAAATAATTAAATTGGTACCATATTTTAATTATGAAAGTCGTTGCTGACGTCGAAAGTAAATTTAGATGCTCCCCATTGCGAAAAGGCCCATAACGACATTATAATTTGATGCTCCCCATTTGCGGAAAGGCCCATAATGACATTGTAATTTATTGAAAGCAAAAGAAAATACTTTGTCAGCCACCATGCCCGTAGTCACCCGGAAGATTTTAAATCGATAAGATCCGGACATACTTAAGGTTAAGTAAACTAGCAAACTAATGTGGCTCGGCAATTTACTGAACTTTCTTAATTATATATAAAAAAATAAATGAAAATGTTTATCAATTTAACCAGTGTTGTTTATAGAGGTCACAAAAAAATCAAGAAATTTAATTAAATCAATTTTTGGATGGCATAAATAAATTTAACACTATCAAAAAAATTTGGCACACAAAATTATAAAGCTCAACCATAAAGATTTCCAGAATTTTCTATTAAATTTTTAAAAAATTCCTCCAGAATTTTATTATTTGTAAAACATTATTTTAATAATATTTAATAATTTTCATTTATCAAAAACATTTACAGCGCAACAGAAATCTGGCCAACATAATTGGGAAACATAATACAACACGCGTATGTATGTCTTACATTGTAGAAGAAACCGTATAAAACTCTCATCCCTGAATTATAGTTGAAATTTGTTTTTGTTTTTCTCGTGCCCGAGAATAAGCTGAGATATTACTTTAAATAGTTTTTTTTTTCTCATGTTGGAGAATAAACATACATATTACTTTAAATATATTATTAAGATCAAAATTATTTTTAACTCCATTTATAATGGGTTAAAATAATTGGTTAAAAAATTTGTTTGTAGACGCATAATCAGATGAGGGTTCAAATTCTTAGGAAAATAATAGAAATATTTGAAAGGTTTTGATAATTTTCAGAAATTTGGATTACAATTGTCAAGTTTTAAAATTTTGGATGACCAAAAAAGTTTTGATGGTGTTGAATCTATTTCTACCATAAAAACAAGATTCAAACACGGGAAAGACAAATTTATCTAACGCCTATTTTTGAATAAGATGTCAAAAATATTTAAGATTTCAAAAACCAGAAATCTTTATAACATAAACGACAACCTGAATCAAGTTTAAGAGAAATTTTTCGGCGTAAATCACAAGATATATCATTTGTCAACGCGTTTCAAACCAAGAGTGTGGTTCATCGTCCTAACGATGAACCACACTCGTTGGTTCGAAA
The DNA here is from genome assembly GCA_031772625.1 of Pinus tabuliformis. Classification (NCBI taxonomy): domain Eukaryota; kingdom Viridiplantae; phylum Streptophyta; class Pinopsida; order Pinales; family Pinaceae; genus Pinus; species Pinus tabuliformis. Next base: position 377,337,168 of record CM062820.1, on the reverse strand, counting down.
CCCGTTGACAAATGATATATCTTGTGATTTACGTCGAAAAATTTCTCTTAAACTTGATATGGATCACAGAAGCCTCAATTCAACAACCTGAATTAAATTTTCTCTAAAGTCATTAAGGAAGACTAATCCATTCATGTGGGTAGTAGTCTAAATATGTTTTCTTTGCCCTAAAATTCATAAAAAAATAATATTTTGTAAAATCTGACAACTATTTTTGTAAATACAGTTGTCAAACTTAAAAATTTTGGATGCCCCAAATTCTTTTGATAGCGCTGAATCCATTTTCATTATAAAAACACAATTCTATTACAAAATTCCTTGAAATTATTTTACCCGGACTCTAACTCAAAAACTTGTCCGATACGGCAACCAAAGCGTCCTCAACAGTCTCTGGGCGTTAGGGTTATCGACATTTCAACAACGACACTCTCAGCAGGAGGAGGCTGAGGGAGATGCCCCAATTCTTGATCGTGATCCCGCCCCTCCTTTTGGGGCAACGCCGCCGCAGGCGCGCAACCATTCACACCATTCTTTTCGCCGCTCTCGTAAGCGGCGCTCGTCCTGCACAGGGGACAAACGGAGCGCTTTGAGAGCCACGCATCGGCGCAATGCACATGGAAGGCGTGCGCACATGCTGGAATCACGCGGCACCAGTCACCAATCTGGAGTGGCTCAAGGCATACCGCGCACTCGCTCTCCGGAGTCCGCTCTTCTTTCAGGCATTCGAGTGTGGGCAAATGCTGGAGGTCAGCCTCCGAAAGGCCCTGTTGCTTGGGAACCTTGCTGTTCTCCTCAAACTGTCGCTGTCCACGCCTCTGATGCAGAGACACATAGGAGACAAGACAGAGATAGAACGCCACCAGCATGGCCATACCAGCGCAGAACAGCAACAGGGATACCACAATGGCTAAAATCATTCTCTCTAATTGCAGGCTGATGATAAAAACTAAACCTCAAAACCAGACGATATTCTGTGGATCAATAATATCCCATCTCTACAGCAGGCATCACAGAGCAGCAAGATCTGACATGGGAGGGGAGGCAAGCAAGCCTTTAAATCATCGTTATTTCTACAAGTCCAGACAGACAAACGATGGCCGCCGTGCCATCGCTGATATTGCCTTGATTGTCTCTACAGTGGCCACCCACCAATAATGAAACAAATGGTCATACGGCTTGGAATTATGGCTTAAACCCATTTACCATCTTATCATTTCAAAGCTCCCAACAAGAAGCTTATCAAATTTTTTTTGCCTTGAATTGGACAATTTCACACCAAAAGCAGACTTCTGATTTAAAAATTGACACCCCTTCGACATTTTGAGAATAAAATCTCCCGAGTGGATAATCTTAACCCATTAATTATTATTTTATATTGTGGATTCCTTCGAAAGAGCTTGCGTGCACGGCTATGATAGTTGCTCTCAAGGAATGATGTGAAATGATAAATTTTGCCCTTTGCTAATTAAAATAAAATATCTCAACTTGCACACCATTTTGAATGCCAATGCTTTAGTCTGTAAAATAAATTTCGTAATAGGATCCACCTTTTAGGGTTGAACTTAATTCATATAATCAGTCATGTCATTGAATCACTTTTAACTGTTTAACTCAATTCATGTATCTATAATGTTGAACTTAATTCATATAATCAGTCATGTCATTGAATCACTTTTAACTGTTTAACTCCATTCATGTATCTATAATGCCTTTGAATCCTTTATAGGAAGGGAGACCCTACCTTAACATTTATCTTAGCCATTTTTCTCTCTCTTTTTCAAATAACATTTTATTACATTAAATTAATAATAAGATATTTAAATTTTTATTTATATCTTTTTAAACCAATTTAAAATATATTATTATTTTTTAATATTAATAAATCAAAATACAATATTTCACTAAATTCAATTCATATATCCGTAATGTCCCTCTCTCATGACTTTAAACTTATTAAATGAAGTGGTCTTACTTTTACTTTTTGAAAATTTCACAAAAATATTTTATTTTAAAAATATATAATAATTTATTTCTATTATTTTTTTAAATATAAATGAATATTAAAAGATGAGATTATTTTGATAGATAGCATTGTGGTTAGGGTTTTACGTTTTTGCCACAAATCTTAGTTACTATATATAAATCAAATATGTTGGTGAGTCAGAGTTTGGATTTATGAAAAAAAAAAGTGATTGATTATTTAAACTAATCTTTTAAAGATCATTAGATCTGCTATGTATCAAAGATGTTATATTACAAAATTAATCTTACACCTCATCAACTCAAGCAACATGGAGATTAGATGTTGCAATAAGAGCCATCTTGTGGTTTATAATTTGAGATTTAACAAAGCCTCATCCTTTTATAATTGAAGCTACAAGGTTAAGTTCCGCAATTCTAATCCATTAGGTAGTCAACATAGCAGGAAGGTAATCAACATAGCAGGAAGACATAATAGGTTTCACTTAATCGAGGAGTTCTAGAGGATGCCTTTTCTTTTCTCTCTTAGTGAAGATATAAACAAGCCACATCATTCACCTCACTTGTATCCATTCCCGAGTGAATGGTAGCAAACCTTTAGATATAATTTCAAGTAATTATTTGTCATTTCCCTTGGAATTAATTATGAAAGAGGGGTTTTGATGATTTCAATTTCTTTTGTAGAATTTCATATGGGGATTTTATGACTGGAGTCTCATTTGGTAAAGCCATTGTCTGCAAATAGGAATGGATAGGATTGAGAGGTTTGAGGAATCTAACAAGTATAGAAAATGCCTTAAAAAGAAGGTTTATGTCATAAATTTAGACTTACTAGAGGATGAATATGGAAGAGTGTAGCATGATTTTGGTCAAAAGAAGGATTCTCTAGATTATGAGGATAGGTGAAGATATGGACAAAATTCTTTTGTCTTTGTGGAATTAGGGATGCAAAGCATTATTCTTAAAGAACTGGAAAGTAAATTTGATGCAAAGTGTACACATATGGAATATCTTCTTATATGGGATAGATTCACCAACTTATAATTATTTAATAAGATGATATTTTCAGAGAAACAGAAAATGAGAGCCACGCATCGGGGGGCCAAGAGGGAAACGACATGAGAGCTACGCATCCGCGTAGAGTAAATGGAAGGTAGGTATGGCTGCATAATGCGATCACGCGGAAACTGTCACTGAACCGCAATGGCTCGAGGCATACCGCGCACGCGCCCTCCGCGCCTCCGCCTCCCCACACCTCTTCTCCTTCTTTCCGGTTACGACGGTGGGCAGCCGTTGGATGCACGCTCACGATATCGGCCGTCAGCACCACAGTAGTAATAAAAAGCAGGACACACCAGAAAGCATAAGACGTCGAAAAACATGGAGGCGTGATAATGTGGTTTGGAACGCGGAAGTGACAGATTATAATATCGCAACCTTTGCAATCTACATGAATTTTAGACATATTCTATCCATCACCTCAAGTTTGTGGATAAGGTCACTTTGAAGATATGAAACAGATTGGTTATAATATCAAAGGTCGCACCGAGGCCCATCCCGGAGGAGCTAACTGGGCGCCTCTCCTATACAACACCTTTTGGGCATAAAGGTTTTGGACATAAAAGTTTTTGCTGAACTGGTAGATTGGGTGTTAGTTGTTGGACATATGCAAATGGTACATGTACATCATTAATATATTCTTTTCCTTGAGCATCAAGCAAACATCTTACACTTATGTGGCAATGTTTTAGGAGAGACTTAGACTAGCACTTCTATTATATTAAACAACAATTTGATATTACAACTTGGTATTCCTTTTTCGGTAAGAAACACCTCTAGCAACAATTAGGACCCCATTTCAAGGTGCAACCATATACTGTGATACTTCTGCTTACTTTTATGTTATGTTTTGATTTATTTTATATTTTAATTTTATAGTTTATTTTAATGGCCAATCCAACCCATTTTTCAGTATAGGTATAATCTTTTTAGTATTTTTTTAACATTATACTATCTTATGTTTCTATGCTAAGAGTACACTTTTGGCTTTGGTCTATTCTTTCTAATAAAACACTAACTTAAAATATGTAGCATATCCCTATATACTTTTCTTTAAAAAACAATAGCATATTTATCCCAAAAAAAATATTAATAAAAAAAATATAATACTTCTTACCCACTTTTATTTGCATAGCAATGATAAAGACCTTTATTAACAATGTCATTATGGCTAGCACAAACACATTAATAAATATGGTTGATATATGTCAAAGGCCCTATTTTCCATCATTTATATGCCAATCGCTTTTCGAAATTGAAGCCAGTCAACATAATTATTTATTATTTATTAATATTAATATTATTTATATTAAGAATCTCAATGTCATTTATAATATTAATATTATTAATTAAATATTAATAATATTAAAATAATATAGAACCTAAACCCTAATTTTAATCTAATTTATAAACAATAACTATATTAATGTTTTGTAAGTCTTTAGATATGTCAAACAATGCCTTTAAGTAACTAATTTTTTTATAAATTTGAGTTAGATTAAAAAAAATAAAATCAAGAGAGAAATATGTGTGCTTCTCCAGCTAGTTTCATAGTCGTAATTATGCTAAGTGGGGGTGGTGTGGAAATGCACCCAATGGCCACTCCAAATGAAGCAAATCTAAAATGCCAAAGCAACCTTTCATACATAAATTTTTAACAAATTATAATGCCAGCCACGTTTCAAGAATGATTTTTTAATAAATTAAAGATAAGATCATACTAAAGAAACTAAAGAATTATTCACATACTTTCTATATTATGCATTGGATCTTGTATTAGACAAAGAATATTCATAGATTATCAAATCCTAGTCATTCATAATTTAAAATTTTGAAATTCCTCAAGCCCAATTCCAATATAGACCATGTCTTCGGTGTAAAAATGATGAAAGGAAGTGTGGGAGGAAAGAGTATGCATTTTTTGTTCTTCTGGAAAAATGGAAACAGAAAAACATTTCATTTTATATTGTGAGGCCTTCAAAGACAACAGGGAAATTTATCGAGATATGCTAGCAACTAGCTCTTGGGATAATCTATTTAGCGAGGGGTTTGTTGAGAAGCTTGTAGCATTTATTTTGAAGCTTCACAGAAAAGGGTCAAATACATCAAGCAGATGAAAAAGCAATCTGTCCCATAAGCTAACTTTAGCCTCGTGGACGTTAAAATAATTTCTTCTTCAAAAAAAATAGTAACTATGAAATATAGTTACATATACGAAGTTCTATTAAGAAACATTGGCCCCTCATTGTCTCAAAATACTTCGAAAATTTCGTTGAGAGAAGTCATGTAGGAACATAAAAACAGATCAAAATAGTAACAAAAAGGCAATACAACCAACAAAACTACCATGCAAAAACTCGAACCATAAAGTGCCCTGCATCATATATTGAGATCTGAGAGATGGAACCTACGGATAATCACTCCAAGAAATTATATGCCCAGGGGAAGAGACATACAAAACCTACGTCAAAAGGGGAAAGCCCCCGATCTAATGATAGATCCCTTGGCCAACAAGTCAAAACATATATGCCCTTCCCTAACAGAGGCTCCACGGTTAGAAAGATGGTCTACCAAGTGATTCTGCTCCCTAAAAATATATGGTAGAAGCAGATGGAAGAAAAGGAGGCCATCATGGACCCAAGTTGCTTCATCCAATGGAGAATAAGTGGAACTTCAAACGGGGAATGGCCCTTGACCCAATCAATGGCCACCTTCAAGTTGCCTGCAGTCAGGATATGCTCTACAGCAAGCCATGAAGCACATTGAATCACCCCCCATAAGGCAAACACCTCTTCTCTAACATTTGTGCCATATCCCCTTGATCATTAGAAGTAATAGGTCAGGGAAGGACTCAATCTGAGTACGGCTCCACACCCGTACTCCCCATTCACAGAGGCACATCAAAAAAGTCGACCGGGAAGAAATTCTCTAGGTTCTTATATGACCATCTATGGATATCACTAATAGGTCTCCAAGGGCCAATTTCCAAAAAGTATGCCGCAATATTCAGAGCTATGGATATCAAGTCTGGAGATTTATTCTCTAAAATGCATAAATTCCTACATCGCCATATACCCTAAAAAATGTATAATGAGTGTGCCCTGAATGCTCGATGGTGGAAGCACTAGTGATGGAGGCATGCAACGATGGAAGATATATGCACCAGAGAATTGATCTTTAGAATATTAGAGACCTATTCCCAGGTTAATATCGAAAAAGGGAAACTCAGAAATAGATGATGCACCTCCTCAGTCGACGATTGACATAGTGGACAAAGCCCCGAACCATTGAATCCTCACTTAGCTAAATTATCCAAGGTGAGGATTTGATTGTGAAACACAAGGCAGATGAAACATTTTAATTTTGTTGGAACCTCCCACCTCCACATACAGGCCAACCATTTAGTACCGAGATCCTATCAATTTTCCTTAGTAATCAATGAATAAATTGCCTTAGTAGAGATGAATCCTCCATTGGAGCAGCGTCCCCAGGTAAGTCTATCATCCTTCTCTGTGAAGACTATCCCTACATGGCATAAATTAGAATGGTAGGAATCCCATTCAAAAGTGAGTTTTGGTGGGATATCCAACTTAACAATGTGTGACCAACTGGAGGAGAAAAAACTAGTGTTCTATGGGATACCAATATGAGCAAGAGAGAAAAGTCCACGATCATGCAAGAACTGAATAATGGGAAGAGATAAGATATGTACTCCCTCCAATCTGATGATGGCATCTAATCCAACTAAGCTTTTGCTACCACATCCAACCATCCATATGAGATTACCGCACAACCATGGCTTATATTTCATCAAACTATGCCATATAAATGAGGCACCCTTTTTTCTGACACCCCTACCAAGACCCACTATTCCAAATATGTGTTATTAAGGTAATTATCTCTTATGATTTCATGCGAAATTCCAGGTCCCATGAAATCCATACGTAAATTATTAGTTACCAGAGCCATATTGAAGTACTTTGTGTCTTTAATTCTCCAGCCACCTTCCTCCATCAATTTGAAAATTATAGAGAGTTTTTATAGATGGAATTTCAAATTATTTCCAGACCCTGCCCAGAGGAATTTTGCTAGAATTGATTCAATCTTGTTGATGACCGACATTAACAAAAGAAATATATGCATCCAATAGACTGAGACGCCTTGAAGGACAACCTTGATCATAATCCTCCTACGACCCAATATGAGCCACTTGTTTTCCCATAAGGTCAATTTCTTTTGAATTTTCTCAATAATCTATGACCAGTCCCACTTCTTGCAGTTGCAAGGCTTCAAGTGAAATCCTTAATACTTGAAGCCACCATCTAGAGACCTAGTTCTAATCCCAAATAGGTCTGCAATCTTCCTAGTCTGCTCCTTTATGCAATTTGTATTGATTTCTTATTTTTCTTTGTTTAAAATGAGACCAGAGGTATTCCCAAATTTGGTAATGACTTGGTGTAAGATGTAGCATTCAGAGAGCTTAGCCACTCCAAGACATAAGACATCATGAACAAACAATAAGTGTAAGAGATTCCTATTTGATGTAACCCTACATCTAGTGATCCTTCCAACCATCTTGGCTTATTTTAATCCTTTACTCAATGCATCCATGACCAAAATGAAAAGAAATGGCGAGAGTGCACAACCTTACCTCAATCCTCTAAAAGTCCAGAAGAAGTCTTTTGGCATACCATTGCTCAAAACAACTAAGTTAGTCGTCATGACACAAGCCATGATCTAATTAATATGCCTGTAGGGGAAGATGATTCTATGAAGGATCAACCTAAAAACATCCCAAACGACCTTATAATATGCTTTGATAAGATCTATTTTCATCAAACAATTTTTCAATTTGCAAGATTTTATGGAATGTATGCATTCTTGGGTTATCCCCATAGCATCTTGAATCCTTCTATCTCCAAGGAAACCGAAATTTTCCACAGTAACATGCTTAGACAACATCTACTTAACTCGATTAGCAATTAATTATATGCAACATTACAAAGTGATATCGGTCTAAAATTTGAGAAACGAGAGGAATTAATTTTTTTGGAATAAGAGCAAGAAAGGTAGTGTTGATAGCACCTGAGATATGGCCCTGACATCGGGACTCTTCCACCATTTCAATGAAATCAGATGCCATCAGGTCGAAGAAAAATAACCGACCAACCACTTGGTCACACGCTCTTTTCCTTAGCAAGTTCTTTCAATACTCCTTGCAACTCATCTGCAAAGATGGGTTTGTCCATCCGCTCAATGACTTCTTCGTTGACCATACAAGGGAATAAATGGGCAAATTCTAATTGGTCTTCAATATTTATTGCATCATATGCCAAGCATTGCTTCTTGAAGTAAAAGACAATCTCCTTGTTAGAAATTGTAATTACTCCCGCATGTGGAGTTAGTTAAAAATATAGAGTCACTTCACTGAGTGATTGAGTGATTGAGTGTTTGAGTGTTGATTCAAGTCAAGTGATAGACAACTTTTAGTGTGTGGTTGCATGTGATTGCATGTCAAAGTATTTTAGGCGAGTCACTAGTTGGAAAATGTTTAAATACCCCTCACCGGGTTCATTGTAATCATCATGTTTTGTGTGATCAATAGAAGAGTAACAGCTCGTGTTTTATTTGTGAATTATTTGTGTTTTGTTTCCTCTGCCTTCCCAACAAATTGGTATCATAGCTACGTCAAGAAAAAGCCAAAATTTATCAGCCCTTTGTGTATTTGAGAAATGCAGCGCCAATCTGCAACAGCTGCATAGTTTATTAGTTTTTGATTATTTAAGAGCCGTGAATCCCTTATTGTCCTGCAGTGCCACCTTATCATGAAAGGCCCGTGTGTGCTAGCCACCACTGTAAGCAACTAATCCTCTATCACCGCCATCGTGAATAGAGTTGGAGGACTAGAAAATACAAACATAGATTGCAAAGTCATGGCTGGTGGTTAACAGAGCCGTGAGTTTTCGTGAGGGGAAAACGACATCACGCAAGGGTCACAAACTCCGCTCAAGGAATAAATTGAATTCACCATTCACCAATCGAAGGGTATGAAAAGTCAATTAGCATGCTACTCATGTCGTCCACAAGGGAAGGATACATGTGATTTTTTTTTTTCTAAGTCACAAGGTTTGACCTTATTCCAAAGGTGTGTTTTAATTAAAGAAGTTTTTGAATTTTTTTTCAAGGGTCGAAAGATATATGGAAGTGTTTTTCGGATTTTTTTTTATTAAGAAAAAAACAAAGGTATATGGTATAAAGCTTTTTATAAGAGTTGAAGAGTTTTTAATTGAAAGAGAATTAAGAAAAAAAAATCCTTAGCAAGAGAATTTAGGATTTTCTTAAAGTTTATCTATTAGTGAATTTTTTTTGGTGTTTTGTCAAGTATGACAATTTTTGGGTGAAGATTGTTGCCTTACGGGGAGCATATTGAAAATCATATTTTTCTTCGGGAGCAATATGGAAGATAATCTCATGCAATCAGGAAAGAGACTATAAGACATAGGAAAGACCACAGTCATGGGTTGCAAAGCGCAATTGAAGCATATTAAGAAAAGATATCGAAAAGAAGAGGAAAAGATCATTGCCATGGTTAGAAAGGTTTAGGCCGCAACCGAGGAACTAAGAAGTCTAGTAGAAGACAAAGAAGAAATTGAGGGTGATTGGTGTAGCTTTGATCTGCTACCACCTCCTATGCTTACAAGTGAATATTTTGATCATTGGGTTATCAAGATGTTAACTTTTCTTCAAGCTAAAGAGTTAATTGAGTACGTGTTGGGTAGCGGAGGTCCCGCATAATGGTTTTGGGACAGAGAGCCTACAAATTAGGATTAAATCATTGTAAAAACTTCGAAGTATGCGGAGCATGAAATGTAAAAGGTCGAGTCAAAGGGTTGTCCACCTAAGAAATAATGTAAAATAATAGGAAGTAAGTCGGATCGTGGACCATAGGAAGGTATAAATAGAGCGCAACTTTATGTGGAAAAGGCAGTTCTTGTTCAGGCATGATCTTGGATCTAAATTGTAATGGGTTGTTGAAGGAAGCACTTTGAAAGTGTCGGTAAGTCGGAGTCGAGGGTTTGGGTAAAGGACAGAGGCTTTGCAGCTGTGAGCGGAGAGGCCTGGAAGAGTCCGCAGCTGTGTGCGCGGACCCCTGCAGCTGAGTGCGCGGGGCAGATCTGGTTGTACGGGTGAGAAGTGGAAATAAAAATAGTTCATTTTGAGAATTATTTGTGATCTCCGAATTATCGCGAATCTGGCATTTTGTATGGTTAATAAGACTGTTTTGATTTATGAGCACTGCTTATTGAATACTTGTGAATCTGGGTTTAAATCTTAATCCGCGAACTAAATAAAAGTGATAAATGTTTGCTTAAAGACCACTTTAAAGTAGATCCGATCGGTAGACTGCATGTTAATAGAAAGTAAGAGGTATTTCGGATTTGCACGAATACAACGCAGCACGAACGGGGCGTGAATCCTCCAAACCACATCTAGACATCCCAAGGGTGCGGAAACCTAGTTCCAGCACCCTCCCCTGCTACCTCGGGTAAGACCTCAGTCCACGCTTCTCAGGCTGTTGCCGAAAGGGCCGGTAGTTGTAGGATTTGCTTAGCTAAATAATTCTTCCAAACTTGGGTCAGGCCCATATAAGCCAACAAATGGTTCCGTTGCCGGGACCGGGATCTGCCTAAGGGGTGTCTGGTGTGAAACGCAGGGATTCTATAGAGAAAAGAACTAAAGGAGCGAAGGGACCAGGAATAGTAGTAGTTTAAGGGTAACAATGACGAGCGCGATCCAGTTACCGATATTCAAAGGAGCAAGAGGCGAAGACCCGGAACAATTTTGGTTCGTGTTAACATCCGTATGGAATGCGCAGCGAATTGTAGATGATAATATCAAAAAGGCTACCTTAGTTAGTGCGCTGCAGGATTGAGCACTGACATGGTACATAAAGTACTCAAATGATCACCCAACGGTGGGGACAACAGAAATCCAGACCAAATTGAAGAAGGAGTTTAGCTGGCCAAAGTCAGAAACACAGTTGATTATAGGGTTCAAAGAGATTGCAATGATGCCTGGTGAAACCCCGTGGGATTTGGACCAAGGATTGAAAAGTATTATTCGTGAGGCTAATATGTCATTAACGGATGCGCAACACTGCACTTGGTTTATGGCATCCTTAACACCACATCTGAGGACAACTTTATCACAACAGAAGATCTCAACCCAGGCCGAAGCGCTAGAAACAGTAATGAGGTTACACGAAACTCCGTTACAAGACCCGGGTTGGGAGTTCAACAAATCCAAGCACAGATCCAAAATTTGTGTTTGGAAATGAAGAAATTAAAACACGAACAGGTACCGCGACCGGAAGTCCGGGAGGAAGTATGGTGCATAAAGTGCAGAAGCCAGGGACACGATAAAGATCACTGCTTAGTCTCAATAAATTAACTGGCAACAGGGGGACCAAACTTATTGCGACCAAAGGCACAGGTAGGACCGAGCACCACAACCCCACTCTGGTGCGCAATCTATCAGGTGGGAGGAAAGCACAACACTGATAACTGTCATCTATTACCAAAATACAACCAGACCCCCAGCAACTATTTTGCAACGTTTGCAGGTCGGTGGGCCACAAGGAAAGAGACTGTCGTAGCTACCAATTGTTAATGGACCAGTCAAATTCTTACAGAATGCAGATTGAGGCACAAGGTCAGGATCGAGTCGCGATGATCACACACGGTGGGTTCCAGGACGGAGGACGAGGATGAGGCGGAATGGGGCCAGGAAGGGGTCATGGGCAGTTAATCTGCTACAACTGTGGGGGACCAGGACATTATGCGGGGGATTGTACCAACCCAACTAGAATTTCGTGTAGTTACTGTGAGCAATTTGATCATGAGCTGATAGATTGTCCTACGCTGATAGCACAGATTCGCGAAAAAAGGACAGTGCAACCAACAACGACCCAAAATGTGCAAATGATGAGGTCCGAACCCCGCCAGGAAGATACCAAAGTCAACATGGTATTGAGAAGTGGCATAGGAGTGGATGAAAGGAACTTAGGGACCGGTAAGGAGACATATCTGGAAGCTCAGGGGAGCTTAGCGGAGGTCTTTACTCCAGGTGGTAGGGATCAGCTAGAGGTATATAAGGATCCCTCGATGATAACTACCTTTTTAGAGACATGTATAAAATTGCTTCATGACAACATGGTAGTTAAAGGCTTGTAGGAGTTGATAAATGGATGAGCAGGATGGAGTGAATCTCACATTGTTCGAAAGTTGGGAAGACATGCATCATGGCTCGGGAGGGAAATGCAACTAACAACACAGATCAATGAGTATGAAATGGATCAAGTCATTCTAGATCTAGGTTTAGATGCCAACATATTTCCTAAACGGACTTGGGAGTGCATGGGTAAGCCTACGCTACAATGGTCCCTTATCCAACTGCGAATAGAAAATCAACATAAGGTACTGCCCATGGGAAGGTTGCAAGGAGTTACGGTAGACCTTGACGGCGCAAGTACTCAGACAGGAATTTGAAGTTATTGAGCTCATGGATGAAAGTACGCCCTATCCTACATTGTTAGGGATAGACTGGGCCACCGACATGAACGGGATTATTAATTTGAAGAAGCGGACAATGGTATTTGAAACAAAGTCGCTCCACGTGGTCATTCCGCTAGATCCAGTTGAAGGACCGCGCTACATTGAACCTGTGCATGAGAGGGAAAGTGACGACGATGTAGATTGTAGTTACAGAATGGCTGCGCAAAGGCGAGAAGGGGTCAAGACAGCGGAGGATAGAAGAATATCACGAGGCTATGGAGAATCCTACACTTCCAAGGCAGATGAGGAAGACGAGCAGTGGCACAACAGGTTGAATGGAGTGACCACACTACATTGCAACATTGTGACTAAATCTCTGTACTGTGTGAAGGCCTAGGATTGCGAAATGCCAAAATATGATGGGCTGACAATAATAGACAAATTCCTGACCAAATTTTAAGTCGTCGTACTAGAGCACCAGCGATTTGATGTGATGAGGTGGGCGTTGCGCACGGCACTTGCGCGATGGTGGGGAACACATGAAGGTACGTTCAAAGATTGGCGCGCTTGAAGACGTATGATGAAGATCAGATTTGGGAAGCCGGAATTACGCCTAACGGAGAAATATGATGGACGTGATGACCTGCGCATGGACCTTACTAGATGGATCAAAGCCAATGGTGAAAAAACTCAACCAAAATGGGTGCACTTATTTTATCACACCCTGGACATCATTCCCAGAAACTGGTATACTAAAGCAGAGCTCTAGCACGAAACAACCGAGTGGGATATCTTGCGCGAAGGGTTTTTGTCAACATTCCTCTTTGAAAATCAATGGATGGATCTTGTGGACGACACGTTACAGCTGGTAAAGGCCACCATTTTCAAGACGCCACTAGAACCAAAAGAAACTGCGCAACCCGACTAGTCACCACAGCTGAGCCAGGCTCTCAAATGCTATAATGTCTAAGCAGAAGATGATGAGGACGATCTGCAAAACGTCAATATTCTAGAATCAGAGGGGAGCCGTGAGGTGCGCGGACCCGAAATCGAAGATCCAGATATCACGGTGCTGTTGAAAACGAGACAAGTCAATATCGGAACAGAAGATGAGCTGAATTATGCAATGCTTGGAGACTATTGGGACGATGCCACAGTGGAGAAGGTCGTCAAATTGCTTCGCGAATATCACAATTTATTCCCAACAAAAATCACAAAGCTAAAAGGGATCCTAGGAGACCTGGGAATGATGAAGATAACATTGAAGCCAGACGCAAAACCAGTTAAGCGGCGACCCTACCGATTGAACCCAAAATATAAAGCAAAGGTCCGTGAAGAACTAGACAAGATCCTGGTAGCGGGAATCATTGAACCAGTCGAGGAGTCTGATTGGGTAAGTCCGATGGTTGTGCAGAAGAAGAAATAGAAGGGTGAGATTCGTATCTGTGTCGATCTCAAGAAGCTCAATGATGCCTACGTTAACGATCCATTTCCAACTCCGTTTACAGATGAAGTACTAGAAAATGTGGGGGGACAGGAAGCCTACTCCTTCACGGATGGATTCTCAAGATACCACCAAATCAAGATCGTGCCAGAGGACAGCAGTAAAACGACGTTCGCCACTGAATGGGGTTGCTTTTAGTAGACGATGATGCCCTTTGGACTGAAGAATGCGCCGGCGATATTTTCACAAATAGTGGTAGTGGCATTCAAAGAATTTATACACAAGTTATTAGAAGTCTATCTTGATGATTGGACCATGTTTGGAATAGTTAAGAAGCACATAGCAAGCTTACGGTTGATGTTGGATACTTGCCGCTGACACCAAATTACGCTAAACTTAAAGAAGTGTACTTTCCTTGTCCCATTCGGGAACTTGCTGGGCCATGTGGTCTGTAAGCAAGGCCTGATGGTGGATCCAACAAAGATCTTCGTCATACTCAATCTACAAGCACCACGAAGTGTCAAGAAACTCCGCGCCACACTTGGACACACGGGCTACTATCGGAAGTTCATCAAAAGCTACGCCCAGATCACAGCAACGATGGAACAATTATTGAAGAATGATGTTACTTATTGCTGGAATGAGGAATGCAACAAAATTCTGGAGACGCTCAAGGAAAAGATGGCATTAGCCCCTATATTTTTCTTTCCAAAATGGGACGTCGAGTTTCATGTGCATGTCGATGCGTCGTGTATCACGCTGGGGGCGATACTTACTCAACCATGAGTGGAGGGAATTGACCACCCGATTGCATTCGCAAGTCGCTAATTGCTAAAAGTTGAGAAGAATTACTCCACTACTGAGTGCGAGAAATTAGCAATGGTATACGTGCTTCAAAAATTCTGCCACTATCTGCTTGGAGGCCACTTTAAGATGTATACCAATCATTCGGCGTTAAAATACCTAGTGAACAAGCTTGTGTTGGGGGGCGCATTTGTAGATGGTTATTGTTATTCCAGGAGTATGAATTTGAGGTCATCGTAAAGCCGGAACGTCTAAACGCAGGCCTCAATCACCTGTCCCGAATTGAGACTGACGAAGAACCCACAAATCTAGAGGATGGACTCCTGGAGCACAGTTATATGCGGTGTGTGTAGCGGATGGTCACCTTGAAGATATAATCCACTTCTTAGTGACAGGAACCATGCCACAGGGATATTCTGTTCAGCGAAATAAGGAATTGGTGATACGCGCAACAAACTTCACCGTGATTACAGGACACCTCTACAAAATGGGCAACGACGAAATATTACGTAGATATGTCCCAGAGTTCGAGCAAGGACAGATCCTGGCTGAAGCACATGTGGGGGTTGCTAGCGGACATTATGTGGGTCATGCCACAGCCCAGAAGATTCTTTGCACAAGATTATGATGGCCCACCTTGCATCAATATTCAAAAGCATACTGTCATGCCTGCGATGTATGTCAACGGATGGGGAAACCATCGCGGAGGGATGAAATGCCGCTCCAACCACATATGACACTACAACCATTTGAGAAATGGGCCATTGACTTCATCGGGCCTATTGAACCGTGAGGAAAGACGGGCGCGCGTTATATCATCACCGCGACTGAATATTTGACCCGATGGGCAGAGGCACAACCGGTAAAGGATTGCACGGCTACGACAGTAGTGAAGTTCTTGTTCGAGAACGTACTGACCAGGTTTGGATGTCCTAAAATTCTCATGAGTGATAGGGGAACACATTTTTTGAATGAAACGATCAGTGCACTCACTGAGGAATTCCAGATATATCACCAATAGAGTATGCCATACCACCCGCAAGCAAATGGGACTGTTGAGGCATTCAACAAAATTTTGGAGACCGCATTGACTAAGGTCTGTAATGCGCGATGAAATGACTGGGACTTGCACATCCCTGCTGTGCTATGGGCATACCGAACCACGTGCAAGAAGTTGACAGGCTAGACACCTTTTCGGTTAGTCTATGGCAAGGAAGCCGTTATGCCTATGGAATATATTGTGCCTAGTCTGCAAATCGCGACAATCACAGGTATGGCAGACCGCGGGGCATTGGAAGAAAGGCTCACGTAGCTAGAAGAACTGGAGGAGGAACGATTTTTGGCAGGATTCCATCAGCAAGTGCAGAAACAACACGAGAAAGCATGGCATGACCGCCATATCAAGGTGCGCACTTTCAAGGAAAACGATCTAGTATTACTATATGACAGTAAGTTCGAGAAGTTCCCGGGCAAACTCCGCATGCATTGGTTGGGACCCTATGTTGTCAAAGAAGTTACCGATGGGGGCGTGGTTTAGCTTGCCAAACTCAATGGAGACCCCTTCCCAGGAAGAGTGAATGGCAGTCACCTGAAGCTCTACACAGGCGGGCCAACCGCCTGACTAACCGTTCAAAGGGTAGTCTCACTGCTCCAACCAGTTGAAAGAGAGCGTGGGACGATAAAGCAGTCTGGGGGACCGATGCGTGAATACCAGGGTGCGCGTCCATTTGGCCAAACACGAGGGTCGCAGTTGCATAAGACGAATCACGTAAATGCGCCGGTAAGAGGAACGATGACCGTTGATAGCACTATTCATGACAAGATGTTTGCATTATGGAAAAAGAGAGCGGGCGACGGGCAATTAAGCAGAACAGTATGAGCTAGATATGGAACGAGCTACCATAGATTTTACACAAGGATGATAGAACAGGCGGGAATCGGTAAATTTGAAATTTGCATGCCTTATAAATCGCCGAGGAGCATCCACCGGGTGACCTACGCTTCTGGAAAACATATACTGGGTATCGATATGGAGCTATTCATTCTCTCTGCACAAGGAGTAAGCCCGAGGGTGGTGATATGGCCGCTGAAGAAGCAGGACTCTCTAAGGAGTATGGTGTTGACAGCTGCGGGCACCCCGTAGACTACCGCATCAACAGTAGAGGATGTACCAGAAAAGGGGAGACATGAAGTAGAATTGGTCCGGATGTCGTTGCCCCGCCCAGGGGCAGGCTGACAAACTACAACAGACAAGAAAAAGGATCGACAGATGGAGACCATGGGTAGATATGCAGTTAATAAGTCGGCTCTGCGGCTCCTTAAAAATGGGGATCTTGCGGAAAACAACAAGGGTCTTGCAAAATTGCAACACAAGCTACAGCAGGCAGTACGAAGAGAAGATACGAAGGTCGAAAGTGGCTGCGGTGGTACCAGGGCATCTCGTATGTTGCTCCCCCGCTCGTGCTAAAATCATCTGAGGGGGTGTTCTGTGTTAACCGAGAAGAGCAGAATGAGCATTATCGATTGCAAGAAGTGGGAGAAACAACAACGCCGGAGCCGGACGAAGCGTTGCAGGAGACAACAAAGGAGCAGCAGGATGACGAGTGTCACTCAAAGGGAGGTGAACCGCAAAGCCAAGGCAGAGCGTCTAGCCGCGCCGGCGAGTGACTCGGGACGAGTCACGATGATTGTGTTGGGGGACTGTTGGGTAGCGAAGGTCTCGCGTAACGGTTTTGGCGCAGAAATCCTACAAATTAGGATTAAATTATTGTAAAAACTCTGAAGTATGTGGAGCGTGAAATGTAAAAGGTTGAATCAAAGGGTTGTCCGCCCAAGAAATAATGTAAAATAATAGGAAGTAAGTCGGTCCGTGGACCATAGGAAGGTATAAATAGAGCGCAGCTCTATGAGGAAAAGGCAGTTCTTGTTGGGGCATGATCTTGGATCTAAATTGTAATGGGTTGTTGAGGGAAGCACACTGAAAGTGTCTGTAAGTCGGAGTTGAGGGTTTGGGTAGAGGATAGAGGCTCTGCAGCTGTGTGTGGAGAGGCCTGGAAGAGTCTGCAGCTGTGTGCATGGACCCCTACAACTAAGTGCACAGGGCGGATCTGGTTGTACGGGTGAGAAGTGGAAATAAAGATAAGTTCATTCTGAGAATTATTTGTGATCTCTAAATTATCGTGAATCTGGCGTTTTATATGGTTAATAAGACTATTTTGATTTATGCGCACTGCTTATTGAATACTTGTGAATCTAGGTTTAAATCTTAATCTGCGAACTGAATAAAAGTGGTAAATGTTTTCTTAAAGACCACTTTAAAGTAGATCTGATCTGTAGACTGCGTGTTAATAGACAGTAAGAGGTATTTTGGATTTGCGCGAATACAACGTAGCTCGAATCCTCCAAACCACATCTAGACATCCCAAGGGTGCGGAAACCTGGTTCCAGCACCCTCCCCTGCTACCTCGGGTGAGACCTCATTCCGCACTTCGCGGGCTGTTTCCGAAAGGGCCAGTGGCTGCGAGATTTGCATGGCCAAATAATTCTTCCGAACCTGGGTTAGGCCCATATAAGCCAACAATATGATTCTAATAATCCATATGATGAAGTATGCGATGTTTTAGCATTGAATTTTATAAAACAGGCATTGGATGAGAAGTGTTTGTGCAAGGTAGCAAAGGCGACAACTTCCAAGAAAGCATGGAAGTTCTTGGAAGACGAATTTGGTGCAAGGGGGGGTGACATGCAACATCTGGTTATGTCATAAGCAAAGAAGTCAGCTGCAGATCTGAGAGTAGATGAGCAAGACTCTAAGAGGAAAATAGAGCTTGGAGAATTCCACTCAAAAGTGGATGACGGTTGTCAAAACCGTAAAATTGAAGCCCATTATGCAAGCATGCATATGGATGAAGAAGATGAGACAAAGATTGCAGAGAGAGAGGTAGGAGCCTCTGTGTGTGAAACAGAGCAAGAGCAAATGAATGCTCAAGAACCCCACTGTGACGTGGATGATACAGACAATGGTGAATCCCACTGTGATGGGACACATGTGGATGATGACTGCAAAGTTATATGTGAGTTCATGAATCCAGTTGCAGTTGATGGATTTGGTGAAGTTGAAATTGTTAATGAAATTTACAATGAGCACATACATGCTCAGATATCCCACCATAGTGTAGATGAACATTATGTTGATGATATGTGTGGTTTCTTTTTTGAAATAGGGATTGATTATGACAATATGGTAAGCACCATGTCCGATGAAACATTGAAGGGTGAAGCTGCCACTGTAGCAACAAGATATGAAGCAGTTGGAATGTCTCATGAAGTAGTATGTCATCTAGCAACAAGATATGAAGCAGTTGGAACATCTCATGAAGCACTATGTCATCTAGCAACAATTGATGATCAAGAACATGATAAAGTGATTGAAGAGTATTTTATGAGAATATCCACTAACATAAAAGTGGAAGACAACCTCCATGCATTTGAAAAGAAGGCAGATGTAGAGCAGAAGGCTCTCACTGAAGAGAGTCATATGAAAGATGTTTTTAACATTGTTTTTAAATATGGAGGTGTTCAAAATAGCATGGAAGCAGAAGTTGAAAGAAAGGTTGTTAATAAATTTGATGCAAATTACAGGAAAAAAATAGCAGTACCTGATGATGAAAGTGAAAAGAATGATATGGATGTTTCTGAAGACAAAGATGAATGCATTGAAACAATTTTTCAGCAATGGAGTCAAGAAGAGATAAGATTTTGCTATCAAGAAATATGGCAAAAAGAAACTCGGGAATATGAAGCGCAAGAAGTAGAGCAAAGAAGACAGTTTGAATATGCAATGTTATGGCAACAATGCATGGTTGAGTGAATGTTTGAAGAAGAAGATGTAGTAGAAAAATTGTGTTTCAACACAAATTCAAAACAAGTCAAAGAAAAATTGTTGCAGCCGCAAGTGAATAAAGCCTACAACAAGAAATTTCAACAAAGAATGAAGCAATTTCGAGGATATAGAATCTGGAAGCAGAGAAAAAGAAAATGCAAAATTGTAAAATTCTTGAGTCATTGTAAGCCTAGCTGAGACATAGACCAACAGGGATGCTTGAGTGATAATTGAGTCAAGTTATGTTGAGTCATATGGTCGTAATTAAGGGGGAGTGTTAGAAATTGTAATTACTCCTGCATGTGGAGTTAGCTAAAAATAGAGAGTCACTTCACTGAGTGATTGAGTTATTGAGTCTTTGAGTGTTGAGTCGAGTCGAGTTAAGTGATAGACAACTTTTAGTGTGTGGTTGCATGTGATTGCTTGTCAAGGTATTTTAGGTGAGTCGCTAGTTGGAAAATGTTTAAATACCCTTCACCAGGTTCATTGTAATCATCATGTTTTGTGTGATCAATAGAAGAGCAGCAACTCATGTTTTATGTGTGAATTATTTGTGTTTTGTTTCCTCCACCTTTCCAACACTCCTGTTATATATCTTGTAGAGAAATTTGAGATGTGGAGGACATGATTCCTTTTAGATGCAAACTTATGGAAGTATCTGGTGTTGTGTTCTTATTACTTCATTGAATCCAGGACATTCTACTTTTATGTCTCCATTCGTCTTCCTAGACTTTCAACATTTTGTTCTTTCGAATAGAGAGATCCAAAATTGACTTCTTAATTTGTTCAAAAAAGAAGTTTGGGAGTGAGGTGTCCATTAGATTTTCTATTTCATTTTCAATGTTAGCAAGCTCCTATATAAGCTAATTTTTTTTCGCTTGGTTACCCATGATTTAACCACCATCTTCAGGTGCCCTAGGTTATGTGAAACCATATCCATCTTCTTGGAATGATCTCCCACAAGTGGTTGTAGCCAAAATCTCGAATCAGTTCAGTACACTCCTTCCCTTGGAGCCATGAATGATTAATTTTGAAAGTTAGCGTGCTAACATCATGCTCGCCACTCCATTCTAGGAAGATTGTAACATGGTCTAAGATTTTTGCATATGAAGACGTAGAAGTCAAGTTTTTAAGTCTACTGTATAGAGATATGTGGACAAGGAACCTATCAAGCCTCTTCACTATAATATCGACACCAATACACTCATTTCTCCATGTTGGACAAGGGGGCTATGTACTTAAGCATTTTTTGAGAGAATAGTTCATTGAAGACGCCCACTATCGCAGTAATTATCGTAGGAATTAATGACTTTCCAAATCCTTCATTCTAGTCTCTAAATAGGGTTAAGGGGCCCACACCATAAATAGTCTCTGAAAGCCAATCAACTGAACCAAGACAAGAGTTCGGGTTCTTCAAAATCAACAAACCGGGCATCCAATCATCATAATTATTATATACATGACTATTTGGCATCTAAACTAAACGATCTTTGACTTTGTGGACCACATTTTTTTTGGCCGGAGTCATGTTGTCGTAACACACTAGGAGACACAAAAACAAGTGTTTGGTTTGGGGCACGTAGGATTTGTTGCACTTGCATATCAAACATGTTTTGTCCCGTGTTTGTTTTAACAAGCATGTATTTAACAGGTGCACACCGAATTTTGATGCATTGAACACTGGTTGCGAGAAAATTTAGATTTTAGATTTTTGTGATTTATATTGATTTTGATAATGTTTTTTAGATTAATCACTAATAATTTGTGATGTAATTAATTTAAAAGACATTATTAAAATGAAAAAATTTCTCACAAGTTTTAAAATCTTGAATCTTTGTTTCTACATCTCTTTGCCCATTGTTCATTCTTATTTGTCTCAAGGAGTTTGTGCCTACAAATGAAATTAAAATAATTTATAAGACTATTAGTTCCCGGTTTTCTTTTTGCAATTCAATCTTTTTCTAAAAGAAAAACTATATTTTAGTAAAGTTTTCTACATTTTTTTGAAATAAATTTGGTGATATAATTATTAATTATATTGTAAATTTGGATTATAATATATTTTCAAAAAAAATAAAAAAATTTGAAAACTTTTATAATATAATTTAAATTTATGATTTCAAAAAATTATTTTTACATATTAAAAACCAACAAAAAAAAATATTTAATCTCACCATTTTGACAATATTTTTATGAGATTGGTACATCTGCCATGTGTAATTTTTTCTGAGTTTGACATTCTAAAAGCAATATTATCTTTTTAATGGTCATTAACAAAGGTTAATTTAAATAAACATTAAAAACAGTTAACTTAATTATTAATTTTTTTTTCTGAATTTGACATTCTAAAAGCAAATTTGACATTCTAAAAACAATATTATCTTTTTAATGGTCCTTAACAAAGGTTAATTTAAATGGACATTAAAAAAAGTTAACTTAATTATTAAAAGTAGGAACGCTGAATTGATAATGGCTTATTTAAATTTTAATAAATTGGTGTTATAGCTTAATTTTTTTTAATAATGGGGATTCTCTTAATATGAAAAAACCAACAACAAAATATTTAAACTAACCATTTTGACAATATTTTTATGAGATGGGTACATCTACCATGTGTAATTTTCCCTGCTTTTTATGGTCATTAACAAATGTTAATTTAAATGGACATTAACAAAATGTTAACTTAAATATTAAAAGTAAGAATGCTGAATTGATAATGGCTTAATTGAATGTTAATAAATCAGTGTCATAGCGTAATTTTTTTTTTATGATGGCGATTCTCTTAAATGGTCATCTTCCACGCGAATGGCTTTAAATTTAGGATTAGAAATGGAGAAGAATTAGGTGAAGGAGAGAAAGGGATAGGGTAATGATGAACATTATGTAAAAAGATTTGGACCAATGATAAGATATGCAATTTTTTTGTTTTTTTTTTTTTTTTTTTGAAGTTTGGTAGATTTTTCTTTTTCATTAATAATAAGCAAATTGATACCACATAAAATAGGTTAGATGGGAAAAGTTTGATAGATCTTTCTTTTTGATTAATAATAAGCAAATTGATACCACATAAATCAACTCTATTGGCTACCTAACTACATGATAAGCCATCCAAATTGTTGACTACCTAACCTCATGATAAGCCATCTAGTCTATTGGCCACCTAATTGCATGATAAGCCATCCAAGTCTGTTGACCACCTAACCTCATGATAAGTCATCTAGTAGCAAAATTTTTTAAGTCTCTCTACCTAAACTATACAAGTTTGATTCTCATATCCACACCCATACTCTAGTTTCCTATATTCATATATAACTGTACATTAAAAATTAAAAACTATTCTCATAAATATTAAACAAAACTAACAAGAAACCAACATTCTAATCTTCATGTTTAGCAGAGACAAAATTAAATATTATTTAAATTTAAAAAATCATATTTTTATATATAGAATATTATTTATTAATACAGTTTTAATTTTGATTACATTAAAAATTCAGTTTTTGGTCTCTTTTTAGTTTTAAATTTCCATGTGTTTTGAATTTTATACGTTTGATGGAGTAAGCTATTATTTATATGATTGCAATATTATTAATTGAAAATTTATATTTATATATAGAAAAGGTGTGTAAATTTTTATAAGTCAGTAGTGAAATGGTTGTTAAGGAGATTCATTTAAAAAAAAATATATCAATTTAATATTTAATTAAATTATAATTATTATTATAATATGCATGACATATCTTGACATATTATAATATGAATGACGTATTATAATAAGCTCTGCTGTTCTCCGCGAACGGTGGCAGAGAAACGTAGGAGACAAGATAGAGATAGAATGGCACCAGCAACAGGGACACCACGATGGCTAAAATCAATCTCTCCCTAATTGCAGGATGATTAAAAATAATAATAAGCAAATCGATACCACATAAAACAGGGACACCACGATGGCTAAAATCAATCTCTCCCTAATTGCAGGATGATTAAAAATAATAATAAGCAAATCGATACCACATAAAACAGGTTAGGTGGGCAAAGCAAATTGATACCATGAAGACGATATATCATTGTCTCTGTTGCACGAAGACAAGGATATATCTATCATGTCAATGAATCTCCTTTCCCCGTTTAACTGAATTCATGTATCTATAATGCAACTGAATTCATGTATCTATAATGCCATTGAATCCTGTAGAGGAATGGAGACTCTCCCTTAACATTTAACTTAGTCTTTTTCTTTTTGCTCCTCTTTTCTGAATAATATTTTGTTACATGATATTAATTATAAAATATTTAAATTTTTATTTATATGTTTTAAAACAAATTTAAAATATATTATTTTTTTTAACATTAATAAATCAAAATACAAAATTTCACTAAATTCATATATCTATGATGCCTAACTTTCCGATGACCTTAAACTTATTAAATGAAGTGTTCTTACTTTAACTTTTTGAAATTTTCAAATAAAATTATATTATTTTCAAAAATATATAATAATTTATTTATATTTATTATTTTTTAAATATAAATGAATATAGTGAATTAATTATGTATTATTTTTAAAATTATTTTATAATATTAAAAGATGAGATTATCTTGATTGATAGTATTGTAGTTAGGGTGTTATGTCTTTTCCATAAGTCTTAGCTACTATAGATAAATCAAATAAATTGGTGAATTAGAGTTTCGGGTTATGAAAAAAAAAGTGGTTGATCATTTAAATTAACACTTCAAAGATCATCAAATCTGCTCCATATCAAAGATATTGTACTGCAAAATTAATCTCACACCTCATTAACTTAAGCAACATGGAGATTAGATGTTGCAAGAAGAAAGATTGGTCATCTTGTGGTTTATAATTTGAGATTTAACAAACCCTCATCTTTTTATAATTGAAGCAACAAGGTTAAGTTCCTCAATTCTAATCCATTAGGTAATCAACATAGCAGGAAGGCATAATAGGGTTCACTTAATCAAGCGATTCTAGAGGACGCCTTTCTTTTTTTCTCTTAGTGAAGATATAAATAAGCCACATCATTCGCCTCACTGGTATTCATTCTCCACTGAACGGTAGAAAACCTTTAGTTATAATTTCAAGTAATTATTTATCATTGCCCTTGGAATTAATTATCAAAGAGGGGTTTTGATGATTTCAGTTTCTTTTGTAGAATGCCATATGGGGATTTTATAACTGGAGTCTCATTTGGTAAAGCCATTTTCTCCAAATAGGAATGGATGGGATTGAGAGGTTTGAGTTATGTCAAAAGTATAGAAAATGTGTTAAAAAGAAGGTTTGCGTCATAAATATATACTGTTGAAAATAGCAACAAGAAATGCTAAAAATAGAAGTGCTAAAAATAGCACTGTTATAAATAGCATTTCGGGATATATTCCAATTTTATTTAGTCCCTGAACTAAAATTGAAAATTAAAATTAAAATTTGATCTTAACAGTTGTTTGTAAAATAATTAATTAATTCATCTTGAGTTAATTAGTTGTGGGAAATCAAACATGAAGTCTATGTGAAGACATGCAACAGTTTCTCCATTGATTGAGGAAGTTATCCCTTAATTAAAATAGATTGGGATGAGTTGTACTTTGAGTTGAAATTAGTTAGCTCAGTTAACTGAGTTAAGTCCAGTTAGATTAGTTCCAACAGTTTGTGGAACTGATTGTGAGTTCAGTTAGTTAATGCATGCATGCATGTAACTGCTGCACTTCAGATAACTAAATATTCTCTAATAAATAACTCATGCATGTCAGTTTAGTCAAATACCTAGTTGAGATCAGAGATGATGGGATAGTGTAATATTAGTTGCACGAATATTCCATGGAGGATATCTCTTGCATGCAGAAGGAATTCATTCCTTGGAGATTCTGCGGTTGCTTTTGAGTTTGATGAGTGTGTGATGAGGCCAATTCACATAGGTGGCAGTGTTGGACCCCAAGAGAAACTGCGCAAGGAAATACGAGGCTTGGAGGGTTGAGGGAAGGCATATGTTGTGTCTATTCAGTTTGTGAGCTGTATTGAGGGATCGTACTAAGAGCAGGATAGCTTGTGAGCTAATGCTTTGTGTAATCCAGACATATTTCCACTTGTATGATAATACAGAGATCGGGGTTTTTAGCTGAGGCTTTCCCCAGAGTATTTTTCTATGTTCATGTGTGATTTCTTTTTCATTCTCAGTTATATGTATTCTAAATTGATCTTGCTCAAAATCGATTAAGCTTCCGCAAGTTAGTTGTAGAAGTAGATCTTGTATTTTTCTTTAGTATATTGCATTACCTGTTGATCTAATGTGGGACTTTCTACATGGTATCGGAGCAAAGGTGATCAAAGCGAAGAACAATATACAAAGAAGGGAGAAGATCGAAGTTTGAAGTTCCTAATTATAGAATTTGAATTCTTATCACATCTCAAATTTCACCAATGGCGTTAAACAGTTTAAGACTCGAGTATGCCCTTGATGGCAGCTCGAATTATATAGCCTGGAAGGATTGCATGGAAGCAGTATTAGAGGACAATGGTTTGAAGGACTTCATTGATCAAGAAGTCCTTAAGCCAACAACAACTAATGCTATAGAATTGGCGGAATGGAAGAAATGTGCGGCTAGAGCGAGGAGAATCCTCTTGGAGGGAGTTCGAGACCACATTGTCTCGAGCCTCCATGGGAAGGAGACACCATTTTCAATGTGGAAAACATTGAAAGATCTATATCAAAACAACAACGATCAGAGGATGCTGGTGCTGAAAGACAAGCTTCGGAAAATCAAGTGTGAAAAGGGCGACACGATTTCTACATATTTGAACAAGCTCACCACCTGCGGGGATGAGCTTGGAAGTGTAGGGATCACAACAATCGATGATGACATGGTGAGTCTTGGTCTCCTCGGTCTTCTTAAGAGCTCGCATAGCTACCAAGACTCGGTTAATGGAAGAGAGAAACTGCTAGATTGGGAACGAATTTGGTCGGATCTGATGCAGGAGGAGATAAGAAGAAGCACCATAGATGGATCTTCATCAAAGCAAGATGATGAAGAAAATCTAGCCTTAGCGAGTAAGGCGAGGAAAGGGAAAGGGAAGGCGTCCCATTCCAAATCCAGTTCTTCCCATGGAGGGAAGAAGTTTGACAAATTGAAAGTGCAATGCTTTCATTGTCATGAGATGGGCCATTATGCTACGAATTGTCCACAGAGGAAATCCAAGAAGGGATCCTCAAAGGGATCAGATGGTGAGGCACTGGCCTCACAGTTCGAATTGGATTTCTCTCTAATCGCATGCATGGTTTCATCCATGGTGGGATGTGTTTGGTAACTGGACAGTGGAACCTCTTTCCACATGTCCGACGACAAAAATCTTTTCAGTACCTTGGAGGAGAAGGATCTCCAGATGCGGATCGAGATGGACGATGATGGAAAGTACTGTGTTTCAGGTGAAGGTACGATTGTGTTTCAGAGGGAGCATGGAGTTCATCTCACCCTGACTAATGTTAAGTATGTACCAGGCCTGAAGAAGAATCTTGTGTCCATTGCTATGCTAGAAGACAAAGGCTATGATGTAGTCTTTAGTAAAGGATAGGTATTCCTGAGGCATGTTGGCACTAGACAGACCAAGAGGATTGGGATTCGAGTTAAGAATCTCTACAAGCTAGAGGTAGACGAATGTGCTGCACTGAGTTCCAAAGCTGAGTTGGTGCAGAGCCAAGATGTTGGCGAGCTATGGCATAGAAGATTGGGCCACTTGCACCATGGGGCCTTGAAGATCATGCAACAGATTTCTACTGGACTCCCCAAGGGAAACCTGGAGCAGCCAGATACATGCAAAGGTTGTACCTTGGGTAAGTATGCGAAATCTTCCTTTCAGGATCGAGACAGTAGAGCTAGAGCAATCCTGGAGCGAGTTCACAAAGATGTGTGTGAACCATTCTCTACAGCCTCCACCGCTAAACAAAGGTACTATGTTATTGTTATTGATGATTTTTCTCATAGATGTTGGATCTACTTTATGCAAAATAAGGATTAGACCTTCTTAAGGTTTTATGAGTTTAAAACCTTGACAGAGAAAGAATCTGGAAAGAAAATAATATCCTTGCGTAGCGACAATGGTGCAGAGTATGTCTCCCAATAGTTTAAGGACTTCTGCGTAGTAGAAGGAATTAAACGGGAGTTGACGCCACCACATAACCCACAGTAGAATGAGGTGGCCAAAAGGAAGAACAAATCGATTGTGGGAACAACTCGAGTGATGTTGCATGACTAAAGTCTACCACTTCATTTGTGGGTTGAGGCATGCAATACAACAGTATACTTGCATAACAAAAGCCCGCACCGTATACTAGGGATGAAGACACCTTTGGAAGCCTTTTTCTGGGAATCAACCAAATGTGAGTCACTTCAGGATATTTGGATCATCGGTTTATTGCCATGTGACTAAAGATGCCCAGAAGAAGCTAGATCCAACAGCTGAGTTGGGGATACTTGTGGG
Source organism: Pinus tabuliformis (assembly GCA_031772625.1). Classification (NCBI taxonomy): domain Eukaryota; kingdom Viridiplantae; phylum Streptophyta; class Pinopsida; order Pinales; family Pinaceae; genus Pinus; species Pinus tabuliformis. Next base: position 377,308,957 of record CM062820.1, on the reverse strand, counting down.
GTACACTGATACACCCCACAACTATCGGGTGTTCCTACCTATCAGTCAGAGGATAGTGGTACGTAGAGATCTAAAGTTCAACGAGCAGAAATCCATGCGAGTATCACTTGAGAGGGAGCTCAAGTTGCATGCAGAGGAGGAAATTTTAGTTCCTAAGGAGGAGGAGCCTCAGATTGATGCGGAGCAGCTGCATGCAGAGGATCCGGGAGTGGAGATATCCACTCATGTTGAGTTTTCTAGAGATGGGTGGAAACGCTCAAGGGAAGCTGACATGTTGATGATGGATGTGGGAGAGAATGTGGGACAACCATCTTCTCAGCGTAGACAGAGGAGATCACCCGAGCGGTACACTGTTTACATGGCCCTGGTTGGGGAGTGTGTGGGATGTTGTCCCAAGACCTCATGACAAGTCAATGGTGAGTTCCGGATGGCTTTACAAGGTAAAGCAGGCAGCTGATGGTAGTGTTGAGAAACATAAGGCAAGGTTTGTTTCCTGTGGTTTCTCATAGGTCGAGGGGATCGACTACGATGAGACTTTTGCTCCTGTAGCAAGGTACTCATCTATCAGATCGATGTTGGCACTATCAGCTCAGATGGGTTGGAAAATGCATCAGATGGATGTGAAGACAACATTCCTCAATGGGAAGATTGAGGAAGAGGTGTACATTGAGCAGTCGGAAGGTTTTGAGACCTTCGATCATGAGTCGCATGTGTGCCGACTCAAGAGGGCTTTGTATGGGCTGAAGCAAGCACCTCGTGCTTGGTACACCAGGATTGACAACTATTTCACTGGGTTGGGCTTCACCAAGAGTGAAGCAAATGTGAACCTTTACCACATCATGGTAGAAGGTAAGCCATTGATCATTGTTCTTTATGTGGATGATCTGATTTTGACAGGTGATGATCAGTTGATCAAGTCTTGCAAGGAGGACCTTACAAGAGAGTTCGAGATGAAATACATGGGTCTTATGCACTACTTTCTAGGCATGGAAGTGTGGCAGAAATATGGGGAAGTATTTGTGTGTTAAGGCAAGTATGCCAATGAGATACTCAGGCGATTCCACATGGAGAAGTTTAAGCCCGTGCTGAATCCTTTAGCTGGTAACTGGAGGAAGGAGGATGCTACTTCAGGTGAGGTAGTAGCTGCTACTGTTTATAGGTAGTTTGTGGGTTCACTGATGTATCTAGTGAACACATGACCAGATTTATGCTTTGTGGTGAACCAGCTAAGTCAAGCTACGGTTCAGCCTACCGAGCTATTTTGGAAGGCTGCGAAGCATGTTCTGAGATACCTCAGAGGCACATCTCAGTATGCATTGTGGTATAGACAGACAGAGGGAGTGAAGCTTCAGGGCTTCACAGATGCAGATTGGGCAGGGAGTCCATTAGATTGGAAGAACACTTTTGGAGGAATCTTCAACCTTGGTTCAGCTGCAGTTTCCTGGTACAGCAGGAAGCATATGTTAATTTCACTTAGCTCAGCAGAGGCTGAATACATGGCTGCCAATCAGGCAACATGCGAGGCCATTTGGATGCGGAAGATTCTAGTGGGATTGTTTGGTTAGAGGATGGATCCAACTGTGATCTACTACGATAATCAGAGTTGTATCAAACTCTCCGAGAATCCAGTATTTCATGACAAATCCAAGCACATTGATATTCAATATCATCATCTTCGAGACTGTGTGGTGAAAATGATCATGTTGTCGATGTATGTTTCGACCAAGGAATAAGATGAAGATATTTTGACTAAGGCATTGTCAAAATGCAAGTTTGAGTTCCACAGAGATAGGATTGGGGTGACTGATAATCCTTTCTTGTTGAGAGGGAGTGTTGAAAATAGCAACAAGAAAAATAGAAGTGCTAAAAATAGCACTGCTATAAATAGCATTTCGGGATACATTCCAATTTTAGTTAGTCTCTGAACTAAAATTGAGAATTAAAATTTGAACTTGATCTTAGCAGTTGTTTGTAAAATAATTAATTAATTCATCTTGAGTTAATTAGTTGTAGGAAATCAAACATGAAGTCTATGTGAAGACATGCAACAGTTTCTCCATTGATTGAGGAAGTTATCCCTTTATTAAAGGAGACCAGGATGAGTTGTACTTTGAGTTGTAATTAGTTAGCTTAGTCAACTGAGTTAAGTCCAGTTAGATTAGTTCCAACAGTTTGTGGAACTGATTGTGAGTTCAGTTAGTTAATGCATGCATGCATGTAACTGCTGCACTTTAGATAACTGAATATTCTCTCATAAATAACTCATGCATGTCAGTTCAGTCAGAGACCCAGTTGAGATCAGATGATGGGATAGTGTACTATCAGTTGCAGGAATATTCCATGGAGGATATCTCTTGCATGCAGAAGGAATTCATTCCTTGGAGATTGCGCAGTTACTTTTGAGTTTGATGAGTGTGTGATGAGGCCAATTCACACAAGTGGCAACATTGGACCCCAAGAGAAACTGTGCAAGGAAATAGGAGGCTTAGAGGGCTAACGAAAGGCATATGTTGTGTCTATTCAGTCTGTGAGCTGTATTGAGGGATTCTATTGAGAGCATGATAGCTTGTGAGCTAATGCTTTGTGTAATCTGGACATATTTCCACTTGTATGATAATATAGAGATCGAGGTTTTTAGCTGAGGCTTTCCCCGAAGTATTCTTCTGTGTTCATGTGTGATTTCTTTCTCATTCTCAATTATATGTGTTCTAAATTGATCTTTCTCAAAATCGATTAAGCTTCCACAAGTTTGTTGTAGAAGTAGATCTTGTATTTTTCTTTAGTATATTGTATATTATGTTGATCTACAATGGGAATTTCTACATATACTTAGGAGAGGAAATTAAACTACATGAGATCATAAATATGGAAGAGTGTAACACGATTTTGGTTAAAAGAGGGCTTGTCTAGATTATGAGAATACCTGAAGATGTCATCAAAATTCTTTTGTCTTAGTGGAATTAGGGATGCCAATCATTATTCTTGAAAGAAATTGGAAAGTAAATTTTATGCAAAGTGTACACATATGGAGTATGTTCTTATATGGGTTAGATTCAACAACTTACTTATAATTCTTTAGTTAGATGATATTTTTAGAGAAATAGAAATTTGCTTAGAATTTTTTTATGAACTAGATAACTCTTACCAGAAGTCATGAGAGGTGGTAATCACTCACATCTTGTGGGTCTATGGCCATCAAAAATCCCAATGGGTTCTATCATGATAAAGAAGTTATCTTCCAAATTATATTAGGCCTTGGATTATGAAGTGATCCCCTTCAAATGTGGGCACTACCACTAATATGGTCATCTAGAAAAAGATTGCATCTTTCCTCTCAAACAAAATAACTAGGTTCTCAAGCAGAACAAAGATAAAGAGTTTCAATCATTGTAACCTTCGAAGCATGATTGGTAGGAGGAAACACCAACAAATTACCTCACATAATTGGTTCAACACCATTAGAGAAACAACTTGAAAGTATTGAAGACTCCCTATCATTGCCCAATAATAATATGGAAAGCTTGGGAAAGCCAATTCTCTTTCTTCCCCTAATCTTTAGAAAATTACAGATAATATTTGTTTTAATTATTGGGAAGAAAACCTTCTCATTTAGGAAGAAGTACTAGCATGGGATAGTCTATCGAGGATAAGCTCCTCTCAACCCCCGTAAATCACTTTGAAAATGAGTACAATGTACCTTAAAAAATAGAGAACAATGAAATAAACTCATAAACCATAAATTGACACAAGATATAACCTGGGAAACCCATACCTATTAGAAAATGAACGCAACTACAAATAAATCACCTTGAAAATCAGTACAATGTACCTTAAAAAATAGAGAACAATGAAATAAACTCATAAATCATAAATTAACACAAGATATAACCTGGGAAACCCATACCTATTAGAAAATGAATGCAACTAAAAAAAGTGAGACCTGTAAGATGCTACAATACGAACCCTCTTTATTTTCTCTATATCTATTCACTCTAGACTATTCTATTCTCTATAGAACAAAATACACTCTAATAAAATGATATTGTAAAGATCAAAATCACACATAGAAAATAATAAAATTTACCTAAAATTTCTTAAAAAAATAGATGCTAACACTATAAATATCTCGAGCAATGAAATCTGAAAAGAATATATGGCATTTAGTGTAAGTGTTTTTTTTGAAAATTGAGTTTTGATACTCCAAAACAAAAAAACTAAACGCATTTACGGTCCTTTTTTTTAATCGAAAATTATATTTTAAACTATGCTCAATTTATTAACTATACACAGGTTTAAAAAAAAAACAAAAAATCCACTCACGGGTACACTCCAAATAAGTTTCAACTAAAATCAAATTAGATTGTTCAGCAAAGAAAGAAATTAGGATTTGTTAAAGAAATAGCCTATCCCTATAAAGAGTAGCACTAGGGCCATCACCGGGGCATATAAGAGTGCTTTTATAATTGCGGGCTTACCATCTAATAAAGGCGTTTTTTTACTGAGGTCACACATTTTCGTGAAAAGTTATTTTTGGGTTGAATCTCATAATTTGTTTTTTCAAAAAATTGATCATAAAAATATTTGAAATATTTTTTATAATAAAAATATATTTAATATTATCAAAAATTTTCCCCATTTAAAATTTTCAAATTTAACTCACATGTTACAAAATTTATTTTAAAACAAAAATCATATAAAAATTTCCACTATTTTCTAAACAAATTGAAAACATCCAAACAAATTTATAACATCACTGCACTACTCTTATAATAACCAAACATATCCTCTGATGTTATTTCAATGGCTGCGATGCACGCATCGTGAAGACGGTTATAACCAGGATCTTCAAAAAATTTCAATCAATATTTCACAAATTTCGATCAACATTTCACTTCCAAGTGACAAGTGCTCCTATAAATGGATTCTTATTTTTTTACTACTATGACGTTCATGCTAATTACGTGGCCTCTTAATTCTGTCAATGAAGTTAAATTGTGTGGCTTTATCAATTAATTTCTCATTAAATTTATATTTTCATATTTCATATATTTAGTTTATCATAATAAAAAATTATTGTAGATGGGGTGTCTACGATGTAAACAGGGTGGATTGTCACCGCTCCACATAGCCAAGCGACTTAGGGATGTTATGATTTGGAGGCCTTACCTCGTGAATCAAATGTAAGACCCATGATCCCAGGTTTAAACATAATCTCCATGTTGATACTTCTTGCCTTGTCAAGTCTTGTGGCGATCATTTTCACTCTAATGCACCTTATGGCACTCTCCTCCATGATGCAATTCTCATTTGGCGTTGTTGGGTTTTAGAACACCCTATCTGCAACTTCTATCTCAACTGTTGTCAATCTGAATTGGGAGCACTAGCCAACCCACATTTGTGAGCCTTAGCCAAGCCCTACTATTATGCTCTTTGTACTCATCTATTGCTCCAGAATTAGCAGGGTTTCCCTCCCCAACTAGAGATTTAGTGACAATTTTCATTTGGCACTTTGGGGTATCAGATTGGCTTTGTTGTTTCCCCTCTCCATAGAATCGATGTACATGTTGTGTCTTCTGACTCTAGCTTCCTATGCATGTTGGATGACAGTCTCTTTGCACTGAACCCCTTCAAGGGGAGCTCTCTTGATTGTCTATGCCATTGAATTCGTCTCTATGCCTGAGTTTTGTTCATGCTATTGAATCCACTATCAGTATTTCTCTGGCCAACATCCTTATTTGGCACTCTCCTAACTCTTCCCGATTTTCTCTCATACCTTTATGTTTCTTCTATAGTCTATCTCTTGCGGATACTCACATTCTCTTGCTAGTTTCTTTTGCGATCATTGCATCTCCTACTTCACTCCCTCTTGAGCTGGTTCAACCTTCTCATGGAATGTTGGCTATTGTCTCCTCTTTTGATTCCCAGGTTCACATGTCACCCGACTGCTTGACCCTTTCTTTGCTTCATGTGGCCCCTCTTTGGGCTCGTCACTTGTACCCTTCCCTCTTTGACAATTTGATATTATATCCTTGTTGGGCCTCTCATCATGCCCCATCAAAGTGCATGTGTCCACCAAGGGATAGCATATCACCAAAAGCATGCTTCTTCGAGAAATTTATGTACCCACCATCACTTGGAGGAAACAACTACAAAGCTTTAGGATCTCACCTTGAGGCCCATCCAAGAGGAGCTAACTCGTATGGAACATAAACGCGTCTCTCATATACATCACCTTTTGGACATAAAGGTTATTGTTGAACTAGTAGATTGGGTGTCAGTTGTTGGCCACATGCACGAATGCTTCAACCAATACATGTACACTAACAATTTATATTGGCATTTGAAGTTTCTCTTCGATAGATACAAGATGAACGAGTTTAAGAATCAAGAAAACATCCTACACTCACTGTAGCATTTGCAACGTCATATGAGAGAAATAGACCAACACCTCGATCACAATAAACAACAACTTGATATTCCTCCCTCACTATTATAATTTCATAGTTTATCTTAATGGCCAATCCGACCCATTTTTCAGCATATGTATATTCTTTTTAGCCTTTTTTAACATTATATTATCCTATGCTTCTCTACTAAGAGTACACTTTTGGCTTTGGTCTATTTTTGCTAATAGAACACTATCCTAAAATATCTAGCATATCTCTATATACTTTTCTTTAAAAAAAAATTACCATATTTATCCTAGAAAAAATATTAATAAGAAAATATAAAATTTCTTACCCACTTTTATTTGCATAGCAATGCTAAAGATCTCTATTAACAATGTCATTATGACTAGCACAACCACATTAATAAATGTGGTTGACATAGGTGGAAGACCCTATTTTCCATCATTTATATGTCAATCACCTTTTGTAAATGAGGCCAATCAACATTATTTAATATTGTTTATTAATATTAATATTAATATTAATATTATTTATATTAAGAATGTTAATGGCATTAATAATATTAATATTATTAATTAAATATTATTAATGTTAAAGTAATATAGAACATAAACCCTGATTTTAATCAAGTCATAAACATCAACTATATTAATGTTTTGTAAGTCTTTAAATATGCTAAACAATGCCTTTAGTGAACTAATTTTTTTATTATAATAAATCTGAGTTAGATTAAAAAAAAAAAATCAAGAGAGAAATATGTGTGCTTCTCTAGCTAGTTTCAAACTAATATATTCTTAGAAATGATGAGCAACATTAAACCATAATTCATCATAAATCATGAGATGGTCTACCAAGTGATTATGCTCCCAGAATATATGGTGGAAGGATATGGAAGAAAAAGAGGCCATCATGGACCTAATTTTCTCCATCCAGTGGAGAAGAGGTGGAACTTCAAGCGAGGAATGCCCCTTGACCCAATCAATGGCCACCTTCAAGTCTCCTACAATCAAGATCTGCTCTAGAGCAAGCCATGAAGCACATTGAATCACCCCCCACAAGGCCAACACCTCTGCTCTAACATTTGTGCCATATCCCCCTGACCAATAGAAGTGATAAGATAGGGAAGCACTGAATATGATTATGGCTCCACACCCGCACTCCCCATTCACAGAGGTGCCATCAAAAAAATCGACCGGGGAGAAATTTTCCATGTTCTTATATGACCATCTGAGGATCTGATTGATAGGTCTCCAAGGGCCAATTTCCAAAAAGTAGGCCACAATATTCAAAGTTATGGATCTCAAGTGTGGAGATTTATTCTCTATAATGTAGAAATTCCTACATTACCATATACCCCAAAAAATATATAATGAGAGTGTCCTGAATGCTCGATGGTGGAAGGGCTAGCTATGGAGGCATGCATTCATGGAAGATCTATCCACCAATGAATTGATGTTGAGAACATTAGAGACATATTCCCAAGTTGAGATAAAAAAAGGGCAACTCAGAAGTAGATGAGCCAACACCTAAGTTGATGATCGACACAATGGAAATGCCCCAGACTATTGAATCCTCACTTAGGTAAATTATCCTAGGTGAGGATTCGATTGTGAAACACAAGGCAGATGAAACATTTTAATTTTGCTGGAACTTCCCACCTCCACATACAGACCAGCCATTTAGTACCAAGATCTTGTCGATTTTGCTTAGTAATCAATGAATAAATTGCGTTAGCAGAGATGAATCCTCCATTGGAGCAACCTCCCCAAGTAAGTCTATCATCCTTCTCTGTTAAGACTATCCTTGTATGGCATAAAATAGAATGGTAGGAATCCCATTCAAAAGCCAGGTTTGGTGGGATATCCAGCTCAAGAGTATGTGACCAACTGGAGGAGAAAAACCCATTGTTCTGTGGGATACCAATATGAGCAAGGGAAAAAAGTCCACAATCGTGTAGGAATTGAATAATGGGAGGAAATAGGATATGTACTCGCAACCATTTGATGATGGCATCTAATCCAAGTAAGATTTTTCACTGCAACCAACCATCCATCTCAGATTACTGCACAACCATGGCTTAGATTTCATCAGACTATGCCATATAAATGAGGCACCATGTTTCCTCGATGCCCCTACCAAGACCCACTATTCCAAATTTGTGTTATTAAGGTAATTATATATTATGATTTCATGCCAAATGTCAATTCCCATGAAAGCCCTTGGTAAATTATTAATTAGTAGAGCCATATTGAAGTACTTTGTGTCTTTAATACCCCGGCCACCTTCCTCCATCGGTTTGCAAATTGTAGAGAGATTTGATGGCTGGAATTTCAAATTACTTCCAGAGCTTGCTCAGAGGAATTTTGCTAGAATTGAGTCAATCTTGTTGATGACCAACATTAGAAAAAGAAATCGATATATCCAATAGACTGAGATGCCTTGAAGGACAACCTTGATCATAATCATCCTACCACACAATGTGAGCCTCTTGTTTTCCCATAAGGTCAATTTATTTTGAATTTTCTTAATAATCTAGGATCCGTCCCACTTCTTGCAGTTGCAAGGCTTCAAGTGAAAGCCTTAATACTTGAAGCCACCATCTAGAGACTTGGTTCTAATCCAAAATAGGTTTACAATCTGCCTAGTCTCCTCCTCCTCTATGCAATCTGCAATGAATTCTAATTTTTCTTTGTTTAAAATGAGACTAGAGGAATGACTTGGTGAAAGATGTACCATTCAAAGAGCTTAGCCACTCCAAGACATAAGACGTCATCAACAAACAATAAGTGTCAGAGATGGCTATTTGATGTAACCCTGCATCTAGTGATCCTTCCAACCATCTTGGCTTCTTTTAATCCTCTACTCAGCTCATCCATAACTAAAATGAAAACAAGTGGCAAGAGTGCACAACCTTGCGTCAATCAATCCTCTGGAAATCTAGAAGAAATCTTTTGGCATCCCATTGCTCAAAACAACTATGTTAGTCGTCGTGACACAAGCCATGACCTAATTAATATGTTTGCAGGGGAGCTGATTCATGAACCGGGCATCCAATCATCATAATTATTATTATATAAATGACTACCTCACATCTAAATTAAACGATCTTTGACTTCGTGGACCACCTTTTTTTTGGCCGGAATCGTGTTGTCGTAAGACGCTAGGAGACACGAAAACAGGTGTTTGGTTTGGGGACACGTAGGATACGTTGCACTTGCCTATCAAACGTGTTTGTTTTAACGAGCATGTGACACAATGTATCTGACAGGTGCACACCGTCTTTTGATGCATTGAACACCTGTGGCATAATGACAGTACCAATTTTTGGTAAAGTTTTCTACGTTTTCTTTTATATAAATGAATTTGGTGATGTAATTATGAGTGGTAGTGTGAGTTTTTGGTTATTATATATTTTTGAGGGAATAAATAAATTTAATTTATTTAAAATTTTTATAATATAATTTAAATTTATGATTTCAAAAAATTATTTTCAAACGACCAACAAAATATTTAAACTAACCATTTTCACAATATGGTTATGAGATTGATACATCTACCATGCTATAATCTGATATAATATACGAAAATAGTATTATAAAAGTTAAGTAAACAGGAAGAGAAAACTTGATTTAGTAATTGATAAATCTACAGTGTTATAATCTGATATAATATACGAAAATAGTATTATAAAAGTTAAGTAAAGAAGAGGAGAAAACGTGATTTAGTTCATGGTCATGGAAGAGTCTCCTTCATATAAATAATTCAATGCCATTATAGAGACATGAATCATGTTAAATTTTTAAAGGTGGCTCCCATGGCTTACCTTTATTTCAAATAATAATTAATATTTGGGCTCAAAATGATGTGCAAGTTGATATATTTTTAGTTATAAAAGAAAATTTTGGCAGACGAATCATTTCAATGCTGAATATTATAAATCAACTTGACTTCTTAACATTGATAATGGATAATATATCACTCAATCGCTTTGTTGGACCCATCATATCATGTAAAAGCTTGCGAGTCATCTCGAATATTTAACGTGTTCAACGCTAGTTTTGTATGGCTAGAAAAATTTATTGGGTCAAAAGGAAAATTATCCAATCCTCACGAGACTATGTATCTGACTATATGTATCACAACCACCGTCACTGGACGTGTTCATCGTATACATAACGTATCCCGTGTCCTAATTAATATGATTATAGCTTTGGGGAAGTTATAGTACATCGTATACATAACGTATCCCGTTTCATGAAAAAAGGATTATATTAAATTTATAAAATTATATATATCCTTCCATATATAATATTAGGATTATATTAAATTTATAAAATTAGATATATCCTTCCATATATATAATATTAAAAATCATTATTACAATAATATGAATAATATGAATGATAAGTTATTACATTAAAATATATATAGTGGTGGGGTTAAATTTTTTCTCTATGTTGAATAGGTTGACTACTTTGTTTTGAGTTTAATAAAAAAGTTGGTGTTCCCGGGTCGAAGAAAGCATATGCATTTTCCTAACTTTGTATTTTATCTTCATTTTCATCTTTGCTTTGGAATATATTCACATACTCATTTCACATATATTTATATAATCATTGTTGTGAATAATATATGTGATCATTGTTGTGAAAGTATACATTTGCATGTAAATTTTAAATATATGATTTTTTTAAAAACATATTGCATTTTTTATATTGATTTTTATATGTACATATATAATAATTCTAAAATATGTAGTTATTTTATTTATAGTGTACTAAGATATTTTATTTATAGGGTAGATTTTTATTGATGCACCCTATGGAAAACAAATAGCTTGATGTATGAGTACATACTAAGATTTATAAATACAAAAAATTAAAAAATTAATTATATTAAAATTTTCAAATGTAATATTAACCTCAAATATTGTTATTTTCAAATTTTATTAATTTTAACAAATATATGAAATTTATATGGAAAAATAATGCTTTGAAAAAAATAACTATTATTTAAGAAATTCCCAATAATTTCAAAAAAAAATCTCCATTTTAATACTAAACCAATATTAAATATATAAATTATCTTTTAAAAAAAACATACAAATATTATAAAAAACATATAATTTTTTATCAATACATATTTTTTTATAGATAGAAATTATATATTATAAAATCTTGTTTGTTTTCTTATAATACACAACCATATTCTCTAAAATAATAGATGATGATGCATCGATGTCTAGTAATTCACCTTAATCAAGATAATCAACATATTATTACAACTAAATTGAAATTAAAAAGAAACATTAAAGCACGTAAAAAGAAACATTAAAGCACGCATGAACCCTACATGTGTAACATCTCTCTCCTTTAAAGTGATAATATGACACATACATCACGAAATTTACACACTGCATATTTTGTTTTTTCTTTTGAGGAATATCATATAATATACTCACATATCATTTTTTCGTCCACTTTGGATTTTTATTTCCTATACCTTACTCGCGAGATAAAAATACTGCATGATTCTAATTGCACGGTCATGGAAATTCCTTCTCACTAAGATTGTATCGTTCTAAAGTCCATGCATTTTGTTTTTGGTTGACCTTCCTAATATGTATGTATATACTTGCTTAGCCTTCCATGATTGTAAATCTATTCCTAATAATTGACTACTTATGGTTACACAATACTTATTCATATAAATTCAAGCACAATACATAATCTATTCCTAATAATTCACTACTATTGGTTACAAAATATGTATTCTTATAAATTCAAGCACATTTGTATACATATATATAACATGAATGAATATAAAAGAATAATATTACATGTATGTAATTACAAAATACAAATAAGTCTAATCTCATGGTTTTAATCCAAACCTCATCCACATTATTATCTTCAAAGCGTCCTGGCTTATCTTTAATTCATTTCCTTCTTTCTATCCAGTACCATTTCATTCGACTTTTAAACTAGGGCTTTAATAGTAATAATGTTTTTCTCAGGTGTCTCTCTTCTTTGATAGGTATGGAAATGACTCTTCTTCATCCAATACAATTGTTGAAACCCTAACATTCTAGGAATTTTTTTCTTTTAAATTCTCTATCTCTAAACCCTTATTAGTCTCCTCACATTATTGTAGGGTACACTCAACGTTGGTCCATTCTATCAAGATTACCACAAAAGGAACATAATTTGGGCTAAGTTTCACTCTGGCATTTTGTTCTTTTCAATTTCTCTATCTCTAAACCCTTATTAATCTCCCCACATTATTGTAGGTACACTCAACGTTGTTCCATTCTATCAAGATTACCACAAAAGGAAAAGAATTTAGGCCAAGTTTCACTCTGGAAGGGTTGTTCAACAATGGCTTCAGGTTCTTATATGTTTCCTTATTTGCATGTTAAGTTCTCTTGGCCTTACAAAGGCCCTAAAGTTTCACTTAGTTCCATGAGGCCTATTAAAGCCTTAAACAATGCTTAGAATTGTCCTTGGTCTAGTCGTGACTCAATGTTACACTCTATGGAAAAGCCGAGAATTTTAAGGGTCACAAGCCTCTCTTTTAACTAGTTAAAACAAAGGATTGTTTGTATTTGACTGTAATCTTTATATTAGAATAATTTATCATCTCGACCTCCCATGCAGACCAAGATTTTGAGAATATGAATTTTACTATGTTTATTTATAAAAAAATTGTGCTTTACACCATAAAGATATTATTGAACTGTCCATATTTGGCTTGTCTTTTGTTGTGTATAGGTTAGGGTTTGGCCCTAATCCTTTTATATGGAAGAGATATTTTATTTTATAGAAGACAACAATTTTTTTATTGTAAATTGTCTGGACTTTGAAATACATATTCTCACATATTGGTTTCTTGGACAATCTTTATTTTTTTTTCTCTCTGTATACATGCATTTGACATTAGTTCATTTAACAAAAGCATATAGTTATATTTTTTCATTCTATAGAGAACACTCTTTCTTTTCTTTTACTTTAAATAAAGTGCACTTTTCTTTTCTTTTACTTCAAATAAAGTGTACTAATTATATATTAGACATTCCGCCTTGAAGACAATTATTTATTTCTATAGTTGTAAATTAGTTCTACTATTCTTAAGTATCCCTTTGATTATGAATTTTTCATATATATATATATATATATATAGATAAGCTGTAGGACAATAAGAGCATCTAGTCCATGAGTGTATCCCTGTAACGAGAAACCATGGTTGGTTCTCTTAGTCCTAACCCTCTATTCTCCTAGATGATGTTTAACTTTTATATCTTCCCATATTTTATTTCCCTAATTGGTACTCTTATATATGCACACATAGGTGTACCTCTAGACGATATTTAACATTTACATCTTCCCATATTTAATTTCCCTAATTATAACTATTATATATGCACACACACATGTACATTTACAATAATATATGCACACATATACATTTACAATAATATATACTCTCTTGTTCTTCTTTACATTTACGAGCTGCTCAGAGATTACTCTTTAGGGTTTTGGTATTATCTACTTAAACCAAGGAATAGGGTTTTGGTATTATCAACTTAACCCAAGGAACACTAAATCTATGCACCATTGTTATCTGTAAAATATTGTTAGTCAATACAATAGTTTTTCTTTCATACAAATAACACATGTATCTCTCTTCTAAAATGAACACCAACTATTATTCTACTCATTTTTATTTATTTATTTTGTTATCTTTTTAATTTGAAGCACCCCTTTCAGTAATGCTTACTACTTCAAAATAATTTTTTTATTTTTTCAATTTGAAGTACCATTTTCATTGATGCTTACTACTTCAAAAGAAAACTATATTTATGTGAATCCTTCCCTTCCACGAATAGGTTAAAGGACTCCACATCCCAACCTTGAACTAACTTTTCTTGTTGGTTCCACAACCTTTCCTCTAATTGTCAGGAACTTCACAAAAGTTTATTCGAAACTTGGAACTCCTTAACAGTTAGCAACTCATTAACCATTAGCAGTGTTTTGCTAATTTTTTTTGGGTTCCACCAACATTTTTGTCCCATTGGTAATTTTCATAGGAATTGTCTTTATCTCTAGCCATATAAAATATGTTTTGGTTTGTTTCTCCATCAATTTTCTTCCCAATTATCTCTTCCCAACATATTACAAATAAATGTAGAAATTCCTTGTATATTCAAACTGCTAATTATAATATGCTAAAACAATATACTTGAATCTACTCTACTCATCAGCAGAAAAAATAAATGATTGATGAAATCATGAAGCATATAAGAGAAAGAATTCAATCACACATAAAATAATTATTTTTCTAGGGAAAGCCACAACTAAAAACCCATGATATTTGTATATTGCATTTGTCAAATAATTTGGATGAATAGAATATGGTTTGTGTTGAGTCTTGAAAATGTCATTCATTTCCATTACACTTTCACTATTATGTCCATTATATCACCTCCATTTCACTACTATGTCACCACATTCATCCCACTCTCATTATCATTGGGCCACATTTATGTTTTTCCAATCTTTATTAATTCTAAGTCTTTTAAGTGAATTTCTGGTTAAAAATTAGAAAATAATGTGCATATGCTTATACCTAACAAATGGGTTGAGATTGTTGACATGTATAGGTTGAAAGGAGGCTTGTAAAAGACCCTTATGTGGCACTCTAAGGCCAAATTCGAATTTGAGTGGAAAGAATCATGGGATCATGAGGATATGTGTCACATCTCCTAATTATATTGTAACTCTAAGAAGACATGTGTCTTATCAGTTCCTATTTTGATTAGGACTCTAGAGGTAGAACGAGAGATTCATGGACTCTCATTAATGAGATGACTTCTCATCTTTTGTATAAATAGGAGATCTCTCTCCTTCATTTGTTAGTCTTTTAGATTGTGAGTCTTAGCTTGTTAGTTCTTAAGCTTGTTAGCTTGTGAGATGGCTTTGGAAAGCTTTGGAGAGCTTTGTTGTACAAGTTTGTAATTTTGAAGAATTTGAATAAAGCTTTGATGTTCTCAACATGGAAGGAGATGTGAAGTAGATGTCATGGAGCACATTAGAATGTAAGGTAGAGTAGATTTCATTTTGTAATTTTGCTTTGATTTCATTATGTCATTTGATTGCTTTCAAGTTTGATAGATTAGATTTTCCATTCATGAAATTTTAATTCATGTAAGTGTGTTCAACCGGTTGATTGTAGATTAATTTTTCTTTACATGTTTTTGCATCAAATAGTGACATGAGATTTACTTCTTTGCTGACTTTGTTTTTTTAGCTTTTCAATTTCAATCATGCTTTGATTTTAGTCTTATTCATTTGCTTTGTTAGTTAGTTTAGATATCAGATTGCTCAAGTTGTTGATGATTACCTCCGAAAGCCATAGCGAGACTAATTGGCGAGGGGTCAGACTATGAATTGATGTGATTTGATTTTAAGTTTACTTTTCTACAATTAGATATCAGATTGCTCAAGTTGTTGATGATTACCTCTGAAAGCCATAGCGAGACTAACTGGCGAGGGGTTAGAGTATGAATTGATGTGATTTGATTTTAAGTTTACTTTTGTGCAATTAGATATCAGATTGCTCAAGTTGTTGATGATTACCTCCGAAAGCCATAGCAAGACTAACTGGCGAGGGGTCAGACTATGAATTGATGTGATCTGATTTTAGTTTTACTTTTCTGCAATTAGATATCAGATTGCTCATGTTATTGATGATTATCTCCGAAAGCCATAGCTTAGACTACCTGGCGAGGAATCAGACTATGAATGATGTGATTTGATTTTACTTTTTATTGGTTTGCAGTTTTTGATTTGTTTAAATGCAATAGCTTAAATTTTATTTCCGTATTTAGACAAGTAGCAGAGACAGTGATTTCATGATCAATATTTCATCTTTTGCTTGATTAAAGTAGCTGCATACTTATACTTTCGTTTAAGTACTAATTCCATCAATAACATGTTTTAAGATCTTTTGAAGTGCTAAGTTTTGGAAGTTAGCATTAGGGACATAGACCTTGTCTTGAAATCTACATCCATACTTGACCTTTAAAAGTATTCTTAAGACCTTAGAATAGGATTTCCATTTGCATTAGATACTTTAGGAGATTAACAATAACAAAACCCTAAAACAAAATAAAATCTATAAAACAACAAAGTAAGAAAAAGTTTAACTAAGCACATATGGTGCACCACACTTCATCAGTTTACGATACCCAGATTGATAATTTATGTAGAGCAATTTAAGACGTTAAATTGACTAGACATTTTGGCGCCGTTGCCGGGGAAGTGTAATTAGGAGACCTTATTTCTTACATCTAAAAAAAAATTAATAATTCTTGAGTATGCTCTCCTCCTGCACTTTGTGTGATCTGGAGGATCAGAAAAATAATTGTTAACAAAAAAAAATTAATAATTATTGAGTATGCTCTTCTCCTGCACTTTGTGTGATCTGGAGGATCAGAAAAAGAATTTTTATGTAAAAAAAAAAAGAGAAAAAAATAAAAAGGAGACAAAATAAACTTCATCATTTCAGTTGATTAAAATAAATAAATAAATAAATAAATAAATAAAAATGAAACCCAACTGCTTTGATAGGTTCAAACTGTTCAAGATTGACTGGTTATGGTCTGTAGTGGTCCTCAAAACACTGTATCATGTTTTAATAAGGTTTTGCAACTTAGCTGCGAAATCAGGCCTGATTTCGCAGCTAGTTGAGAATTCCGCAGCTGATTTCAAGGTTTAGCAGGTTACAGGCGTCTAATGAAGAAACCAACCACATGGGCATCTCCAGAATTATCCCGACATGGATCCTATCCTAGTCACCCAACCCAGATTGATAAAAAATTAGCTTAAGACCTCAGTCAAAGTCTTGTTTTTAGCTTGTTTTCCTTGAAGCCTTTGCTGCCTGAAATTGAAAATCATTAATCTTTCTTATAAAAATTTACAATTTCAAAAAAAAAGAAAAAAAAAGGGAAAAACAATTTATGGATATCTTGAATCCTAGCTTTCACTGTGGCTTCAATAGGAAAATCTATATTTCTGTTTGAAGCCTTGGCCCTGAAACAAACCTGCAAAAAAAAATTAATAAAAATAAAAATTAAAAAAAATGAAAACCTGCAATATGAACAATCTGAGCTGCGATCAACTAAATGATGTGTTTCAAAATTTACAATGCTATACGATGAAGCATCTTCCTTTTTTTCCATTTTAGTATAAAATGTCATTCGCATTATATTCCTGCCCATTTCTTCACAAAATTATCTTGCCATCAACAACTACGTTTCATCCTGTAATCAAAATTTCAAGTACATCAAGAAGAAGAATTTTGAAAAAAAAAATAATTTGGGAGAAAAATCGAACATTAGGCATCCAATAATAAACAACCACTTCATGTGTGTTGACTCCAAAGCCTATTCATCACTATTGCAGGGATGCGCCAAGACAGGGGCATTACCAGAAGGAAAAAACTCTCCACGGCCGCATTGAAAAAATTGGATTGAAGCAAGAACTTTTCTTACAAAACCACCTTATTAACATAAATGCAGAGAATGCACAAAGTTGTATCGTCCTACCTCTAATTCGAAAATTTTACAGGCCGAGTGCAACAACTCAGGAAAAATGTAAAACAGAGAAAAATATCAAACTTCAAATGCACGATTTGGCCAAAAAGATGTGAATTTGGAAAAAATAAAACATGGGGTTTTTCTCCAGTAGAATCAATTAGATAACCCATAAACCGTTTTAAGAAATTCGTGGCGGTTTGGGGGAAATTCTCAGTGTTGGAAATAATACTGAGAGGGGGGGGTGAATCAGTATTATCAGATCAGTCAATCTTTTTCAATGCTCAAAAACATATACGCTACTTAAATTAAGTGAACCCGCGTGTACACGCTACTGTGTCTAATGAAACTCGCGTATATCCAGAGATCTTATAATTCAGTTAGCTTAATCTTCAGTAAATGCATCAGATCATTATTAAGCATATTAACAGTAAACAGGTGCAGTATAACAGAACAGATCATCACACAAAAGCCACACACATGAACTATCATCTGATTCCTTTGAGCTGTCCTCCATCAGTCACATCTGATATCTCTTCTGAAGATTCATCATCTGATTCCTTTGAGCTGTCCTCCATCAGTCACATCTGATATCTCTTCTGAAGATTCATCCAGTTATACATAAGTGAGATATTCTTCTATGAGAGGGTTGCCATCAAGTACAACACATGCATCATAATGCCAACAATCCCCCCCTTTGGACTTGATGGCAACAACACCAAATCACTCTCCCCCTTTGACATCAAGGGCAAAGGGTGGACCAAGATATTCTCTTCCTTTGCTGAATCATTCCACTGTCCATACTCCCCCTGAGTACCTGCTGAAATCTCTGAATAATCTCCCCCTTTGTATATGCCAAGGTGTATCAATCTGTCCATGCTCCCTCTGAGTACATGCTGAATCTCTGTGCCGCTGAAGTGTGCTGTTCATGCTCTTCCTGACTGTAGGCAAGATCTACAAAAGATGTTCTTCAAGAAGAACATGACTCTATACATCATAAAAGACCTTCCTATCACCAAAGACTCATACATACATCCATCTCTCAACTAAGTGAGGATATACAAACATTGACTCATCCACCCAACCAAGTGGGAATACATCAAAAGTTTACATATGACAACCAATCATATTGCATCAATCATCCCAGGCATAGTGGGGAAACCAAAATAGGCCGTTACATGACCTTGACACCATGAAAGAGATACCATAAAAAAGATATATGACATAGAGACGAAATATCTAAAGTAAGACTTATGAATGTCACCAATAGCATCTGATAATCACCATTCAGATCAGCAACCAAGAGATCCTTCTGTTCTCCTTTCGCCTTTGTTCCACCTGAATCAACAACAAATGTGAACTAGAACCAAAGGCTTTAAGATAATGCCAACAATGCATCATTGGAAGATTATCTGCTCCCCCTGAACCTGTGCCAGATGATCTCTGTCAGACCCATATCAGACTTTCTGCAACCAACATCTGTCACTGCTGATTTCCTTCAAATCTCCATATACGCGTCTGTATACACATAAACAGGCGTATGTACGCAGATATCCCTTACGAAACACGCGTACACCATATACGCGACTATCCCCTTGTAAAACGGCGTATGCACGCGGATATCCTTTACACAACACGCGTACACAAATTTCCATATCAGCAACCTGTAAATGTCCTGTAGAGAATAGGTCATCAACCTATAACAAGGTATGTCTGCATCAATTCATCCTTTTGAACAGAATTCAGAGTCATTCACATGTGTGAAACCACCATAGCCATTTCATCAAGCTCTACATGATCCAAGTATCATTACTTGGGAACATCTGCATCAATCAACACATACAAGTATCAACCTATCAAGAACTCATCACCATGTCTCCAACAAAGCAACCTTGAGTAGTCATCCATGTATCAGCACTATGTATCTTGAGCTCAAGCTCATTTGACAAAACTTCTTGATATCATCAACAGCAACAATCCTTATTCACAAGAGTGCCTGCATCATAACTGTATGATCTTTATGCATATGACAACAGCAGTATATAAGTGACTCATCATCAAGTGAGGAAGATGTGTATTAAAGCTTTGTACTTCTCCTTGTCCTTATGAATATCACCATGTAAGCACCATATATGCATTATCAAGCAATCAACCATAAATCTGATCTGATCATTAACTATGTAGCCCCAAGAGTCACATCATAGCAAGATATATCATTTAGCCATATAAGAATCATCACCAAGGACTATTAACCATAATGCCAACAATGAATTATTAAAGGCATATGCTCCCCCTCAACCAGTGCCATTTGTTAGATCTGATCATGCATATATCAGCAGTAAGCATCAAAACATCTTCATCCTCAAGTTAGGATCAAAACACTTCTAGACATCATACAAGTAACAAAACATTTCCACACATCCTCAGCAGACTGTAGCTATTAACCAATAGAGCAAATAATGGACTGAATCATATCCGATTCCTTTTCTGAGCCTGTCCCCACTGCTTTTCCTCAGACTGACATATACACGACTTTGCAGTGTCTAACTCGCGTATATACGCGACTTCCCTTTAAGGAACTTGCGTATGAGATTCAGGACACTGAAGGTTTACACTTTCAGCTCCCCCTGAGTCTGATATGTCTGTGCTGTGCTGTGTCTCAGTACATTGTGCTGACTGTACTTCCTTCTTCCTCCATATCTTCAAGTGTGATGAGGTTTTCTCCTTTCGGTGTGATGTCCATCCTTTGTTCCTGCATTCCTTTGCTATATGTTCAAGCTTGTTACATGCATAACATCTAACATGTTTCATGTTCCTTCTGTAGCAATCAGCAGCTTTGTGACCATACATATTGCAAGTAAAGCAATATCCATTAAAGTACCTTGATTGAGATGACCTGTCCGCATAATAGTCTTGAACTCTTCTTCTTCTACATCTAGCTGCAACATGTCCAAGATTATGACATACATAACATTCAACATTATTCATAGGAGGAGTAAAAGATTTTCTTTGAAGATTTTCTTTCCTTGGTTGATGATGAGATTGACCTTTCATCTCCTTGTTGATCATTTTAGATTTCTCTTTCGAGTTCCTTGCCTCACCTTGTGAACTAGATTCACCTTCAATAGATTCATGAAAACCAAGACCAGTCTTGATAGCAGGAGACCTTTGACTATTAAGAATATCATCCAAGGCTTTAGTACTATCTTGAAATCTCAAAAGTTTATCCTTTTCTTCTAATTTACCTTTCAAGATATTTACCTCAACTTGAAGTTGTTCCTCCTTTTCTAGACATTGTTTCTTCATGTCTTCTCCATCTTTCCTTCCTTCTTCCAACTGATGCCTTAGTTTGAGAATCTCCTTTTCTTGTTCTTCATTCAGATCCTGCTGCATTTGACGAACTCGGAAGGCACATTCTAGTTGAGATTTTAAGCTGGTGACTTCGTTTTCTTGTTTTGCAGTAGCTTGGAGTAGATCTGTATTCTGCTTCTTTGATTCTTCAAGATCTCCTTTTAGTGAGAGGATTCTAGCTTCAAGATTTTCATAGTAGCTGGATCTATCTTTGAGTTTCTTGATGGTTGTGTTTTTGTCATTGACTTCATTTCTTAGAGAAGTTGCTTCAACCTGCAACTTTTGATATTTCTCCTTGAATAACTCTCGTTGAGCCTTAGCAGTATCATCCTTTATGTTCAGAAGATCTTCTTGAGTTCTAATTTTGCTTCTTAGTCTTCTAAATTCTGCTTCTATCTCATTTCCTTCTTGTTCACCCATAAGAGCAAGTTCAGTAGTTTCACTATCACTTCCATCTGTCTCACAAGGAAATATGGCTGGAACATCAGAGGATAACACATTCATACCTGATAATGATTCTGAATCTGATTCTGAATCTGAAGAGCTTCTTATACCTAATCCCCAATCGACTCTCCCACTGTCATAGATCTTCTGAGATGTCTTCTTCTTCTTATGAGCTTTCTTCTTAAGCTTCTTTCCCATTGTTCCACGGATCTCCTTCAAGCGATCAAGCTTCTACCAAAGGACCTGCTCTGATACCAATTGTTGGAAATAATACTGAGAGGGGGGGGTGAATCAGTATTATCAGATCAGTCAATCTTTTTCAATGCTCAAAAACATATACGCTACTTAAATTAAGTGAACCCGCGTGTACACGCTACTGTGTCTAATGAAAATCGCGTATATCCAGAGATCTTATAATTCAGTTAGCTTAATCTTCAGTAAATGCATCAGATCATTATTAAGCATATTAACAGTAAACAGGTGCAGTATAACAGAACAGATCATCACACAAAAGCCACACACATGAACTATCATCTGATTCCTTTGAGCTGTCCTCCATCAGTCACATCTGATATCTCTTCTGAAGATTCATCATCTGATTCCTTTGAGCTGTCCTCCATCAGTCACATCTGATATCTCTTCTGAAGATTCATCCAGTTATACATAAGTGAGATATTCTTCTATGAGAGGGTTGCCATCAAGTACAACACATGCATCATAATGCCAACACTCAGTTCTTTGGAGCCCATTTTTGCAGGCCGCGAGAAAAAAAGAAGGAGATTTGAATTAATTAACTGATAGTTGATTTTTGGCTGCTTCTGATTTGAAATCAATGGCATACTAATAATTAACTATACATCTTCCACCTTCTGCCACCAGTCTAACACCTGCTCTGCCACTTCCCGATCCATAGCAGTTCTAATTGGATACGGCTCTTTGCTGATGGACATAACACCTGTTAACAGAAGTTCTAATTGGATATGACTCTTCACAGCTGATTGATAGATGTGGCATGGAGTAGCATTCAATCTTGACTTTAATGTATAACGACTTCTCTCCTGATTCGTACTTCAATTATGGCTGATTATATGTATTTAAAAAAAATCACACAACTCTTCTCTTTATTTCCACGTTCCAGAGTTTTAGATTTGGTGTGATCTTATGGGAGTTGGCTACTTTACATATGCCACGGAGTGGAATGAATCCCATGCAGGTAGTTGGTGTTGTTATTTTTCAGAATCGTCATCTAATATTCCTGGGAGTTTCCTTAAACATGAGTTATGGGAAATATATGCATACCTAGATTCAAAACAGCGTATCGTTGCAGCATGAAGCTACACAAATAGTCCAGTCCATGCTCAGGCCAAACAACTATGTTATTATCAAGCACGACCTTAGTATCCTTGAGTATTTATCGAACTTTATCTGCTGTTTGTATGGGAAGCCTGGGGCTTATTGTGTAGTAACATTGGCATTTTCAGTTAGAGAAGGGATCAATATCATTTTGGTTGGTGTTGTTTCAACTAAAAACCTTCGTTTTAAAGATGAATCACTCACTTTTAAGGTTGCAGAAAATCCACAAGAAAGTGTGGAAGAGATAAAAAGCTATGCATGACACAAGTATCCAAAATATATGTAAAACTGATGGTTGACTGTTTCAGCCACTTTCCGCAGCTGATTCAACTTTCCGTAGCTGGTTCAACTTTCTGCAGCTCTTTTTGTTAAACTCTAGGTTGCAGGTGTCAAGAAGCAAAACAAGCCACATGGGTAGCTAGGAAAATGTCAGTATATGGATGGTGTCCTATTCATTTGATCCAATTCGATGAAAAAGACCCCAGTCAAAGAGAAGTCAAGTTGTGTGTTATCACTAAGTCGCCACACTGAGTCGCCACACTAAGTCATTGCATGTCAAGAAAATAATAATAATTTTGAATCAATGAAATGAATAACTTATTTGCTCACTTTTCTAAAGGTATTGATTAATTTTGGACCGATGATGAAAGATGAATGGCTAACTTTGTATTTAATATTTTTAGCTACAGAAACCGTGCACATTCTGCAGCTGAAGTCCAATTCCGCAGACTGAAAAAAACCTCATTGTTCAAATCAGCCTAACCTTCTCATACAAAATCAGATTTTGATGATTCAAGTATCGTTGGAAAGATCTCAACAAGATCTACACAATGAGAAATCCATCATTAGAGTTTGAAATGGCAAATAATGAAATAAATTGCTGAAAAGAAACAACTTTCAACTTGGGGCACCAATTCCAAAGCAGGTATAAATTCTTTTGATTTTTCCTTTGAGAACTTGTTTCATTAATACAAATTCTTAGTTTTGTGTGTAAATATCATAACTAGAGAGATTGATCACCTCTCTCCTTTGATAATCTTACATTCCATTGTAGAATAAGTATTAGTTTTTTTTGCAGGTTCCAGGAGGAAGGACAAATGACTACAAGAGAATGGTGTCTTTCTAAGAGACCAATTTGTTTCATAAGAGGATGATCAGCAACAAAGAGGAAATATGCTAATGCAAAATCAGATCCAAACACTTGAAAAACTTTCAGATACTATTGTCTCCATCACATTCATCCATCACATCCATACCTCATAATAAACCCTTCACCTCATTTCACTTCATACTTTCCATTTACATTCACATACACTTTCCATCTCTTTTTGTCCATTCATAATCCACAAATAAAAGCAAGAGGCTCATTCACATGCTTATTGCCCATTGCCATTTCTACTCTCCATTGCTATCTTCCATTTTCATCTTCCATTCCTTGTCATTTCATTTCGTAAATAAGCCCTGCTTCAATGCAAATTATTAAGTCCATAGTCCTTTGAGCCTAAGTTCTTTGTAAAAACACCTTGAGGCTTGCATGCCTTAATGGCAAGTCATCATGCTGACAAAAAATGGGAATACATTAATGTCCCTTGTTCATCAAATCTTCTAGGTGACTCGACATCGGCAAAATCATTCATACCTAGCAAGATGTGTTTGGGCATCTTGACTCTCATTGTCATCAATGGTGAGAGTTCTCGTGTTGACTAGTGGCATCCATTAATGGCCACTAAGTCAACAATTTCCTACTATGTTCAACATCAGAATATCTTTTCACATAGTAGGAATTGTGCCAATGAGTTTTGAATACATGAATACTATTATTTTCAGCATTTTGGAGCAGATTCAACAAGTTTTAGTAGAAGCAATAAAAAGTCATCTTAACTCTTTATCCATGACTCCTCTTGTTCAGCTACTTGAAGAAGAATATGATCAGAATTTTGCAGCCACCACACATACAACTCATCCATTCCAAAGGGTAAGATAAAGTACGTCATTTTCTAACTTTTGGCCATATAATTCCATAAAAATCTAGAATGATAATTGTTGGGAAAAACATTTCTCTTCCTCATTTCATAAAATTGTCAATACCATCAGTTGGGGGGGGAATACATTCATATTCATATCTTGTCATGTCCATACCATACTCAAGAGCCCACATACTTCCAACATATATTAACTATTACATTGTTATTATGAGCATACAATGGCTTCTGAAAAAGTGCCTAAAGGATAAATTGGATACAAACAAAATCATGGTTGTCACACAAGAACCAACCATCATGCAATCCAATAAAGATATACTTTGCAACAATAATCAAAATATCATTATGCAAAGTTCAAAGATCGAAATAGAATGCAACAACAACAAAAAAAATTGGTTGTAACACAAGAACCAACCATGTTGCAATTCAAGTAAAACACTTTGCAAAAATATGAAGTTATCAAATGATATCATGCAAAGTTAAGCCAAAGCTCAAGGATCAAAAGAGTTAATGTAATATATATTGCATGAGGACATGCAATAGCTTCAGTTGGGGGGTATGTTGAGTCTTGAAAATGTCATTCATTTCTATTACACTTTCACTATTATGTCCATTATATCACCTCCATTTCACCTCCATTTCACTACTATGTCACCACATTCATCCCACTCTCATTATCATTGGGCCACATTTATGTTTTTCCAATCTTTATTAATTATAAGCCTTTTAAGTGAATTTGTGGTTAAAAATTAGAAAATAATGTGCATATGCTTATACCTAACAAATGGGTTGAGATTGTTGACATGTGTAGGTTGAAAGGAGGCTTCTAAAAGACCCTTATGTGGCATTCTAAGGCCAAATTCTAATTTGAGTGGAAAGAATCATGGGATCATGAGGATATGTGTCACATCTCCTAATTATATTGTAACTCTAAGAAGACATGTGTCTTATCAGTTCCTATTTTGATTAGGACTCTAGAGGTAGAGGGAGAGATTCATGGACTCTCATTAATGAGATGGCTTCTCATCTTTTTGTATAAATAGGAGATCTCTCTCCTTCATTTGTTAGTCTTTTAGCTTGTGAGTCTTAGCTTGTTAGTTCTTAAGCTTGTTAGCTTGTGAGATGGCTTTGGAAAGCTTTGGAGAGCTTTGTTGTACTTTGTAATTTTGAAGAATTTGAATAAAGCTTTAATGTTCTCAACATGGAAGGAGATGTGAAGTAGATGTCATGGAGCACATTAGAATGTAAGGTAGAGTAGATTTCATTTTGTAATTTTGCTTTGATTTCATTATGTCATTTTCTTGCTTTCAAGTTTGATAGATTAGATTTTCCATTCATGAAATTTTAATTCATGTAAGTGTGTTCAACCAGTTAATTGTAGATTAGTTTTTCTTTAAATGTTTTTGCATCAAATAGTGACATGAGATTTACTTCTCTGCTGACTTTGTTTTTTTAGCTTTTCAATTTCAGTTATGCTTTGATTTCAGTCTCATTCATTTGCTTTGTTAGTTAGTTTAGATATAAGATTGCTCAAGTTGTTGATGATTACCTCCTAAAGCCATAGTGAGACTAATTGGCGAGGGGTTAGACTATGAATTGATGTGATTTGATTTTAAGTTTACTTTTCTGCAATTAGATATCAGATTGCTCAAGCTGTTGATGATTACCTCCGAAAGCCATAGCGAGATTAACTGGTGAGGGGTCAGACTATGAATTGATGTGATTTGATTTTAAGTTTACTTTTCTACAATTAGATATCAGATTGCTCAAGTTGTTGATGATTACCTCCGAAAGCTATAGCGAGACTAACTGGCGAGGGGCCAGACTATGAATTGATGTGATCTTATTTTAGTTTTACTTTTCTACAATTAGATATCAGATTGCTCATGTTATTGATGATTATCTCCGAAAGCCATAGCTTAGACTACCTGGCAAGGAATCAGACTATGAATGATGTGATTTGATTTTACTTTTTATTGGTTTGCAATTTTTGGTTTTTTTGAGTGCAATAGCTCAACTTTTATTTCTGTATTTAGACAGGTAGCAGAGACAGTGATTTCATGATCAGTATTTCATCTTTTGCTTGATTAAAGTAGCTGCATACTTATACTTTTGTTTAAGTACTAATTCCATCAATAACATGTTTTAAGATCTTTTGAAGTGCTAAGTTTTGGAAGTTAGCATTAGGGACATAGACCTTGTCTTGAAATCTACATCCATACTTGACCTTTAAAAGTATTCTTAAGACCTTAGAATAGGATTTCCATTTGCATTAGATACTTTAGGAGATCAACAAGAACAAAAATCTAAAACAAAACAAAATCTATAAAACAACGAAGTAAGAAAAAGGTTAACTAAGCACATATGGTGCACCACACTTCATCAGTTTACGATACCTGTATTGATAATTTATGTAGAGCAATTTAAGACGTTAAATTGACTAGACAGTTTGCTCAACCTTGAGCTCAACCTGCACAAGTATTTTCTATCCCCTGCTTGATTGACTTCCTTTAGAAAATACTTAGCCGAAATTCCAAGCCTCCAAGCTTCTAATTGTTTGTGTCGTTCCCTTGGGAATTAACCCCTATTTAATAGGGAAATTCCTCAATTATGAATTGCATAATCCACATAGGCCTTCCTCTAACTACATGCACTATATGTTTAATTTAGATGATTTTACAATTGATAATACATTATCTCTGAACTCCAATCTCAACTGGGTCTTTCTCTCATTTGACATGCATGAGTTAATTATGAGTGAATCTTCAGTTTACTGATCACCACAGGTTACACCCCAATACCGAGGGTTATACCCCACTACAGTAAGTTACACCCCACAACAGTATGCCACACCCTACTACAGTAAGTTACACCCCATTATTTCTAATCGCCCACTAATTCCTCCATCAATTGGAACTAGTTTAACTGAATTAAATAATTACAACTCAAAAGAACTCAACTTGAGCCCGTAGAAGTTAGGATTCGCTCTTCATGACTCTAGATATACTCCCAATTCAAATTAACTGAGCCAACTTTGCCAAATTAACTTAGTTAACTATTACAAGTTGCTATAATAATTAGAATTAGAATTTAATTCCTAATTTAATTCAAGGACAAATTAAATTAGGATTTTTCTTAATGTTATCTTTAACATTTCTTGTTGCTATTTTCAACACTCCCTCTCAACAAGAAAGGTACTCAACCCTATTGTAAAATGGTACCTTTGGAATGTTTTGCATGAAACTATTAACATTGTGGTTGTTGCTACTATATCATCTGCAACAGAAAAACATCCAAACAAAATAAATTGAATCAACTGTGTTTACAATTGTCTACTGGGAAAATTGTGTTGCATCTAACTCTGCTACTGAGCCTCATACTCTTTTGTTAACATTTCTCTGCACTCCTTAGTATCTCACTGGCATTGATCCTCTTGCTACTGAATATTGTGGGTCCCCGTAGCAAGGTAGTGATTCTCAATGGATCGTGCCCACTTTCTGAAACTCTTGCACTAAGTTTTCATATCGACCCACCTCACACCTACAGGTATGGCTGCATGTGCTCCTTCTGCCTACTTGGCTCGAAATCCCCCCTACTCGAGGTCTCTGCTTCAGTGGATGTCTCCTCTCTGTCTCCTCTCCGGGTCTCCAATTGTGGCTGCTCCACAACTTGCTAAGGCTGCTTCTGAAGCCACATGTTGAGAGGTAATTCATGCTCCCTCTCAACCACCAAGTCTTTAACTTTTTCCTTGCTCCTCAAGGATTTTCATGCATCTTGTACCTCAAGTGCATATAGGTTCTTAACTTGTACACTTATTTGTTTCACCTATCTCGTGCAGATGTCTGTAAGGAAAACATTTCCTTTGCTAAATGTCACATCATAGCCACCGTCTTCTAATACAGTGACAAAAACAAGATTCTTATTTAGCCTTGGGAATTTTCTTTTGGGCCCTATATTAGGTGGGCAGACCTACCTATGGTTTGGTGCATGGGTGTCACACATGGTTTTGGGCATGATGTTTTTCTAACAATGGTATTTTGTAGATCCTCTCATGGGAGCTATGGTTATTTTCTAATCCAGGGTTAATGGATTGAGGTTTATAAATGCTTCGACATATATATAACATTGAAAGGAATATAATGAAAAATCAATGTGGTAGTCCCGATTTTTGGATCTAGGGGAAAATCTTTGTGTATTTCTTTTATGTTCTCGCGATTGTATATTTTTTGTTTTCTTAAGAATTCGTTTACAGGTAATTTTTATATAGGGTTAAAACCTACATTTGGTATCACATTTAGGTTTCGGCTTCAAGGGGACGCTTTTGCCACTAAGTGGTTTTCTCGAGTCTGTGGTAGACCCTGTTCAGTGGGAGATTTGCGGGATTGATTATTGTGGTGAAAGAAGATGGAAAACAGTGGAAAAATATAGATCGAGAAATTTAATGATCAAAGTTTTGAGTAGTGGAAGCTCAAGATAGAGGAACTATTGGTGGATAAAGATCTGTGGATCACAGTAGATTCAGGTACTAAACTAAAGAAAATGTTAGCGGAAGACTCGGTGAAGTTGAATCAAAAGGCAAAGAGCACAGTACAATTGTGTATCTTAGATTTAGTATTGTTGAATGTATCAAGGGAATCTATGGTGAAGGAATTGTGGGTCAAGTTAGGGAATTTGTACCAATCCATGTCTCTGGTGAACAAACTGTTCCTATGAAAAAAGTTGTATAACCTGAGGATGAAGGACGGAGACTCAGCGACAGAGCTTATGAACGCCTTTAATATTATGATAAGTTAGTTGTTATTTTTTGATATTAAAATTTAGATGAAGATAAGTGCATCAGTTTGTTGTGTTCTCTACCAGATTCATGGGATAGTTTGGTTGTTGCAATAAGTAGCAATACAGCTACCATGAAGTTTGATGAAATAGTCTCATCCTTGATGTCAGAGGAGATGAGACAAAAAACTATGGAGGACCAGAATGAAGATGCTTTTTCTGTACGAGGAAGATCCCAAAAAAAATAAAAAAAAAATCCTCGAGTGGTTGATCTAAATCTCCAACAAAACCTGTGAAGGTATGTTGGAAATGCGGAAGGGAAGGGCACTATAAAAAGGATTGTAGATCTAAATCTCCTAAGAAAGGAGAGAGATCTGATGATGCTCCTTCTGTAGAGGCGAAAACCACCTCTCATGAAGGTGGGGATGTGTACTTGGATTATTCTTCAAATACACATGTAGATCATGAGGCATGGTTGACTGACTTAGGTGCATCCTTTCACTTCACTCTCCTAAGGAAGTGGTTCCATGAGTATGAGAAATATGATGGTGGTAATGTCTTCTTAGGGAATGAAAGGAAGATTAGAATCATCAGACATAGAAAAGTTAGGCTGAAGTTGTAAGGTGGAAGGATTAGAACACTTTTGGGTGTTCTAAATATTCATGCATTGGCTAGAAATCTAATTTATGTAAGTAAGATGGATGATGCAGGTGTAAAAGAAGTGTTCGAGAAAGATACCTGTAAGATGGTTTGGGGACCAATGGTATTGATGTGGGGAGCTCAAATTGGAACTCTATACAAGCTTCTGGGTAGTACTGTTATTGATGGGTGAAATAGTTTTGTTGTTCCTGAAAGTGGAGTAGAAAATCTAGTGGTCTTTGGAGAAAAGACCATGCTATGGAATCAACGGCTTAGACATAATGGAGAGAATGGCCTTTGAATACTTCATGGTAATGGTATGGTATAAGGTATATCAAATTTCTCTCTATATTTCGATTTATGTGAACATTGTATATATGGGAAGAGGAATTAGGTGAGTTTCCCCTCTGGTGTTGAGAGGGCAAAAGGGATATTAGAGCTTGTGCACAGTGATGTGTTTGGACCTGTTTCGGTTCCATCACTGAGTAAGTTTGTGTACTATGTATCATTTATAGATGACTTCTCAAGGAATACATGGATATGTTTCCTCAGGAATAAATCTAAAGTCTTTGACAGGTTTACAGAATTTAAGGCTCTTGTGGAAAACTAGACAGAGAAGAAGATAAAGGCATTGAGAACAAATAATGGTGGAGAGTTCTGCAAGAAGGAATTTGAAGAGTTTTGTAAGAAGTGTGGTATAGAACATCATAAGACTACTCCATACACACCTCAACAAAATAGAGTTGTGAAAAGAATGAACATGACGTTGATGGAAAAGGCAAGAAGCATGTTCAGTGGTGCCAGGTTAGGACATGAATTCGGAGCAGAGGTGGTGGAGATTACATGTTACCTAGTTAATAGATCACCTTCATCAACATTGGAGTATAAGTTTCCACATGAGATATAGACTGGTAAGAAACCATCTCTTTCACATCTGAGGGTATTTAGTAGTGATGCATATGTACATGTTCCAAAGGAGAAAAGAGCCAAGTTGGTTAGTAAATATGAAAGTGCATGTTTATTGGGTATAAGGATGGTTTAAAATGTTATAAGATCTGGATCCTAGAAACAAGGAATGTTGTGTACAACCAATATGTGGTGTTTAGAGAGGTGAAAGATATTATTAAATATGAATTCCTACCAAAGTAACCTAAGAAGATAGAGTTTGAACTAAACGAGGAAGAATTAGGTTCTGCAACAAAAGAATAATTAGAAGATGAAGAGCCACAAGCTCTAGCTGTTAGAAGATCAGTTCGAGAAAGAAGGCGTCGAGAAAGGTATAGTCCATCTTCTTTCTGTTCAAATTTCTCTTTATCTATTACTGATGATGATCCTAAATCTATCAAGGAGACAGTAGATTTAGAGGATGGAAAACCATGGAAAGAGGCCATGGTTGATGAAATGGCATCTTTGGACAAAAAAGAGGCTTGGGATCTGGTGGAGTTGTCAGATAGAAGGAAATCCATTGGAAGCAAATGGGCGTTTAAGAAGAAGATGAATGAAAAATGGAAGGTGGAGAAATATAAAGCTCGGTTGGTAGAGAAAGCTTATTTCGAGGTGCAGGAAATTAATTTTGGTGATATTTTTTCTCTTGTTGACAAGGTAGCTTCTATTAGATTACTTTTATTTGTCGTTGCTGCTTTTTATTTTGAGGTAGAACAAATGGATGTGAAGACAACATTTCTTCACGAGGATCTAGAAGAAGATATCTAAAGATATCTACATGAAGCAACCTGAAGGCTTTGCGATGAAGGGTAAGAAATAACTGATATGCAAGTCAAAAATGTCTTTGTATTCTTAAAACAATCATCAAGGATGTGTTATCAGAAATTTGATACATTTATATAGCGACTTCGCTTCACTAGAAGCAAAGCAAATCATTATGTGTATTTTAAATTAATTGGTGACCATGTTATTTATCTAGTCGTGTATGTGGATGATATGTTGTTGATTGGAAATGACAAAGAAATTATCTAGGATTTGAAGACATAATTGTTTTCCAAATTCGAAATGAAGGATATCAGTGCTGCAAAATATATTTTGGGCATGGAAATTAAATGAGATCAAGAAAAGAGGAAGCTCTCGTTAAACCAGAGGAAGTATGTCGAGACAATACTGCAGAGGTTTAATATGTAGGATAGTAAACTGGTGAAACTTCTTATTCTTGTAGGTGTAAAATTATATGTTGAATAGTGTCCCAAGACACAATAAGAGGAAGATGACATGTCCCATGTTCCATACGCAAGTGCAGTTGGTAGCCTGATGTATGTAATGGTTTGTACTAGACCAGACATTGCACATGTAGTGGGTGTATTGAGCATGTTTATGTCAAAACCAGGGAAGAGCATTGGACAACAATGAAGCGGGTTTTCAAATATTTGCGTGTCACCATTGATTATGGTCTATGCTACCAAGGAAGACCAAGATTGGATAGAGTTTTGGACATCCATGGCTTTGTTGATGTAGACATGGCTAGAGATCTGGATCGAAGAAGATCTACAAGTGGGAATGTGTTTAACCTATTTGGAGGTGCAGTCAGTTGGTTGAGCATGAGACACTCTATAGTGGCATTTTAAACTACAGAGGCAGAATACATAGTAACCACTCATGCAAGCAAAGAAGCAGTTTGGTTGCAAAGATTGTTTTCATGCATGGGATTGGTACAACAAGCTATAAGGATAGACTGTGACAGCCAAAGTGCAATTTTCTTGGCAAAGAACCGTGCTTATCATTCAAAGACGAAGCACATTAATGTTCAGTATCACTTTTTGAGGGATGTAGTTGAGGACAAAAAGGTGTTGTTGGAATAGGTGGGCACTTTGAAGAATGTTGCAGATACATTGACGAAGTCTATGAGCACTGAGAATTTTTCTTGGTGTAGAAAAACAATGGGTGTTGGAGGGCTGGACCAATGACTAAGTTCTCTTGTGACCTCCTGTGTGAATAAGAAAACAAGTGGGAGAATGTTGGGTGTATGCTATATTCTTTCCACAACTAGTTGCGCATGCGGGGGGGTCACATGGGGGTGATAGTCCCCCCAATTCCTTGCATCGGGCACAATAAGGGGTACTTCAGGGGAGTAGTAGTCCCCATATATGTGGTCTGGGGCAGCATCTTGAGAAAAAAAATTTGGACCCCATATTAGGTGGCCAGACCTACCTATGGTTTTGGACATGATTTTTTTTCCTATGGTATTTTGTAGGTCCGGTTAAGGGAACTACGATTATGTTCTAATCGAGAGTTAATGGATTGGGGTTTATGAATGATTCGACCTGTATATATATGTATTGTAACATTGAAAGGAATATAATGAAAAATCAATATGGTAGTCCTGATTTTGGGATCCAGGGGAAAATATCAGTGTATTCGTTTTATGTTCTCACCATTGTATATTTTTCTTTTTTTAAAGAATTCATTTGTAGGTAATTTATGTACAAGGTTAAAACCTACACTAGACTCCCTCTAAAAATTAACAGTACCGATGTCGGTCGTGTTATACCTCCCATCATCAACAAACTCTATGTTTTTCTCGAGGTCTTTCTCCTCCAAGTCATTGGAGAGATTTTTATTCCCCGTCATATGCAACGAGGCACCGCTATCAAGATACCACATTCTTCCCATTAAAATGCTTTTTATGCATGCAATAATAGAAATCAAGTTCAAATTGTGAAGCTAGATCTTCACCTATTGTTGCTAATGCAGGTTCCTTCTTTCTTGCTTTCTTTTGTGGGCATTTCGTGGCATAGTGCCCAAACTCATGACAGTGAAAACACTTGATGTTTGACAAGTCCTTCTTATTGTTGCCGTCCTCACCTTGTGAATTATTTTCCTTGGATTTCTTTTCTTTTCTGACTAATGAAAATTCCTCTTCCACTTCTTTGGATGAGGTCCCATCTTTGGTGTTCCACTGAATCTCTTCTTGTACCAAGTTGGACCACAATCGCTCCCACTCTGGTAGCTTCTCCCTCCCATTAACTGAGTTCTAGTACGTGTGTCAACTCTTGGGAACTCGTAGAAGTGCTAGGCTCATTAGATCATCCTCAACAGCTATAACACCACTACTTCCAAGCTCAACCCGACATTAGGTGAACTTGGTTAAGTACTTTGGGATTATGTCACCCTAATCCATATTGATCTTTCTGAGCTTGTCCTTCAGTGACAACTTCCTGTGGTCACTATCATTTTGAAACAGGCCTGTTAAGGCCTTCCATATTACAAATGGAGTTTCCTTATTGTGGATGTTCGAGACAATATGATATCGAACTCCTTCTAGGATAATCCTTGTCACCTTTGTCCCACACGTTCTCCACTCTACAATATCCTGAGAATCAACTGGCTTAGGAATGTCTTTGTCTATGAATTCCTTACGCCCATTGTCTTCCAAAACTGCCTCCATCTTGTCCTTATAAGAAATATAGTTCGAACTACCCTCAAGAGCATATTCGAGTCTCAATCCGTAGAACATCTTGTTGGCTTTGAAGTATGATATTGCAAATTGATTTCTCTTGCAAAAGACAAAGTCATATTGTCCTCTTCTATAGTTATTTCAGCTTCGATACCATGTAGAGATCTCTACAAATCTACCTCTGATACCATGTAGATATTTCTACAAATCTGGCTTTGATATCATGTAGAAATTTCTACAAATCTAGCTCTAATACCATGTAGAATAGACTTGAATCTAAAACAGTGGACTTGAATCTACTCTACTCGTCAACGGAAACAATAAACATCGATGAAATCACAAATCATATAAGAGAAAGAATTCAATCACCCATAACATAATGGTTTTCTAGGGAAAGCCACAACTAAAAACCCTTACTATTTGTATATTGCATTAGTCAAAGAATCAGGATGAATACAATATGTTGTGCTCAACCTACACAAGTATTTTCTATCCTCTGCTTGACTGAATGCATTTGGAAAATACTTACCCAAATTTCCAAGCCTCGAAGTTCCTAATTCCTTGTGTTGTTCCCTTGGGAATTAGCCCCTATTTAATGGGGAAATTCTTCAACTATGAATTTCACAATCCTCATAGGCCTTCCTCTAACTGCACGCACCATCGCTTTAATTTTGATGATTTTACAACTGATAGTACATGTCCCTGAAATCCAATCTCAATTGCGTCTTTCTTTGATCTGACATGGATGAGTTAATTATGAGTGAATCTTTTGTTTAGTAATCACTACAGGTTACAACTCACTACTTCAGGTTACCTCCCACTACTGCATATTACACCCCACTATCGTAAGTTACACCTCACTATTTCTGATCTCCCACTAATTCCTCCATCAGTTGGAATTTGTTTAAATGATTTTAACTCTGTTAAACTAAATTAAATAATTACAACTTAAAAGAACTCAACTTGGGCCCCTAAAATTTAGGAATCACTCTACATGACTATAGATAGACTCCTAACTCTAATTCTCAAATCCAAGTAAGTCAAATTAACTTAGTTAACTATTACAAGTTTCTAGGAGGATTAGAATTACAATTTAGTTCTTAATTTAATTCAAAGAGAAATTAAATTAGGGTTTTTCTTGATGCCATTTTTAATATTTGTTGTTGCTATTTTCAACACTAAATTGGCATATGAAAGTAGCATTAAAGCTTTCACCAACCTTACATTTACCTAACATAGAATATTTTTTCTCCAAATAAAATTAATAACATAATTAATTTTTTTCAAATAATTTTTTTTTTTCTAAATATTATTTTATTTAAAATATTATAATGAAACTTATATTATTATAGTAACATTTTAATAAAATAATAACTATAATTAATGAGTGGTTTTTTTATTAACTTTAATGTAAATTCATTGCAAATCTCAACCTATCTCGATCTTGATGGGACCAGCCCTTGACTTAAGGATTAACACTAACAACAATAATCAATGTAAATGATTTAATCAATGTAACTATGATTAGCCGATAATCAAAAGGTTAGCGCAGATATTTGTTTGTGTTGATGGCGGTATTAATTATTGGTACGTCAGTAGGTGAGAGGACAACTGTCCTGGTCTCGGTTTTCCTTCCCACTCTTGGACTAAACCCTAACCCTCACTTCATTCACTCTTGCATTTTCCACTTCTCATTATTCTGTGGTGAGAGCTCCTTCCACCGTTGTGGTGGTGACTGTAATGAGCTCGAGCTCGATGCTCCGTCCACACCAGGCTATGATTTTCTCCGTTGGATGGTTGGATGACTCTGCTCAGTATTTGTCTTCGACTATCTGGTTAGTTGGCTTTGTTACTATGTCATTGGCTTCGTTGATTTTTCAAGAGGGTTACTCTGTTTTCTCTGTGGTCTGATGCTCTTCTGGTGGTCACTATTTCTCCTTCTGTTACCTTAACGCGTTCTATGGGATTCTTCAGTAGTATTTTCTGGCTGCCTGTATGATTATGTTCTCAGTTTGACTTGTCTGCAATTTGTTGTGAACACAGTTCGTGGCCATGAAGGACCCTTTCCTCTACGTCGTTTAGCTCTAGCAAGGTAAATTTCTCCTTCCTTGCTAAAATTGATTTCCTCAGTTTTCTTAAAAACTAACAACTGTTGCTCCTCGTGAGCAGGCTTCCTTCCAGTGGTTGTGACCCAAATGCGGGTTCATTCATCCAATGCTGTCTAATCTCCTGGTGAGTTCATTTGGGGTTTCTTCTTCCCAACTATTCGTCGTTTGTTCTTTGATCTTCAGTATGACAACACTAATAAACTATCGTGGTCTCTGTGCAAGTTGGGAATGGCTCCTAGTTGGACTGCTACTCGGACTCCCTTCCAAAAGGAATCGGTAGGATCGTTCCCTGTTACAATTTGTTTTGTTTGAGGGTTTTCCAAGTCGGTTTCTTCTCTGGGTAGTCGGTCGTTAGGCTAGGAACTGAGACTCTGTTGTCTCCGTCTATTAGTTGATGTCAAATGGCCTTCGGGCCTAGTTGTATATAATCTCGTTTGTTTTTCGACGGATTGTAATTATTCAGGGTTATAATCCTAACCCTCATTAACTGTTTCTCTCCTGGAAGAGGGTTTGTTCGGCCTTATGGTTTGTTGGACTTGAGCACTTCGTATTAATATATTTTTTTTATGCTAGTCTTGATGTTGAAACGTTTTAAAGACGAAGGAAAAAAAAAGAATTTTCAAGGTACATGATTACCTTTCTTGTGAATGCATCTCACTGTGGCTGTATTTATGGAGTTCAAATACCAGTGTCATTTTTCCTGGTATATCTAGAGTCAAGAACCTAGTTGGCTATAGATTTCAGAATTAGAATAATCTTGATGAACATTATTATTATTATAATCTTGGGGATTCAATATAGGTTATTATTATTTCTATAGTAATCATACAAAATAAAAATGGGAAGTTGAGATAGAAATTGAAAGTGGGGAAAATTATTATTATAACTTTTTGAAATTTAGATATAATAATATTTTAATATTATTTTTAATTGATAAAGTGATCATTTTTTGGATATTTTAATAAATAAATTAAATTTTGGTATTTTCACATTAATTTTTTTTGAGATACAAACAATTTAACATGATTTTGAAGAAAATTTATGAAGTCTCATGTCTTCTATGTTGTTTAACTTGTTTTTTTACAATAAGTGACTAGTTATATGAATGTTCTTAATGAGAAAAATCTTGTTTCTATGAAGATATGATAGGGTGAATTTCCTTTAAATTTAATGTTATAAGTCATCATAACATTTTTGGATTTTCTCATTCTTTCACCACGAGTCTCTAGAGATGTTACCATCCTAAACTTCACAGTGGTACAAGCTAATAATAATGAAAAGAATCTCAAAGAGGAGTTTATTCTTATCCCAAAGCCATAGTTTAATTGATTTACAATTACTTTTTATTCCAGAATAATGTTCCCCACCATCTATTTACCATTTCTCAATGTTATAGTTTCATTTATGTTTGTGGTGATTATTAATTCCCAGATATTTGTATGAAGTCAATTCCTCCAACAAGTAATCTTTGTGGATTTGAATATCATAATATTTATTTTTTATGTGTTAATAGTCATGTCTTCACTAGAAAAAGAATCCTTGAGAAGCTTTAGTTTCTTGTCAGCATATAAAACAATATTGTTAGCATGAGAACATTATTGTCAACATGTAGAGGGATGATGACTATTCTAGATAGAGACATGTTAGCAAGTCATAATTCTTCCAAGACATAGTCTAACTTCTTGATGTATACATTAAAAAAAGATATAGAGAACTACCTTACTTAACTCTACTATAATTAAATTCTTTAAACAAACCCTCACTATTCCTAAACTTAGCCATAATCTTCTCATATAGCCTTATCATAGTAGCTCTCAAGTGAAAATAGACTTTTACCTCTGTTAATTTATTCCAATTGTTTATTCTAAGAATTATGACAATTGCTTTTCTAAAGTTAATGAAGCAGGAAATTAGTTTTATTATTGTGACACTCCTTTACAATGATCATTAAATAATAACTCCTAAATTTAACTTCATCTTTAACTATTTTTTAATAACTTTTTTATATTACTTTTAGAATAATTTCATATAATCTAGCTAAGAGAACGCTAATAATAATGTTAAGAGAAGGCTAATAATAATGTTATGATAACAGAAAATTATTTTTATCACCTTATTTTACAAATAAGAACAATGAGTTTTTGTCTTGTATTTACGTAAAATCGTGCTTTATCATTAAGTTGAAAATTTTGTGTTTATAAGGAAGGAGGATAAACCTTCCCATTCATAAGATTTCTTTGATATCATTTCATGACCCATCTTTCCCTTTTGCAATCTATTTAATCTCAACCGCTATTTTTAAAAAGAAACTCTTGCCTCTTTAAAGATAGTGGATGCTTTCCATACCATTAAAGAACTTGTGAAGATTTTAAAAATAAAAATTGTAATGTTTCGAAAAACAAAATTTTATATGCATGTATATAAAGAAATTAAATACATGTGAAGATAAAAAAATTTAAATAAAAAATTCAAAACCCCACTTTGAAACAAGAAAGCTTAATTAAAAACAATTTTAAAAGGGAAGGGATTTTTGTGGGAAAAAAAAAGAAAGGTGGAAAAGTCTTTTTCTAATTACCATCTTTGTTGGGCTTGTACTCATGTGATATGGGGTTGATTATGACCAATACTGAATGTCTTGTCTTTTACGAT
Organism: Pinus tabuliformis; assembly: GCA_031772625.1. Taxonomy (NCBI): domain Eukaryota; kingdom Viridiplantae; phylum Streptophyta; class Pinopsida; order Pinales; family Pinaceae; genus Pinus; species Pinus tabuliformis. The sequence goes on along the minus strand of CM062820.1, from coordinate 377,269,250 downwards.
GCATGCAGGTTTAGCAGTGAAAGAAATTGAACATGGAACCTTCATGACTTACATAAATTTTACTTAACATGAGCTTGTCAAGTGAGCTACAAGTAGCTTTGTTTATGTTTAATTTATTTTATATATATATATATATATATATATATATATATAATGGTGGTTGTGGCTAAGTTTTAAAAATATTTTATTTGGTTTTTAGATTTTAAGAAATGTAAATGATTGCTTTGATTTTTAAATTTTTTATTGATATGTTAGAGAGAAACATTTTTTTGATACCATATTTTAGAAGGTTAAGATGGTTGGTATTGCAACAAATACTTTTAAATTGAGATCTAATTTGGATATACACAGGAAATTTCAAAGAAAATATTTTTCATCTAACAAACATTTGTAGTTTCACAAAGATGACATATTCTTTCAACCCTTTGCATGTCTAGAATTGTCGAGTTCTGAATTTCAATATGAATTTCAAGATAATTTATTCTTATTTTAACAATGTTGATTTCTTCTCTACGCTAATAAAGAGATACTTTTGATCTTCTATAATACTATTAATCACCTTCTTATAATATCTTAATTTTCTTTTAACATTTAATTATTATTTCTCCTTAATTTTATGTGTAATAAAATTTCTAATATTATCATTATTCTACCATTTTAATTCTCTTTTTATTGTCTTCTTATGGTATCCTAATTTTCTTTTATCCTTTAAGTTATTATTTCACCACCATTTCTCCTTAATTTTGTATGAGCAATATTGTAATATTGTCATTATTCTACCAAATAAATTCCCCTTTTATTCTCTAATAATTTAACCAAGACTTCGCATATTTATCCCATCTTCACTTGAGTTACATAGGGTTTTGGCGGGATTTTGAAACAATTTTGGGAAACTTATTGTCTTCCATGATATTTATCTTTTTCTTGTCCATTAGGTATAAAGATAGGGCATATTGCCTTTAATTTTGAAATTATAGTTATAAAATTCTATTGGATTTGCTTTATGGGTTTTTTTTATGATTCTTTAGAGATATCACATCCCTAAAATTTACCTACAAGAGCGATGATATCCCCTCATATTTTCTTCCAAATAAAAATAATAAAACTAAAATTATAAAAAATAAACTTTAAATAAAATTAAAAAAAGATGAAAGTAGAGGCTTGTTTTGTTTTATAATAATGATTGTTTTATTAAAAATATACAACTCTTTTAAAATATGTTAATTAAATTATTTTTTAATACATTTTAATAATATCTTTAAACATGCCCGATGTTGTTGGGTCTAATGTTGGGAAGTAATGGGTTTTTCACGATTGGGCAAGATTCAATTCCGATGAGGGCCTAGATCAAAGCTATAGGGTCATCTTAAGGTGATGGTCAAATTTATGGTTGCACTTATAGTGGTCATATTAAATGGTATTATAACCCATGCACATGTTAGTGGATCAAATCCCACCTCATGTCCTTCAATTTTAGAGCTCAAAGGGATTAGATTCAATGGTGGAAAGTGATGTGTTTTTCACCATTGGGACAAGGTTAAATTCCCAAGACAACCTTACCTAAAGCCATGGAGCACCTTCAAGTATTGGTTAAATGTGAGCTTGTACCTAGAGATGTTAAAGGGTCTCATGGCCCATGTATAAATAAGTGGTTCAAATATCACCCTTGTATCCTTTTGATATAAAGCTTAGATCATGTTAGCATTAAAGAAATTCTGAGTTCTAAAATGGGCCTCCTAAGGAATATTATAAAATAATTGTGGAAATAATAAAATAATATTAGATTACATCATCAAATTTTAGAGGAAAAAAAAAAGAAAAACTACCTTTTCAACTCGTATTTTCAACTTATCTCACTACAATTTTACTCAAATTTTGAGTCGGAGCATTCGTTACATGCAAAATTTAATTCCATATCCAAGGAGTATTATTGCTCAATTTTCGTGTAGCAGGTTCCATCTAAAGTATGCAACATGGTTCTCCTTGGATGAATAATTAAACTATGCATCCAACGAGTGCTCCCGCTCAAAATTTGAGTAAAACCATAGGGAGATAAGTTGGAAATATGAGTTTAAGAAGTAATTTTTATTTTATTTTTTTATTTTATATCTTTTACTTTTTTATTTCAAAAATGATGAATCATCCCCATGCTTGACATCAAAATCTTGAATCCTATTGGCTCTGATAAAGTTTATTTTGGTTATACATTTTTGTTTTGAGGTCCACTTTTTACCTCGAAATTTCTCTAATTTCTAATTGGATTTTGAAGGTTTCATTGGACCATAAAGTAGCTAATGTTCAAAGCTAGTGGTAGTTGGGAGGAGTCACTAACAAAATTATAGCGATGTTAAGGGTTTGTATGGCCTAGGTGAGGTGTGATCCATGAGTGATTTTCATAGCTTAGATACCCTCAGACTACAATCTATTATAGCACAATATAGTCTCGCAAGTCACAAGCATACTAGAAAACAAAAACATAATGTTTTCAAGCATTATTTAAATAATTCAAAGGAAATGTTATTACTTAAATTTTCTCTTTAGAACATGTAATAATGTTTTCATAGATTATTAAATCAATTTAAAGGTAACTATATTAAAACATTTACAAAATTAAAATTTTACAAAAATAAAGACAATAATAAAATCGTATCATTTATTTGGATTTTTTTTTAAAGTTTTGATTAATTTTCCTTTTTAAATTGTCCAATCAAAAAGAAATGTCAAGGTAAATTTTACAACTCAACATGAGGGTGATATGTGATTTTTATGCCTAACACTAACATTACTTTTAGTAGAAGTAGATAAAAAATAGAATATGAAATCTATGCAATTTAAAGAAGATCCAAGATGAAGCTCATTTGATTCTAAGATGCAATCATAATTGGCATCTTATAGTGATATTTTCAATAACAATTTAGTTCATAAAATCCTATATGAAGAAAACCAAACAAATATGGTAGACTATTATGAATCTAAATTCACAGTAAATATTGGACATAATAAAGTTGTTTGACGCATTTTCCAATTAATATTGTCCCAAGGGATGATAATAATTTCGTTATGTATTGGTTATTATCATTGCAACTCTTCAACCATGTTAATAAATGATTTCAAATCATGATTTTTTCTTCTACTTTTCTATTCCAAATAATTTGATCATTAGTAAGTGTTTCATGATGTTGTACAAGTGGTTAGCTTTCTTACTAACATGCAAGAACTCCTTCAATGTGGAGAATATGGCAAGGTGAAGATGGTGAAGGAATATAGGTGACACAAGTGAAAGATAGCAAGGTTGACAAGAGTTGTATTCTATTGGAGAAGTTTTTTATTAGATTTAAATGGTCAATAAGTTGAGGGAGACACGTACTGTTGAATATCGTGTTGGCATTATGATACAAATGTTGTTCTTGATGGCAACTCACTCACAGGTCAATTTAGTTTTGGTAAAAGGCAGATCATAGTACAACAGGTATATTCAGAGGTAACAGGGCAGTGGTACATAATAACAAGAAGATGGAACTAAGGTCTGCTAAAGGTAAAGGAAAAGGTTGATGAAAAGCAGTTTAAGAAGTATAAATAGGTCCACTTAGTCAAAACAACGTATACATGCTGGTCCATAGAACAAAAAGAGCATATATGTATACACGCACTCCCATAGGAAGAAAAGAGCGTACATGCTGGAAAACCAAGGTTTTGGTCCGAGGTATTTGGTCCAAGGTATTTTGGGACCAAGGTATTGGTCCAAGGTATTTGGTCCGAGGTATTTGGTTCAAGGTATTGAACCTAGGTATTTGGTCCAAGGTATTGGTCCTAAGTGGCTTTGGTCCAAGGTATTGACAAAGGGCCTAAAGCTATATAAGGAGGAGAAGATCATAAAGCCAAGTGTGCAAGTGTATGGGTTTCTAAGGAATACTTCGATCTGAAGTATATTTTATGTTGCAGGGGCTATGTTTGTGATTTGATATAAAATACTTTGTGCACCTTGAATTTAATGTTCGATCGGGATCATGAGACTGAAATGACTTATTATTAAATGATCTAATATTTGTTGGGCTAGAACTAATTATGTACACTTGTTTTATTCTTTAAATGTTGTGATATGGGTTTGTCTGAAGTCCGAAAGTGCAGTGAAGTTATGAGTTAATATTTACAGATTTGTACGCTAGTTCGTCACTGCAAAAATGCGTGTACACGCAGGTTGTACTCTTGAAAATAGCATATACAAAAGAAAATGCTCTTCTTCAGATCTAACTGATCTATCTTGTCAATTCTAACTGATTTAACTGATCTAATTGATCTATTTATAGGAGAACTTTTCATTCCTCACTCTCACACTTCTCTCTCCCCCATGCCTCACGAGCTCCTATCAATTTATACAAATGGATCAGAACCCAAGTAGATTCTATATCCCTTAAGAAACTCCAACAATATCTCTCTTAATCCCTAAAATCTCTCATCCAAATCTTAAAAATCCTCTAATTCCACTTTTAACTCAACTAAGCTTCTATTCTAGGATCCCCTAATCCCTAAGATATCTATGAGATCTTTACAAGTCTATCATCACTAATATTCTCTCATAATTGAGAATATTTACAATTAAAACCTCACACACAAATTTTCCACTCAATTTATTAAAAAATATACAAATAAATTAAAACATCACACCCCTTAATCAACCCAATATACAATGATTTTCTAAAGCGGGATGCTCCTACATCACAATGAAGTCTTCTTAGATCTGGATGTAAAACTAAATGCATAAGGAGTTTGGTATCTAATTGAATGATTGAATAAGTGAGAAGGGTGATCTCTGCTACTGCCTGTGTAAAGCTTTGTAAATAGACAATAGATGGTCAACATACTGCTAGCTGGTACAGACTTGATTCAGAAATTTTATGTTTCAGTAGTCTTCAAGGTATATGCAGGTTTGATTACAAGAAGTAGCATATACACACAGGTTGGGTTCAGTAAAGTAGCGTGTACATTTTGATGCATGATTTTTGAGGTTGCAACTGGTTCTGAATGATGATGCAGGTTTCTAGGTTCAACACAGTGTTTTGGTGACAGTGATCTGATTGTTCAGATTAACTGATTGTTGGTTGATGCAATTTGAGTTTCAAAGTTCATGAAGGGTCCAGTATAAAAATTTGATGAAGCGAGGCCTTCATGTGTATTGTTGTGTACTAGGAGCATCAAGTTTGAAAATTTATAAACGTGGTCCCTGGAGGACGAGAGAAGGTCGTAGCCTTCTGTAGGTTGGCGCCTACATACTAGTAATCACATTGGCTAGTACAAGAGCTAGGGGGTTGTAGCTCCCTTCTAGTAGAAGCTAGAAAATGAGAGAAGGTTCTAGCCTTTTGTAGGTGGGTGCCTACGTACTTGTATGAGTCTGCACTAGTACAAGATTGTAAACATATTTTCTTATTATTAAAACAAGACAGAGACAACAACAGTAGGTGGTTTTCACACACATTGGGTTTCCACCTTAAATCTTGGTGTTCATGTGTGTTGCTTATGTGTGATGGTTTATTCTATTTTTACTGCTCTGTTTAATAAGTTACTGATGCATTGGTTAAAGATAAACACATGATAAATTGTCTAAATCACATGTTTTTTGGGTGTACACTGGTTTCTCTAATCATATTTGTGTGTACATGCTAGTTCACTTTACAGAAGTAGCGTATCTAAATCTGTTTGAGAAAATAAAAATTATTGATCAAATAACACTGATTCACCCCCCTCTCAGTATTATTTCCAACCATTGGTATCAGAGCGGGTCCTTTTGAAGAAGCAAAATCGCTTGAAGGAAGATCTTTCAAGATGAATAATCACGAAGGCATGGGATCCATCAGACCACCAATCTTCAATGGGAGCAACTTAGTATATTGGAAAACAAGAACTAGAGCATATCTACAATCGCTTGGAGCAGATGTTTAGGAAATTGTAGAAGGAGGATATCGATTTCCAACAACAATTTGTACAAACTATGCAAGTAAGAAGTTATACGAAACCAATGCCAAAGTTGTCAATACATTATTGGGAGATCTGTCAAAATCTAATTTTTCAAAGTCATGGAACTCAAGATAGCCAAAGAAATATGGGACAAAATCATTTAAAGCTGCGAAGGAGACTCTCAGGTAAAACGTGCTAAGCTTCAAACACTAAGAATTCAGTATGAAACTCTTAAGATGCATAGTGATGAGAGTGTTGCTAGTTACTTCTTACGTATAGATGAGATTGTTAATTGTATGAAGAATCTAGGTGAAGAGATAAAGGAAGTTACATTAGTGGAGAAAATTTTGAGATCTTTGTCTTCTAAATTTGAGTCAAAAGTGTGCCATAGAAGAAAAAAAAGGATCTTGAAACTATTACAGTGATCCAACTCCATGGAATCCTAACTGCATTTGACATGAGAAAAGGAGGTCCATCATATATGAGAGAAGCTGAATTAAAGCATCAACAAAGGGAAAAGAAAAGGAAGAGCACCATGAATCAAGACACATTTCAAAAGAAGAAGATGAGGTAAATTTTGTCAAGAAGCTTCAACGGGGTTCCAGAAAATTCAGAGGTAAGCTACCTTCCAAATGCTTTGCTTGTGGTAGAGTTGGTCACTATGTTGCCAAATGTCCTCATAAAGATAAATATAGGGAAGGAATATACAAAAGGCAATAGAAAACAGGTTGTGAATAGAAGGAGTTACTATACACATGAAGATAGTGATGGTTTATCTAATAGTGATGAAGATGAAACTGAACAAGATTATATACTTCTCATGGCCTATGATAATGATGATTTTTTGGATGCATTAGAAGAGGAATATTTTCTTGAAGAAATCACTAAAATCAAAATCTGTTTAGAAGAAAAGAATATGATCATAGATACTTTGACACACCAACTTGTTGAAAGAGAAAAACACAATGAAAATCTAGAATGTGAAATTGTGGGTCTAAGAAAAGATCTTGAGAAGACAAAATCTCTCAATCTTAGATTTGCTAAAGGATTAGAAACTTTAAATGAAATTATCAAAGTTCAGTGTTCTCCTTTGATAAAGACAGGTCTTGGATATATTGAAGAATCATCTCAATCACAGAAGTTGTCAACCTCCACCAAAAGCTATCTTGATGCAGCGAAAACGAGTGAATAGTATGTCAATCAAACAAAGTCCTTCTGTAGAAATCACGTGAGAGAATTTTTTGGCCGACGCGTTTCAAACCAACAAGTGTGGTTCATCATCAGGACCAGATGAAGAGGTAGACCATGACAAAGGCTTAAATAGAGAGCAATGTAGAGACATAATTTCAAGTAACGACTATATTTGAACAATTTTGTTTAAATTATAATATTAATTTATTAATATATTAAAAACAAATATTATTAAGTAACGGCTATATTAAACGGCTAGTTTTTGAAAAATAATATTTAAATTAATTTATTAAAACAAAATATTACTAGTTCTTGAAAAATAATATTAGTTTATTAATTTACTAAAATATTAATATGTAATAGCTATATTAAATAGCTAGTTTTTAAAAAAATATTTAAATAATGATATTATTTCATTAATTTATTAAAAATATTAATAGGTAACGGCTATATTAAATGACTAGTTTTTGAAAAAATATTTAAATTAATTTATTAAAACCAAATATTACTACTTCTTGAAAAATAATATTTAAATAATGATATTAGTTTATTAATTTGTTAAAATATTAATATGTAATGACTATATTAAACAACGAGTTTTTGAAAAATAATATTTAAATTAATTTATTAAAACCAATATATTTTTTTTAATATATAGCAGTTACTTATTAATATTTTTTAATATTTTTCAAAAACTAATAAAAATTGGTTTTAATAAATTAATTTAAAAATTATTTTTCAAAAATTCGCTGTTTAATATAGTCCTTACATATTAATATTTTAATAAATTAATAAATTAATATCGTTATTTAAATATTATTTTTCAAGAACTAACCGTTACCTATTAATATTTTTAATAAATTAATGAAATAATATCATTATTTAAATAATTTTTCAAAAACTAGCCGTTTAATATAGCCGTTACATATTAATATTTTAATAAATTAATAAACTAATATTATTTTTTCAAGAACTAGTAATATTTGGTTTTAATAAATTAATTTAAATATTATTTTTCAAAAACTAGTCGTTTAATATAGTTGTTACCTATTAATATTTTTAACAAATTAATGAAATAATATCATTATTTAAATATTTTTCAAAAACTAGCCGTTAATAATATTTATTTTTAATATATTAATAAATTAATATTATAATTTAGACAAAATTGTTCAAATATAGCCGTTACTTGAAATTATGTCTCTACATTGCTCTCTATTTAAGCCTTTGCCATGGTCTGCCTCTTCATCTGGTCCTAATGATGAACCACACTTGTTGGTTCGAAACGCGTCGGCTAAAAAAATCTCTCATGTGATTTCTATCGAAAGACTTTGTTTAATTTATTATGGATCACAAAAGCTTGAATACAGAAAGTATGTCAATCGTTAACAAAGGCCTAAAACTACTCATTAGGTAAATCATACTCAATTTACTCCAAGGATGAATATCAGTGGAAACCGCAACCAACAGGTAAACAATGTCAAAAGATTCTATGATCGCAGAAACTTCTTTAATGGGCAACGTTTTTCATGTCATAACTTTAGACACAAGGCTACTCAATGTGTTGCTTACAAAACCATCATGATTAGAGAAGAAAAAAATCAAAGAAGTGCAACAGGAATCAAGAAAATTTCCTATAATAACTTTTCTCCTCTTGAAAATGAAATAGAATGCTCAATTTGTAACAACTTTGGTCATGAAGAATCTGAATGCAGGAGAAAATTTCGGCCAACATTTCAAAAGGAGAAAATGCCATTAAATCCCAAGATATGGAGAAGGAATGAATCTCAATCAGAAAGATGTGGTATAGCTTTGTATGCAGAAGGACAAGAAAATTAGTGGTACATCAACAATGGATTCTCCAAACACATGACAAGTGATAAAGAGAAACTTCATTCATATAATGCTTTAGAAAAGGAAAAGAATGTCTCATTTGGAAATGACACTCCAGCTGTCATTAAAGGTAAAGGTTCTATTTTATTGAAAGAAAAGGTTGAAGTTGGAAATTTCATGTATGTAGATGGTTTAAAGCATAACCTGTTAAGTATTAGTCAAATTTGTGATCAAGGAAATGAAGTGGTGTTTCGATCAAACAGATGTGTCATTCGTGAACTTGATATAGGAAAGACTGTGATCAAAGGTACAAGAACTCCAAACAACTAATACATACTCAAAGGAGGACAACAACAATGCTATCTAAGCAAAACAGATGAAAACTGGTTGTGGCATAGAAGATTGGAACATCTAAGCTTTTCTCAAATAAGAAAAGCCTGCAGGATCAAGGCAGTTCGTGATCTTTCAGATATCAGCATCCCATAAAATACCATATGAAAACCATGTCAAATCGGTAAGAAAACCAAAGTTCACTTCATTGAAAAGGAAGGGCTAGCAAGTAAGCCTCTTGAATTTATCCATACTGATTTATGTGGAGCAACAAGGAAAAATTCACCTCATGGAGAAGAATACTTTATTTGTTTATTGATGATTTTTCCAGGATGTGTTGGATAGGTCTTATAAAACATAAAGATGAAGCATTTGAAAAGTTTAAATCCTTCAAAGCTTTAGTTGAAAATGAATCAGATCGAAAAATCAAATGTCTCAGATCTGATTGAGGGGGAAAATTCATATAAGATGAATTCTTTGAATTTTGTGAACAACATGGAATAAAAAGGCAATTCTCCATTGCAAGAAATCCTCAGCAAAATGGTGTGGTAGAAAGGATGAATAGAACAGTTCAACAAATGGCTCGAGCTATGCTATATGAATCTGGAACTCCTGCAACCTTCTGGGGTGAAGCTGCATTTGTTGTCGTGACTATTCTCAACAAAGCGAATGTTCGGGTAAATAACAATCAAACTCCACATGAAATTTGGTATGGTAAGCCTCCTACTATAAAACACTTTAGAGTTGTTGGAAGCAATTTTTTTATCAAAAGAACTGATGAAAAACTTGGTAAGTTTGAACCAAGAGCAGATGAAGGTATTCTTCTTGGTTATTCTTCCATAAATAAAGGATACAAATGTTATAATAAAAGACTTCAAAAAATTGTTGAAAGCATCAATGTTGTAATTGATGAAGCATGGAGAAATCTGGAACAAATGAAATCAACAGAGAATTATGACAGTGAGGAAGTTGGGGAATGCTTTCCTACATCAAATCAAAATGATATAGAAGAAGAAACCAATGAAACACCGGAAGAAGAAGATACAATAGAAAGGGAAAATACTCCATCCAGGTATGTTCAGAAGAATCATTGAGAATCTCAAATTCTAGGAGAAAAGGGGGCTAGTATACAGACAAGAAGAAAGCTTACAGGGACCTCAAGCTATCTAGCATTACTATCCTCCACTGAACCTCAAAATGTAAATGAAGCCTGCAAAGATGAATGTTGGGCCAAGGACATGAATGAAGAACTTGACCAAATTGAAAAGAATGATACTTGGGAATTAGTTCCTAGACCTCATGATAAAAATATTATAGGAACAAAATGGATATTTAAGAACAAGCTGAATGAAAATATGGAGAAGTTATTAGAAACAAGGTTAGACTTGTTTGTAAAGGTTATGTTCAACAAGAAGGTATAGATTTTGAAGACACTTTTGCACCTATTGCCAGACTTGAAGCCATAAGAATGTTTCTTGCTCTTTCTAGTTTTCAAAAATTCAAAGTATATCAAGAGGATGTAAAATCAACCTTCCTTAATGGAGATTTAGAAGAAGAAGTTTATATTGAACAACCAGAAGGATTCATTCTTGGAAATGATGCAAAACTTGTATGCAAGCTCAAAAAAGCTCTCTACGGTTTGAAACAGGCTCCAAGGGCTTGGTATTACCGCCTTGACAAATATGTACAACAACAAGGTTTTACAAAAGGTTTTGCATATAGAAATTTATACACAAAGATTGAAGATGATAAATGCTAATTATTGTTTTTTATGTTGATAATATCATATTTTGTAGCAATGAAGAATCCATGAGTTAGAATTTTTCTTCAGTAATGCAACAAGAATTTGAAATGTCCTTACTTGGTGAAATTACTTATTTTCTTGGTCTACAAGTTCAACAAACAAAAGATGGTATCTTTCTTTCACAAACCAAATATCTCAAGTAGATCTTGAAGAAGTATAGAATGGAAGATTCTAAACTTGTATGTACTCCAATGGTAACAGGATGTAGTCTTAGCTCTAACGATGAATCGCTAGTAGTAAACCAACCAACTTACAGACATATGATTGGAACACTACTTTATCTAACAGGTACTATACCTAACATCATGAATGCAGTAGGAATTGTTGGAAGGTTTCTAGCAAATCCAAAGGAATCACATCTCCAGGCAGTCAAAAGAATCTTCAAATATCTTCAAGGAACTCAGGACTTTGGACTATGGTATCCTAAAGATACAGACCTTACTCTTCATGCACATACAGATGCAGATTGGGCAGGAAGTGTTGATGATCGAAAGAGCACTAGTGGAGGTGCATTCTATATGGGTTCTCGATTAGTGTCATGGTTCAACAAGAAACAAAGTTCGATTGCCTTATCTACAGCTGAAGCAGAATATATGGCTGTTGCGTGTTGCTGCACACAACTACTTTGGATGATGCAAACATTGAAAGACATTTAAATCACATGTACTCCACCCATCTCCATTCTATGTGATAATACAAGTGCCATCAGTATTTCAAAAAATCCAGTCATGCACTGTAAGACCAAGCACATAGCCATCAAGTACCATTTTCTATGAGAATAAGTGCTTGAACAAAATGTCAAATTGGAGTATGTTCCCTCCAAAGAACAAGTTACTGGTATATTCACTAAACCACTGCCTAGAGAAACATTTGAATATCTCAGACAAAAGCTGGGAGTAGTTTCCGCATCATCTTGCTATTAAATCCAGTTTTTCAAAGGAAGGTTATTATACGTAAGTTTCATGAAGTTTAGTTGTGTATACAAGTGGGTCTCTATGGCTGAAGGCACGTATATGTTTTTCTGAAAGAAAAATAGTGGGTTAAACTCTGATATGGGTGCTCTATCTGATGTTGATGATTACAAAATGACAATATGCTTTACTCAATGATTTTTATTTGACTGAAATGTCTTGATGAATGACTTGTTGACAATGCCCAGGTAGCATAGGTTTAGGGGGAGCATTAGCCTTCACACACATTCTGCATTGTTGGCATTATGGCTGCTGAGTCCAGCTATGGCTTCAGATATTTATATCATTTCTTAAATCATGTAAAGGTCCAGGGTGTGATATGACTTCTTATATATTTGAATGAGTCCTATTGGAAAAATGATGTAATTTGTACCCCCACTTTGCATGGGATGGATGATGTAATATTTTTTGTATTTCTATCATGTATAGACATTTGGTATATCCCCACTTGGTTGGGTGATTGATGTATGTATGAGTCATTGGTCATAAGGAGATCATATTCACTTAGTTGAGTCATGGAGTCATGTTATTCTTTTGAATCATATCTCTGCAGACTCGACATGTACTCATGGGGAGCATGGACAACATAATAAAGGAGGAAAGTTGCTTGGTCCACCCTTTGCCCTTGATGTCAAAGGGGGGGAATATTTGGGTGTTGCATGTTATCTCTAACAATTTCTATAGCTTGCAGTAATCAACACCTTCATGGTTGCCATCAAGTCCAAAGGGGGAGATTGTTGGCTTTATGATACAAGTGTTGTTCATGATGGAAACTCACTCATAGGTCAATTCGGTTTTGGTAAAAGGAAACTCACAGTACAACAGGTATATTCAGAGGTAACAGGGCAGTGGTATAGAAGAACAGGAAGATGGAACTAAGGTCTACTAAAGGTAAAGGAAAAGGCTGATGAAAATAAGTTTAAGAAGTATACGCATCTCCACTTAGTCAAAACAATGTATACACGTTGGTCCACATAACAAAAAGAGCCTATACATATACACACACTCCCACAGGAGGAAAAGAGCGTACATGTTGGAAAGCCAAGGTTTTGGTCTGAGGTATTTGGTCCAGGGTATTTTGGGTCCAAGGTATTGGTCCAAGGTGTTTGGTTTGAGGTATTTGGTCTGAGGTATTGACCTTAGGTATTTGGTCCAATGTATTGGTCCTAAGTGGTTTTGGTCCAAGGTATTGAAAAAGAGCCTAAAATATATATAAGGGGGAGAAGATCATAAGGCCAACTGTGCAAGTGTATGGGTTTCTAAGGAATATTTCTATCTAAAGTATATTTTATGTTGCAGGGGCTATGTTTGTGATTTGATCTTAAATAATTTGTGCACCTTGAATTCAATGTTGGATCAGGATCATGAGACCTGAAATGACTTATTATTGAATGATATGATATTGGTTGGGCTAGATCTGATTATGTACACTTGTTTTATTCTTTAAATGTCATGATCTGGGTTTGTTTGAAGTCCAGAAGTGCAGCGAAGTTATGAGTTAATATTTGTAGATCTGTATGCTGGTTCATCTCTACAAAAGCATGTGTACACACAGGTTTTACTCTTCAAAATAGTGTATATAAAATAAAAGCCTCTTCTTCAGATATGAATAATCTATCTGATCAATTCTGTTGTTTTAACTGCTGTCTGTCAATGAAGTCTTCTTAGATTTGAATGTAAAACTAAATGCATAAGGAGTTTGGTATGTGATTGATTGATTGAATAAGTGAGAAGGGCGATCTCTGCTACTACCTATGTAAAGCTCTGTAAATTAGATGGTAAGCATACTACTAGTTGCTATAGACTTGATTCATAAATTTTATGTTTCAGTAGTCTTGAAGGTATAAGTAGGTTTGATTACAAGAAGTAGCGTATACACGCAGGTTGGGTTCAGTAAAGTAGCATATGCATTCTGATGCATGATTTTTGAGGTTGCAGCTAGTTTTGAATGATGATGTAGGTTTCTAGGTTTAGCACAGTGTTCTGGTGACAGTGATCTAATTGTTCAGATTAACTAATTGTTGGTTGATGCAATTTGAGTTTCAAAGTTCTTGAAGGGTCCAGTATGAAAATTTTATGAAACGAAGTCTTCATGTGTATTTTTGTGTACCAGGAGCATCCAGTTTGAAAATTTATGAAACGTGGTCCCTAGAGGAAGACAGAAGGTCGTAGCCTTCTGTAGGCTAGCGCCTATGTACTAGTAATCACATTGGCTAGTACAAGAGCTAGGGGGTTGAAGCTCCCTTCCAGTAGAAGCTGGAAAACGAGAGAAGGCTGTAGCCTTCTAAAGGTGGGTGCTTGCGTACTGTTATGAGTCTACAATAGTAAAAGATTGTAAACATATTTTTCTATTATTAAAAGAAGACAGAGATGACAACAATAGGTGGTTTTCACCCACATTGGGTTTCCACCTTAAATCTTGGTGTTCATGTGTGTTGCTTATGTGTGATGGTTTATTTTGTTTTTACTGCTCTGTTTAATAAGTTACTGATGCACTGGTTAAAGATCAACACATGATAAATTGTCTAAATCACAAGTTTTCTAGGTGTACGCTGGTTTCTCTAATCATAGTTGCATGTACACGCTAGTTCACTTTACAAAAGTAGCATATATAAATCTATTTGAGAAAAGAAAAATTATTGATCAGATAATACTGATTCACCCCCCTCTCAGTATTATTTCCAACATATAGTGTGGATATAAATATTAAATCAAAATAAAACTAGAAGCTCATATGGATTGGAAAAGGTTGTTTTGTGAGAAAAATAAGAGAAATTAAAGACTTCATATGGGAACACAACGACGTATTTCATGTTCTTATGATGATCTGAATGATTATAAAGGAGACATTATTCAACATACTATTTCATTGAAGGATGGATCCAAACACTTTACACAAAAGAAGAGACAAGAAAACAAAAACTTGGAACATGCCATGCAAAAGAGTTACCAAAAATTTTAGAGGCTAAAATCATTGGTTCTATGGGACATTCATCATGGGTAGATAGCCTGGTGTTGGTTGGAAAAAAAATGGCTAAATTATTTTAGATGTTAACATTATAAATTTGAACATTTTTTCTCTCAAAGATAGTTATATGCTACCTAATATGGATAATTTGCTACAAAATGTCACTAGGTGAGGTACGATGTCTATGTTAGAGAGCTTCTTTGGTTATAGCTAGGACCTTGGGAATGAGGAGCACAAAAAAGGGATAAATTTTATGACACCAATAGGAATTATTCGATACCCTAGGATATTATTTGGCTTGTTGATTGTTGGATCAACATTTTCGGGAGCCCACAAGCTATACATTTAATGATATAATGATTAATATCATTTTGATTTATTAAGATGATTTTCTTAAAGTTCCATAAATGGAGAAATGGACATGTTCCACATCTTAGTCAAGTTTTTGAAACATTTTGAAGGTATGGGAATGTCCTTAATCCATTGACAATATAAGGCATTTACTAGGTACTATTACCTACAAGTAGACATTGCAATTATTCTTTAGCCAAATAAATTCCATCAATAACATCATTCTCAAATTTAAAGAGATCATCCAACCTAATTTAGAGATGTTGAAGAAGGATTGAGAATTCTAATTGAGTAATAGAGATTAAAAGTGAATTATTGAAAATCAAAGAGGCCATTGCAATATCCCTAATATTGTTAATTATTATTTTTTCCAAAGAAATTTAGATACATTCCTTTAATTTAGAAGACAAAAATTGCATGTGTATACCTACGAATAAGCGGGTGGTCATTCCCTGTAAGTTGAGTTTCTTTTTGGTTATGACCTTTGTGAAACCATATTAGTCTTGAGAAGTTGGTGTTTTAGTGGGATCTTAAGAAGTCAGATAGTCTCTGAAGAGGTGACCATATTCATGGGATTTGAAACATCAGAAGGGTATTTTGTCATAGTCGATGGGTTGTTCCCATAGTTCAACTTCACATATTAGCATTGTTTTTTTTGAGAGAGGCTAATAGAGGTTGATGTAGGTGCATAGATAAGCATATGAAATGTATTGGCCATGTTTTCTTGTATATAAAAGCATGAAAATTTTTCCAATGGTGTTTCCTATTCCTACGAGAATGTTAGGGTCCCAATATTGTTAGGGAAGGGAGTAGAGATGAATCCATATGGGTTCTAAAGAGAAGTATTCTTTTTCTGGGTTGAATTTGGGAACCTAGGGCTTCATGAATAAGCCAATTGAGTTCATGAAATAAGACCCTCCTTAGAAAATTTAGTCCATGTCGTCTTTGTACTAAATATGGCCATAAAAAATAGTTTAGATCCTAAATTTAGTTCCATGTTACCTTTGAGGATCCAATTCTTCTTTATCTAGTTGATCAGAGTCATTTCCATAAGTCACTAGCCATTTAATTTACAAATTACGATATATTCCTGAATGTATTCCACAAGTTCCCCACTTTTGATAGGGGTATCTTGGGGAGAGGGGTATTTTTCATTTGCAGAAAACATGTACTTTGTCCTTTAGTGGTGGTCATAGTCTGGTGTTATGGTGCACCTGCAACATGTATTTTGAGTGTTTGGGCCTCTTTTGATGTGGGTTGGGAAGTCACCTTAGACATGGAGGGTTTGTTTTTTCTTTGCATTATGTGATTATTTGTTTGATTAGTAAGGATTATTGTAAAGGAGGGGTTTCCTCCTCCCCCTGTTGCCATGGAGGTGCCATTGGGGGAGATTGGGTGTTGGGTTGTCGAATGCACAAAGCATAGAGAAACCATAGAGTGCACTACTTGGATAATCATGTATCATTGCAATCAAGGTAAAATATTTCCATACAATAATTTTTTTTAATTTAAGTGTATATCCAATTCAATGGTATACAAAAAATAATAATCAAATAACTAAAATTCAACTAACTTGTAACCATTCAATCATAACTAAGAGTGATAGCCTTAGATAATGATAATTAAACATGGAAACATAATAAAAATACTATTTTCTAACATAGTTCATTGGTATATAGAGAATCAAATACAAAAAATATTATTAACTTAATTTTATCAGAATAGTATTATAATCCATTATTATAAATTTGAAATAAATTTTATTTAATCGATAAATTTAATAGTTATTTAATCATTAAGTTATATATATATATATATATATATATATATATATATATATATATATATATATATATATATATATATATATATATATATATATATATATATAAGGAAAAAAAACACACAATTTCATTCATAGAAAGGATTGAAAATTACATTCTTTAGACACACATCCACTGTTTATTTTAGTTTCAGCGAAGATCAAAAAATAATGTCGAGAGAGCTCATGTATGGACAAAGCTTCCATGACTAAGTGCCCCTTTACATTATAGATACCATTAATGCCCTGAGAAAAATACAAAAGATAAAAATTTTAAAACAGCCCTCAAAGGCATCCCAAAGATTACGTTTCCTGATATAAGAAAAAACATAATGTGTGCCATCAATAAAAATTGATAAGTAGAAAAATTTTTACCATAAAAATAAAATATTGTGCGAAAATCTCTAGAAAGTAATCTACGACTAGTCCTTGTAGAAAATCCCTGTATGGTTGGTGATAAAACTCATAGCCATGACCATCTCTCTATTCTACAATACCCCACAAGCTTCGGTCCATGTCAAGGCCTTCTTTTGAGAGGTTATCTGCAATATTGTTCCTTTCCCTGGAGATATGGTTGCACGTAAAAAGAGGGGAAAGTCAATGAGTCACATGATTTCCTCCAAGGTAGGCATAAGAATGATATTTTTGCAAGCTTGATTTTTATTCAAGTAGTTTATAATATGCATGGAGTCCCAAAAAAACCAAATCCAAGTGCATCCCTTCTCTAAATCAAACAACAGTAAGGGGTTTCATTCTAAGAGTTCTACTTGGTTGTTTTCCCCTCTACTTAAGCCAAACTTTTCCTAATAGATATGAGATTTAGAGAGAAAAATAACAAAACCACCTTCGTTCTATTGTGCCATATTTATTGAGGCTCTGTTGAATAGGCCCAAGACCAAGATTCATTTATCAGTTTTTGTTTGAGCATTCTAGGAGGGACACGATCATTTTATTGGTGAAAGTGGTTTAGTATGGAAAAATTGCGTATTGTTGTATGATTAGTTAACATTGGATAGTCCTAAAATCTATATCTATTTTTGGCCAGCCATAACCCCCAACAAATAATTAAAGGGTGTTCTTTGATAGCATAACTTCCCAAATTTGAGTGTCATGCCTTCAAAAATTATTCCAAATCCAAACCTTCCCAATAATTTGTGTGACCAAGGGCTCTCCTACAAGTTTTCTTGATCTAGGTGGATGTTGTTGGCCACCCACCTATCCCACTCAGACCCCCACAACTATCCCTTTCATTTTTTCAGTTTCCTTAATTGTAGCACAATTTACTATTTTTGGCAGTTTTTCAAGTCCTAAACTTTCGAAGCTGTTTTGAGGCCCTAAACGAGGTTAGTCTATGACCCATTTTGATCACTCAAAAGTTGTATTCCTCGGATATATCTTTCTAACTCGATATTGTGCACGTCAAATGGACATCGTATGCCAAAGTTATGACCCCGGGAAGTTGATGTAACAATTTACCCCAAACGGGGTCCACAGTTTGGTGTTTCATCTCCTAGGGTTAAGTTTTTGGATGTTTATAGTTTTTCATTGTTTCTCAACAATAAATAGGCCTTTGAGCCTCATTGTGACACAGTTCAGAGGCATGTAGCCGCCACATATCTTCTCTAAGATAAGCTACCATTGCACTAGCTAGTTTATTTCCATTTCTGTTTGTAAGCATATTTCAATATTTTACAGTAATGAAATGAAGTATTATTTCTGTTGCATCTCTGTATGTATGGTTATATATGTAATCTGTTGCATTCCTGTTTAAATCCAGATCATTTCCGTGCCTGTTGATAGAAGGGGCGAGAGATGAACATGTGTGTTAAATTTTCCTCACTATTTTTATATAAAGTACATTAGACGAGTTCATTGATAAATTGTTTTTGTAGGACGCCCCAGGTTGGAAATTTATTTTCCATTAGACACCACATAAGAAATTTTGGTTTTGTAGGAAATTTTACACACTATACTACTTTCCACCACCGAATTAGGTCTTCTTATGCTCTATCATCCTTAAGAGAGAGGTAGCCTAACTTTGGGGTGGAAGACTCATCAGAGGGGGTGCTCCAAATGAGATCATCATCTCTATCGATCAATATTATATGACATTTTGAGAATGCTTGCAAGTATACTTTCCATGAGCCTCAGAAATCCTCCTCTAAGCCTAGGTCCTTGGCTGATGACCAACCTTGACTCCAAATTGATGAGGTTCATGGATTAATGATGTGATAGCATTGTATAACCTCTATCTCTTAGAAGTTCAATAAGAGGTGGAGGAAGAAAATGATTTTGACCACAACTATGCCAAGGATCAATACCTGGTCTTACTTTGTTTCCCCTGCCAACTTGCTAAGTCAACTCATTGCCAATAGTATTAAAATAATTGGCCATTTTCATCCATATTACCGATATGTTTTCTGTAGTTTTATCGACCCTTCTTATCCAGTCTTCTAAAGAGCTTGTTGGGATATATTTTTGAGTGACCACTAATGTCCACATGCAATGTGAAGAGATCAACCACCAACCAAATTTGGTAGCCAAGGATTTTGCAGATAATATTTTTTTTTTTAGGTCCCATCCACCTAACAACTTTGGCATGGCAATTTGATCCCACTTGACCCAAGGAAGAATTCCCTAGTCTTGCTTTTATTCCCAAAGAGAGTTAAAGTTGATTCTTCTCATTTTTTCCAGTACACCTCTTGGAATCCAAGTCACATATACCCAATATAAAATAATGGATTCTAACACAAATTTGATCAAAATAAGATGTCCCGCCTTAGAGAGCCATCTAAAACACTAGTTTTTTATACATTTTCCACCTTTGCAATGAGCCACTACCAATCTTCTTTGTTGTAACAATTAGGTTTAAGATGAAATCCTAGATACTTTAACTCTTCCTCTAATGGTTTAGAAGCATATGGAAGAAGTTTCAACAGATGATGGGTTTTCACCTCACTAAGGTTATAATATAGCATAGTTGATTTATGGGAATTTATCATCATCTTGGTAGCTTTCACATATAAATATAGAATTGTTAGCAATAGAATTGATCTCCCTTATCTCCCCATTGCAAAATATACGAATTTCATCCACAAAAGGCAGGTGTGTGACTGTCAAAATCTCAACATTGAGAGATCCATGTGTGAAAAATTGGTTACTCGATTCCCACTGCAGCAACTGATGTTAATTCTTCTAATTGTTAATTTGATTAACCAATTACTTGTTGTGTGTTATGAAAAATATCGAATTAAATACACTGCATCCTACAAAAATAAAAATTTCAGAAACTAAATATAGTAAAAGAGATAAATAATCATCACACACATCTACACAGTTGTTTTTGGACAAATGTCCCTGGAAAAACCCAGTGTGGGAAAATTGGTGCAACAACAGAGGGTTTATATTATTAAGCAGTAGTTTTTTGAATATAATCTCTGGATGCCTTGTTGGATATCCAGTACATATAATATGAATGACAGAAGATTAGTGAGAAATACCTCACAATATCAGTGGCGATCCCGACTAATCCAGCCATAGGATGGCTTGTCCCTTTCTCCCTTTGCACAGTTACTATGTAGGCCCAGCGTCACAGCTCCAGGGGACAATGTCAGCCATTATGCTGATCAATTTTCCTATCTGAGAATTTTATTATGTCCTCCCGATCTCACACCCTGACTTTCGACTTCAGAAATCAAGTACTCCAACAAAAATACATATCTCCTCAAGGCTCTGTGCTACCTCTGTGTCAACCTACATTGCCTAGAACAGCCTTTGCGTTGCCTCTCCCATATCTCTCTCTATCTCCTCTACTGAGTATTCTCGGATCAGGAGAAATATCCAACTGGAACTATCCCTGCCCCTCATTGCAAGAAATCACTTCGAATCTCACTGGCAAGTGTTGCACTACTCTCTTTCGAAATTTGATCTCTGATCTCCCGCTCGATGTGTTTTCCAAATGCCCATCAAGCCTCCTCTTATAATCCTTCTGTTGAGAACCAACGACCCATATTAGATTCTAATAAATGGCTCAGATCATTTTTCCTTGATCCTCATCTTCTTCTAGAATTTTCACCCACAGTTAGAATAATACCCTTTAATTATTTTAATTTCCTAAGTTTAGACTTAGGCACCCGTTAAAAATAATTAATTATTTTAATAAAACTATCTTCGTGTGGAATTTCCCAAAACAATTTATGGGTATTATGGAATACATGTGTCTAAGCCTCCCTGCAAATTTTTAGGCTTAGAGAACATCTGATGCTACCTAAAATCACCACTCCCTCTTAGCGAGGAATGTGCTCTAGTGCTGCAACATGTTGAAGCATCACCCTTCTCTGTAACATCTCCCTCTGTGTTACTGGTGTCTGAAATCATTGGCCACAAAATTTTGCACAAATGGTGCATTTTTACTACTAATGAAAATTCCACTTCCAACACTGCTTCTGTACTACAACTCCCTCGCAAATTTTGCATCTGTGTTGCTGCTGGCTCTGTTATTGCCAACACTACATCTGTGCTACTGCTGGCACTGCCACTGCCTACACTGCATCTGCACCGTAACCTTATCCAACTGATGTTGTTATGGCATCAACAATGAAAAATCATCCAAAATTATTGAACATGTGTTCAACATGATGCATCTATTGTTGGAGTTCTAACTATTGCTAGTCTCTGCGTTGACCCTATGAAGCCTCTATGTTGTTACTGACTATGCTCTGTGCCAATTACATTGTTTCCAACTCTATCTTTGTGTTTCTTAATCTCTGGCGCTACTTCATCTATCACTCTGACACTCCTCTGCACCAACTGATACTGGTCCATCTTGCTATTCTGATCTGGGCTCCTATAGCAAGGTATTGATCCAAGAGGTGGACTCCTCAAGGATCATACCCATCTGTAGTTCTTTCAAACTAAAGTTCTATATCACCCCATGTCTGGGAAATCATGGTGAACTCCTCCTCCTTGATCTATATGGATGCAGCCTTCGGATCATGCTTCTCTTCCTTGTCCTTCTTCTTGAGAGGACATTGTGTAGTGTAATGACCAAGTTCACCACACCGGAAGAAATTGATCTTCGAAACATATTTCTTCTTCTTCCGCTACTCCTGCTTCCCATTAGATGCGAGGGATGCATTCTCATCCTCCTCCTTTGGCTTCGTCCCACTACTGCTGCTACTGCTATCAAGTTTTCACTTGACTAAGTCTCTCCTCATTTCTTCCTGCTGAAGAGAAGCCCACTTTCCATTATTCTGAGATTGTATTTAGGGCCAGCCCCACCATATCTGTAGGTTGAGGTGTTGACCCCATAACTTCCAATGAGTCTCAGATCTCCTGAAGCTTCATTAGGAATGGGTTAATGCATTCCCCCTTCTGCATCTGCGTGGATGTCATCTTCTGCTCCAAGTACATCTTTGGCTGCTTATAAGATCTTTCATATAATGTGGCCAATGCTTCCCACATTTTCCAAATTGTATCCTTACTGGCAATGTGACACACCACATGATCCCTCACTCCAAGGATCAACCTCTTGGCCTTTTGCCATCTTGGCCTTGTACTTCTTTAGCGGATCTGGATCTGCAATTACAACTACCACATTGTCGACATAATTTTTGAGATGGTGCTCATCTAGAAGGCATGAGATCCTTGCCTTCCATATCACATAGTTGGATGCACCCTCTAACTAATCTTGATCTTGCAACCCATTAGTTGCCATCTCTCCCAATGAATTTTCGAACTACCTCCTCTCTCCTCTGCACAGTACTAGGCTAGCCTATGCACTCCTTACTGGATTTAGTAGATCAACTCCTCTCTGCTACAGCTGAGCACTTGAGAAATCATTCTTTTTTTACTGTAAGTCCTTTGAGGAGGAATTCCTTCAAAAATTTCTCTCTCTCTCCCACTAGCATTATTCTTCTAGCAACTGCTGCAAAATATTTACATCTTAGCTGAAGATTTTCTCTGCAAGGAAAAATACGTTGCTCCCTTCTACCTCTAGAAAGCTTCAATTTGGAGGTTGAATTTCTCTGTCGAATCACTAAGAGAAATCAATTTCTCCTCAAAACTTCAACCTTCTATCCCAAGGACTACGCTGCTTGTTGGGGATTCAAATTGTTTCCTGTGCAGTAATTTCAAACTCCTCTTATTTTCTATTTCTGATCTCTTCTGCTCACAATCTGTTCTTTGATACAATGTGAAAAATCAGTTACCTGATTCCTACTCCAACAACTGGTGTTAATTCGATTAACCAATTTACTTGTTGTGTGCTACGACAAATATCGAATTAAATACACTAAATCCTACACAAACAAAAACTGTGGAAACTAAATACATCACATGAGAGAAATAATCATCACACACATTTACACAACTTTACTTTTGGATAAATGTCCCAGAAAAACCCAGTGTGGGAAAATCGGTGCAGTAGCTGAGGGTTTGTATTATTAAGCAGTATTTGTATGAATACAATCTCTCGATGCCTTGTTGGCTATCCAATACAGACAATATGTCTGATAAAATATTAGTGAGAAATACCTCACACTATTATTGGCGATCCCAACTAATCCAACCACATGATGGCTTGTCCCTTGTTTCCTCTACGTAGTTACTGTGTAGGTTCAGTGTCACAACTCCTAAGGATAGCGTCACCCCTTCTACTAATCAATTTTCATCTCTGAGACTTCAATTCTTTCCTCCCGGTATCACACCCTATGTTCTAGCTTCAGAAATTGACCTCTCCAGCAAAAATACAGATCTCCTCAAGGATTTGCATTGCCTCTGCATCAGCCTACGCTGCCTACCATAACCTCTACGCCGCCTCTCCCAGATCTCTCTCTATCTCCTCTGTTGAGTATTCCCGGATCAGGATAAATCTCCAACCAAAACTATCCTTGCCCCTCACTACAAGAAATCACTTCGAATATCACTAGTAATTGTTGCACCACTCTCTTTGGAAATTCGATCTCTGATCTCCCACTCAATGTGTTTTCTAAATGCCATCAAGTCTCCTCTTATAATCCTTCTGTTGAGAACCAATGGCCTAGATTAGATTCTAATCAATGGATCATATCATTTGGCCTTTATCCTCATCTTCTTCTAGAAGTTTCACCCATAGTTAGATTAATACCCTTCAATTATTTTAATTTCCTAAGTTTATACTTAGGCACACATTCAAAATAATTAATTATTTTAATAAAATTGTCTCCGTGTGGAATTTCCCAAAACGATTTCTGGGTATTATGGAATACATGTGTCCAAGCCTCCCTACAAATTTTGAGGCTTATAGCACATTTGATGCTACCATAAATCAATACCATGAAAATACCCTCATCCTTTTTCCTTTGATATAAGGTCACTTAGACCTTCTACAACCAATAAGAACAGTAAGGGAGAGAGGGGGAAACCCTTATACAACCTTGTTTGAGCATGGAATTAGGGGGATGTCAAGCCATTTATAAGTACAAAAAAGGAAACATTTTGAATGTATCTCATGATCTAGTTGATAGAGTTAATGCATAAAGTCACATGCGTGAGAGGAAGCCTTAAATAGATCCAGTTAACTTAATCATAGGATGAAGAAATTAATGTGTAGATTCAATACTACTCATGAAATTTACTAAATCACAAGACTTGAAGCTACTCTACTAATCTGCAGAAGTTAATTCACCATCTAAAACAAGAATCATAGGCATGAAAAAGGAAACATCACACGTGCACATATTTTATCTAGGGGAAAGGAACTGCTCGAAACCTCTTACTATATATATTGCATTAATCAGAGAATAGAGAAGAAATACAATGCTTGCTCAAGCCTGAGCACACCCTGCAAGTGTATAGTCTATTCCCTTGCCTGAATGATTGAATTTGACCAACACTTAGCCAATTTTGAAGCCCTCCAAGCTCCTATTTCCTTGTGTTGTGTTATGCAACTAGCTCACAAAAGGATAGATCAACGACTTAAAAATTATCCTCTTCGAGGGGGAAACCTCCTTCACATTACATTATTGAATAATTCTTGGATGATACCAATGACAAGACCTCCTTTGTATTATTATATAAGGGTCTAACGAGTCACAATATAATCAAAGCCTACATAACAATAATAATGTAAGTGAAAAACAATAACAATAGTGGGCTTCTATCGGGTACAAAAATAACAATATGGGGGCTACATGGGCACAAAAATAACAATAATGGGGATACACTATTATTATAGGGACCCAACATTCCCCTCTCCTTCAAAAAAGTGTTGTCTTCAACGCTTGAGTGGTTATGGATGCTTTTTTATAAAAATATCATTCTCCCATGTGGAATCCTCAATGGGTAAGTTCTTCCACTTAATGAAATACTTTGAAGTTCATTGATTCTGTAGCTGACGGGTTCTTGTTTCCGTGACTTCTTCAGGCTCAAATATGAATTTTCTTTCTTCGTCAAGTTCTGGAAACACTAATTGAACTAGAATCTTGTCATGTATAACCTTCTTTAAGCATGAAACATGGAAAATTGGATGTATTTGGGAAGATGCTCGCAACTCCAATTTGTATGCCATAGTACCAATATTTTGCAACACCTTGTAAGGACCGTAGTACTTGGGTGATAGTTTATTATCCTTCTTAGCTTGCTTGAGAGATAGTTGTTTATATGGTTGTAGCCATAAAAATACCTAGCACCTACATCAAAACTACTTTTAATGCGACGTTGATATGCCTGTTGTTTCATTCGATTCTGCACCAAAGTGAGGTTATCCTTTAAAAGTTGGAGAACTTGTTGTCGATGCTTGATGTGATCTTCCACTTCTTGAACCTTATAATTTTCTCTTACAAATGATGTGATGGATGGTGGATGATATCCATAAAGTTTCATAACTACGGTCATTGTCGCTGCAGTATGGAAGGAAGTGTTATAACACTATTCAACTAGAGGTAACAACTTAACCCATTGTGTTTGTTTGTCAGATACAAATAAATGAAGATATCCTTCCAAACATTTTTTCATTATCTCCTTTTTTCCATCATATTGAGGATGATAAGATGAGCTATGAGCTAATTGAGTACCAAGACAAGAAAATAATTCCATCCAAAAATTTCCAGTGAAAATGCGATCTCTGCCACTTATTATAATCTTTGGATCTTCCTGAAGATTTTGAATTATTTTCATAAATGCAGTAGCAACTCTGTTGGCCTTAAAAGGATGAGATAATGCACAAAAGTGTGCATACTTGGTAAGTCAATCAATTACCACAATGATGACACTTTTTCCTTAAGACTTGGGTAAACCTATGATAAAATCCATTGAAACCTCTTCCCAACGATGACTTGGAATGGCTAAAGGTTGTAGCAGACCTGAGGTATTAACTGTCTCAACTTTATTTTGTTGGAAAACCAAACATTCTGCCACAAACTTATGAATATCATATTTAAGGCCATCCCAAAAAAATCCTTCTTGACCCTATGGTAAGTTTTTAAAATCTCGAGTGCCCTCCTAAGTGAGGGGTGTGCAATTCCAAAAGATTTTTTTGTTTGAGCTGGGAATTCTTACAAACATATAAGTGATATTTGTACCATAATGAATCATTTTTCCATATAAATGTATTAGATGTACTTTATCTTGCTGCAACTTTTGAATGAGTGACCACACCTCTTCATCATTCTTCCATTCATCCCTTGCTTCAGTTATCCTCTCAGGTTAGATAATAGAAATGGCACGAAGAAATGCTTCCACATCTTCATCCTTTCTTTTGAGTGCATCTGCAAAAAACATTTTGCTTCCTTTTTTTGTAGATGATTTCAAAGTCATAACCCAACATCTTTGTTACCCATTTTTGTTGCTCTTTGAAGATAATCTTTATCCCAAAAAATATTTAATACTATCATGATCTAGATTTAGCTTGAAGTGTTTTCCCATTAAATAAGGTCTCCATTGCTTTATTCCATGTAGTATTGCCAATGTTTCCTTCTCATAAATAGGTTTGTGTAAATACTTTTCTTTGATTGGATGACTTTCAAAATAAATGGGTCTTCTTTCTTGCATTAAAACAACACCAATTCCATTTCCTAAAGCATCACATTCCACAATATTTTTTTTTTGTGAATTCTAATGTAGCTAAGAGCGGTGCATGGCACATTGCCTCTTTAAGATGTTCAATGGCCTTTGTTGCTTCCAGATTCCAAGAATATGCATATTTCTTCAGTAATGATATTCGAGGTGTCTTTATTCTCCTAGAATTCTTAACAAACTTGTGATAATTTACCCTGTCAACCCGAGAAATCCTCTAAGATGATTTATGGTTGTGGGGATTTTCCATTCCTTAATGGCTTTAATTTTGTTAGGGTCTACCTTAGCACCCTCATGAGATACAATACGATCCAAATATTCCACCTCTTGTACTCCAAAGAAATATTTGGAGGTTTTTGCATATAATTTTTTCTCTGCCAATAGTTTGAGCACCCCGTCAACATCCTGAACATGATACTTCCGAGACTTGTTGTAGATTAGTATATCATCAAAAAACACTAACACAAATTTTCTAAGGAAGGGTTTTAAAATGGAATTCATTCAACCTTGAAATGTGGAAGGCACATTATTCAGGCGAAAAGGCATGACCAAAAATTCATAATGACTCTCATGAGTTCTAAATATTGTTTTCAGAATGTCTTTAGTCTTCATTCTAATTTGATGATATGTTGAATGGAGATCCAACTTGGTGAAGTAAATTTCTCCATGTAATTCATCCAACAATTCATCAATGACAGGAATGGGAAATTTATATTTAATAGCGAGATTTTTTAGCTGCCTATAATCTGGACACATATGCCATGATCCATCATTCTTGTGCACCAATACTACTGGAGCAGAGAAAGAACTTTGACTTGGTTGAATTATACTATATTGTAGCATTTTTGTAGCCATACGTTCAATTTTACTCTTTTGGGAATAAGGATATTTGTAAGGTCTGATGTTTGGAGGAAAAATTCTTGGAATCAAGTGAATTGCACGATCCTGAATATGAATAGGTGGGAGGAATTTGAGAGTCACAAACACCTTGGAATGACTGTCCAAGGCTTTTTGGAGATTTGGAGAAATAGATTATTTTGATGTCTGAACCCCTAGTGAGCATAATTATGAAATTACGCCCCGTTGTTCTTTCTTCAAAATATTTTACACGCCATTAGATCTAATTATATTTCCTAGTTTTTGTGCGATACCCCTTAATTCAACTTCCTTTCCTTCCCAAAAAAATTTCAAGAAAAGTTCTTGAAAATTGAAAGCTATTGTCCCCAAATATTTTAACCATTGGACTCCTCGTACAACATCAACATCACTCATTGGAATGGAAAGCATTGGACTATTCAAGACATATTCCCCCATGGTTAGCTTTATATTATGATACTTTCCATAGAAATTTATAGTTCCTCCATTTGCAACCATCATTTGACACTCTGGTTCTGGATATAGGAAGCAATTCCATTCCTTGCCTATCTTAAAAGGAATAAAATTATGGGTACTACCTAAATCAATCAACACTATTACCTTTTTCTTCTTGATATATCCTTCTATCTTGAGAGTTTGAGGAGTGGTAATTCCTACCAATGCATTGCAAGATATGGCGAGTTTCATTTCTTCTTTCTTTGGGGTTTGTTCATGGTTTATATCCTCCTATTTTTATTTTTCTTGTTCTTTCTCTTCCTCCTCTTCACAATCTATGTAGAATAATTTCTTCTTAGCACACTTATGACCTTTAGTGTATTTTCTATCACAACTGTAACAAAGACCTTTGTCTATTTTCCTCCAATCATTGTGGTGTCAACCTTGTAGTTTGTGGAAGAATAAGAGAAACAACAATTACATATTTATAGTTGTGGGTGGTAGACTTCCTTGTTGCCATAATTTTGCTTTCAAATTTTCTTGCCACACTGAATGCCTTATCCAATGAATCAGGTTCCCAAAAGCAAACCTCATGTTGGATGTTATCTTTTAAATTCCCTATGAAGACATCAATCCTATTCTCCTCTGGAATATCAGTTATGCTAATATTCAATTTTTGGAAGTCTTCAATGTGCTCCGCCATTGAACCCTTTTGTTTGAGATTTATCAATTGGCTAAAGAAGAATTTTCTCTTTGTATCTTCATAATGTGCTATCATTTCCTCCATAAAAATTGACCAGGTGACAAGTGGTTTATGAGAACAAAGCCATATATACCAAAAAAACTAATTAGTTTCTAAATATAAAGATGTAATACATACATTTTGTGAGGGTTTCACATCATGTATATCAAAATATTGATCCATCTGTAGTATCCAAGTTACTGGATCCTTTCCATCAAACTTCCTCATATCTATCTTTGGAATGTGGTGGTTCTTAAATCCCACATTAGAGTATTTAAAATAGTAATTTATATTCCTTTTGTCTTCATCATGATTTTCATGGATTGCCTTGTCACCACTGGGATGCCTTTCTTCTAGCAAATTTGCCAAACCTTCCTTCAACCCCTCTATCTTCACATTCATCATTGCTTCCATGTCTACTTTTAAAGCATCATTCAAAACTACCACATCCCTTTTTATACCATCTATATTAAATTTTATGCCATTATTCAAAATAGCCATCTTAGCTTCCATTCTATTCTTCAAACCATCCATCTTACCTCCTGTTACTCTTTGTGAGAGCGAAATTTGTTGCACTTGGTCACATAATTTTGATATATCATATTGTATTTATTCCTCTTCTTCATGCGTCATAGTAGAGCTTTCGGGTTTCTTACTAGGTGTTTCCATTTTATTTCTTCAAGGCATCCATTAATGATATTTATGCTTCACTATTCCCTTTGAATCACTTCAAACTAATTTTTCAAACAAGACTTTTGCAAATTGTAAAAAATACACACCTTTTCTTGCTTTGTAGGCACTTGATATTGAATTTATTATATCTCTATAATTTTTTATCTCCAAGGTTTGAAATGCCTTCCTGTGGTAACCCTATGAGTCCTCTTTCCAACCCCACAAGTCAGGTCGAGATTGGATTCTTCAAGAAAGATTTATGCCCAATCTCCTACGAGATTGGTTCAGTAGAGTGAAATTGTATGGAGTGTCATGTGTCACTGTTTTGACATTCGACCCTCAAAATGATACCCAAAACACTAAATTTCGTTCTCTTTTTGTCACTTTTTACAAAATTTAAATCTGATGTTCAGAGAGAAATTTATGATTATTTTCCCAAGGTCACCTGTTTGAGATGGAATTTTAGAGCGTGAAAAAACCCCAACTTCCTCTGATCATATCTTCGAAAATATAGAGACAAAAGATCTGAAATTCATAAAGAAGCTTCCCCAAGATTTCATCTCCACGCAGTTTCAATTTTGGATTCTGAAACTCCGTAAAAAAAGTTATATGGAAACTCCCACGATGGTCTGTTTGAAGAAATGAAACCCTAAACTCCAAAGCTCTCATACCAAATGTTATGCAACCAACTCACAAAAAGATAGATCAACGACTTAAAATTTATGCTCTTATAGGGGGAACCTCATTTAAGTTACATAAATGAACAATTATTGGATGGTGCAAATGACACGACCTCCATTTTATATATAGGGGTCTAAGGGGTCACAATACAATCAGAGCCTTCATAACAATAATAATGTAAGGGCACAACAATAACAATAGTGGCCTTCTATGGGGTACAACAATAACAATATGGGGGCTACATAGGCACAAGAATAACAATAAGGGGGATACACTAGTATTTAGGGACCTAACACATTGTTCCCTTGGGAAATTTCCCCTATTTTTTAGGATTTTCACACTTTGGAAATGTGCAATTGCCTTGGGTCTTTGTCTGACTGCATGCTCCACCTGTAAACATTGGAATGTGCTATAACTGATAGTACACTACCTTGGAAACTCCATCTCCACTGAGTAACTTGAATTCTCTGCATGCAACAATTATTTTGAGCTAATTGATTAGTTAACTATTTGACCACTGAATGTTGTTGAAGTTCCAGTTCCACGACTTGACCTCCATTAGTTCTTCTGATAGTTAAAACTAGTTAAACTGACAATAACTCAAATTAACTAAAATAGATTGCTACAAATTAGAAATAAAACATACTAAACTGAACTCGAGCTTCCCCAACTCGAAGTTACTGAGTAAACTCAGTGAAAAAGTGCCATGTGACCTCAGTTAACTACGTCTAAGTATTCTGCTAAAATAGAAATTCGAATTTTCTCTAGTTCGGCCAAGGAAAATTCAAACTAATATTTTATTGCTGCATTTTTAACACTCCCTCTCAACAAGAAAGGGATTATAAACCACCCCTATCCCGCACCTACGGAACTCGAAATTCCCTCTTGACAAGGCCTTTGTCAAAATATCAGCATCTTGTTCCTCTTTGAGAATGTACTTCGACAACATAATTTGCCTCTGCACACAATCCCATAGATGGTGATACCAGATATCAATATGCTTGGATAAATTGTGAAAAATAAGATTCTCAGAGAGTTTGATACAACTTTGATTATCACAGTAAATAACATTAGGATCCATCATCTAACCAAACAAGCCAACAAGTATCTTTTTCATCCTGATCACCTCACATGTTTCTTGACTTGTAGCCATATATTCTGCTTCTACTACATTGAGTTCCACTGATCTCTGCTTCCCGTTGTACCAAGAAATGACTGTGGACCCAGCACTAAAAATTCCAGCTGATGTACTCTTTTGATCTGATGGACATCTCGCCCAATCTGCATCGGTGAAGCCACACAGCTTCACTCCCTCTATATGTTTGTACCATATTCCAAACTAGGTAGTTCCTCTGAGGTACCGTAGAACATGCTTTGCTACCATCCAAAACATTTTGGTTGGCCTAACCATAGCTTGACTCATCTAGTTGACTACATAGCGCATGTTTGGTCATCTGTTCAAAAGATACATGAGTGAACCCACCAACTGTCGGTAAATAGTCACATCCACTTCCGCACCTGAAGTGGCATCCTCTTTCCTCCAGTTGGTCGATAGTGGAGTCTCCATGGCTTTGCACCTGTCCATGTGGAACCTCTGAAGTATATCATTGGCATACTTTCCCTGAGAGACAAATAGTTCCCCATCACCTTGCCATAGTTCCAATCCAAGGAAGTAGTGCATGAGACCCATGTCCTTCATCTCAAACTCTCTTACAAGGTCCTCCTTGCAAGATCTGATTATCTCCTCATCACTTGTTAAGCTCAAGTCATCAACATATAATACAATAATAAACAATTTAATTTCTACCTAAATATGATAGAGGTTTGCATCTGCTTTACTTTTGGTGAATCCCAAACCAGTGAGATAGTTATCGATCCTCGTGTACCAAGCACAGGGTGCTTGCTTGAGACTAAACATCACTCGCTTAAGTCTACACACATGAGACTCTCGATCAAAATTCTTGTAGCCTTCTGTTTTCTTGATATACACCTATTCCTCAATAACTAAATTGAGGAATGTAGTTTTCATAACCATCTAGTGGATCTTCCACCCCATCTATGCAACCAAAGAAAGGATTGATCTGATGGATGAGTACCTTGCTATAGAAGCAAAGGTCTCCTCATAGTCAATCTCATCCACCTGAGGATACCTCTTGGTATGGTCTTTTACTTTTCTATGCTTTTTTCTATTGCATGCTTCACCTTGAAGATCCATCTCGAGCCCATAATTGATTTGTCTGTTGGTCTTGAGACCGCTTCCCAAACACTGTTCTTCATAATGGATTCATACTCCTCCACCATTGCATCAACCCATACTGGTTTCTCTATTGCTTCCTTGAAAGAGGATGGTTTAGTCTCTACTAGCTCAGTCATTAGAGGCATATAGCCATTATAGCGATCAAGTGACCTTATCTTCCTGCGCTGATTTGAAGGAGCACCCACATTCTCCCTCACATCCTATACAAGTATCTTAGCTTCTCTATTTTTCTTCTTCCCTTCTTTGAATGGTTGTGCTTGAGTGGTTGTCTCCACCCTCTACTCCTCAACTTGTGGCTACTCCACAACATCTTGAGGCTCCTCCTTTAGATCTAAAATCTCCTCCTCTCTTGGGATCTAAATCTCCCTCTCAAGAGAGCACCGTATGAATTTGTATTCATGAAATTTGACATCCCATCACACAACTATCATTATAAGGAATGAAAAACACACATGGTAGTTGTGTGGAGTTTCTATGTAACCCAGAAATACCCCCAACTCTGTTATCGACTCTTGCTTCTTCCTTGATTCTTTGGAGACATGACAATAAGTAGAGGATCCAAATATCCTAAAGTGTGACACATCCGACTTCCTCCTATAGAAATCCTCCTCCAGTTTGATCATGCCAAGAATTCGATGAGGACTCTTGTTTTTCAAAGAGACCATTGTTTTGCATTCTTCAACCCACAAGTGAAAAGGTAGGCTTTGGTCATGCAACATTGTCGATGCTACTCCCACAACGCTTCGGTTCTTCCTCTCAGAAACCCCATTCTGCTATGGGTTGTGGGGAGTTGTCAACTGTTGTCGAATTCCTTCTTTTTCACATAAATTTCAAACTCATTCAACACATACTCACCTACATTATTGCTCCTGAGAGCATTCACCTTCTTTCATGTTTCTTTCTCCATTGGTGCCTTGAACTCTAAGAACATGGAGAAAGTCTCATCCTTATTCCACATGAAGAATATCCAAAACTTCTGTGAGAATTCATCAATAAATATGAAAAAATACTTGTGCCTAGTAGTGGAGGCTATCGAGAAAGGTCCACAAACATCAGAGTCGATCCTTTCAAGGACTACATGTGCTTAGTGTTCCCGATCATGGAAAGTGGCTTTTATGTACTTCCCCAAGGTACACCCTTTGCATGTGTCCTTATACTCTAGGGCTCCTTTGGGGAGGCCTCTGGTAATCTGTTGCATGATCTTCAAAGTGCCATGACGCAAATGGCCAAGTCTTCTATGCCAAATTTCACTAACATCGTGGCTCTGCACCTTCTTTGCCTTTGTTCTTAATGTAGCATAATCCTCCACATCTAGCTTGTAGAGGTTGTTCACATGAACCACGATATTCTTCACCTGTCTCGTGGCTATGTGTCTTAGGAATGCCTTTCCTTTCCTGAAGATTACATCATAGCCATGATCTTCTAAAACTACAATGGAGACAAGATTCTTCTTTAGACACGAAACAAACATCACATCCTTGAGCTTGAGAGGGGAGCCTGACTCCCTCTAAAAGGTGAGTGTATTAATCCCAATCATGTTGTACCCTCCATCATCTCCCATATTGATGTGCACATGGAGATCCTTCTCCTCCAGATCACTGAATATATATATCCATCATCATATGGAACGAGGCACCATTGTCAAGATACCACACGCTTCCCATCACTGTGCTAGCCATCCATGGAATGAGAGTAAAATCAAGCTCGAA
Source organism: Pinus tabuliformis (assembly GCA_031772625.1). Lineage (NCBI taxonomy): Eukaryota > Viridiplantae > Streptophyta > Pinopsida > Pinales > Pinaceae > Pinus > Pinus tabuliformis. The sequence goes on along the minus strand of CM062820.1, from coordinate 377,234,603 downwards.
CTGTGAAGACTAAGCTTCACTCGTTGCTCCTCTAGAGGTCTTATTTCCTGTATTATTGTGTGGAAACTTTGTGGAATAGTGCCCAAATTCATGACAGTGAAAGCACTTGATTCTGGACAAGTATTTCTTCTTCCCCCTTGACTACATTCTGCTTTGGATTGAGATTTATTCCCTTTCTTTTCTTTTCCATCGAAGGCACAATTATTGTCATCCTCGCCCTTGGATGAAGTCTCCTCTCTGGTATTCTGCCTTATTTCCTCTTGTACCAAATCGGACCACATGCATTCCCAATTTGGTAGTTTCTCCATCTTGTTTACTGAATCTTGGTAATTGTGTCAACGCTTGGGAAGGCCTAGAAGTGTTAGGCTCACCAAGTCATCCTCTGCTACAGTAACACCAACTTGACCATATTCATCATGAAATTGTGTGAAGCTTCTCAGGTACTATGGAATGGTCTTGTTACTCTGCATCTTGATATTTCAAAGTTTGTCCTTGAGTGCCAATTTCATGTGGTCACTACTATTCTAGAAAAAAATTGTCAGTGCTTGCCACATTGCATATGGAGTCTCTTTACTGTGGAGATTATAGACAATATGGTCTCGTACTCCCTCAAATATGATCCTCCTCACCAGGGAAACACACTTCTTTCATTCTATTAAATCCTTAGCATCAGATGTTGTTGGTTTCAGAATATCATTATCAATGAATTCCTTCAACCCATTATCCTTCAGTACTTCCTCCATGTAGTCCTTCCATGCAACATAATTAGAGCTTCCCTCAAAGGCATAATCAAGCCTTAGTCCATTGAAATCCATCTTCTCATTCCTGAAGAAAACTTGCAACCCTGATCTCCAAATTTGAACCTCCTGCAATGACAACTTCGAAATCTCTGCTCTATAATGATTACAAATCTGATACCATGTACAAATTAATGTGTAGTTTCAATATTCCTAGTGAACTTTACTAAATCATAAGACTTGAAGCTACTCTACTAATCTTCGAAAGTTAATTCACCATCTAAAAAAAAGAATCACAGACATGCAAAAGGAAAAATCACACATGCACAAATATTTATCTAGGTGAAATCAACTGCTCAAAACCCTTTACTATCGATATTGCATTAATCAGAGAATAGAGAAGAAATACAATGCTTGCTCAAGCCTGAGAACACCCTAAAAGTGTATAGTCTATATCCCTATTTGGCTGACTGACTTTGCCATCACTTAGCCAATTTTAAAGCCCTCCAAGCTCCTATTTCCTTACATTTTTCCCTTGGGAGATTGCTCCTATTTTTTCGAAATTTAAAACCAAGGAATTGTGCAATTTCCTTGGGTCTTCCTCTAACTGCATGCTCCACCTATACACATTGGAATATGCTACAACTTATAGTACACTGCCTTGGAATCTCCATCTGAACTGGGTAACTCAAATTCTCTGCATGCAACTATTATTTTGGGCTGATTTATTATTTAACTGGTTGATCAATGAGTGTGGTTGAAGTTCCACTTCCACAACTTGACCTCCACTAGTTCTTCTGACAGTTAGAACTAGTTAAACTAACAATAACTCAAATTGATTCAAATATATTTCTACAAATTAGAAATCAAAAATACTGAACTGAACTCAAGCTTCCCCAACTCAAATTTACTGATTAAATTGAATGAAAAGTGCCATGTCACCTTAGTTAACTACCTAAAAGTATTTTGTTGAAATAGAAATTCAAATTTTCTCTAGTTTGACCAAGGAAAAGTCAAACTAAGATTTTCTTGTTACATTTTCAACATAGTATTTATCTAAGTCGAATTTAATAAAAACCCCCTTTGGGTTTTAAGTTTTAATATTGTGCATTCCTTACTGATCAACTAAGATAGCTTCATGAATCTTCCTCCCCTCTAAAAAGGAAATTTGTTTTGGATAAGTAGATCTAGAGAGGATAAGCTTGAGCTTGTAGGCAATGAGTTTTGTGATAATAAGTGATGTTGTATAGGGATATGGGATGGAAATCAGAAAAGGATGGGGGGTTATCCAATTTGGAGATGAGGGAAATGAAGGTTGAATTAAAGGTTGGGTGCACTCTTTCTTCCCTTTTGGACTCTTCAACCATAGCCAAAATATTAATGCCTAAAATTTCATAAAATCCTAGTAAAAATTATATATCCCACCTATTAGGCCTAGGTATTTTTTCCTTCTAAAAATTGTGTGTAACTGATTTAAGCTCCTCCTCTAAGACCTCTTTCTCAATCATTCTAGGGAATCATTGCACTATCCATATGCTTATGTGATTGAAGCTTCCATTAGAGGTTGATAGAAGTGTTCAAAGTAGTTATTCCTCATGTTGGATAGACCTCCAAAGGAAGAGACCTCCCTTTCATCAACATCTTGAAAACTCCATATGGTATTTGCCATTTTTCTTCCTTTTGCATGGAATTGGAAGAATCTAGTATTTTCATCCCCAATTTTCAACTAGATGGCCCTACGTTTTAGGAACCATTATTTCTTTGGTTTTAATAGGATTTCATTTTCCCTCTTTTCCAAGTTGATGAGAATATTTCTAGAGCCCTAAGAGTTAAATCCCTCTTTATTTGAGTTTGTAGTACTATGAATCTACCTTTCAATAATCTCCAACTCTCTCTCATAAGCCAATTTCTTTCTCTTTTCCCATTCTTTCGTATTTTGTCTAATAAATTTAATATTTTCTTCAAATCAGGTTGCAATTGATGCCCACATGTGGGCATGAAAAGACTACCAGTGGGATTTTACAAAGGATAAGAACTCCTCATCTTTTAGCCATGTAGAGTTATTTTTAATGGGCTAGAAAGCTTCTTCGAGAATCCCTTAATTTCAAAAATAATTGGAGAATGATTTGAAATTCCCTAAGTAATTTTCCATTGTTTTATCAAGGGGAGAAATTCCACAAGGGTTTTAGAGAGAAGGAAATGATCAATTCCCTAAGGTACTTTGTCTTCCCTTATTTTGTGATTTTTCCATGCAAGGGTGAGCTTTACTAGTTCCACATCCACTAGTTCACTCCGGAACAATTTACATCCGAATAAATCAACAAGTGGATCTAGCATTGCCTATGGACCCTAATATTCCAAAGGACCCAAGAAGAAATTCAAATCTCCGCATATAATTATAGAATTGAATCTAAAGAGAGATCTATTCCGAAGGTTGTCCAAGAAGTCATGATTTTTTGTTGTCCCATAGATATTTATCAATGTAAGAGTTAGATACATGTCCATCGATAAAACCTCTACTCCCAAACAAGAATTCATAGTCTAGAGGTTTATCATTTTGATATGCCTTGGTCTCCATCCCACACTGAGACTTGCATATTTCCCATAGGAATCAAAAGCCATGAAATTCCATCCCACGAAGAGGGATTCAAGAAAAATTATGATAGTGTTACAAAAACCTAGTGTTTCCTAAATAAAAATGAGATTTGGGTCATTATCTTCAACAATTCTCTTGAGAGCATGTTTTTTGGTGAGACATGACAAACGTTGGCAGTTGAAAGGAATCAATTTCATTTTGAGACCATGTAGAAGCTAGGATCGCTCTAAGACCCCCTTTGATGAACAACTATCTACCCATAGCAAGATCCTCATGAATGTTTTCTTTTACTTTGGATAATAAGGATTTTCTTCTTCGATATTTGTCTTTGACTACAATGAGGTTAAGCTATCCCAAACCTCATACAATACCCTTCTTTTGAGAAACCACTTACATGGAGTAGAGGCTATAGAGAAAATCCTCTGATTAAGAAATACTTAATAAAGAGGGCACAACTAAGGGTGATATCAAGGGAGATTCACCCTAAGCATTAAGGCCTGGGCATAGAGTTGAAACAAGGCGTGAAGGAGTATGGAAAGAAGGAGCGTAGTGGAGGTAGGAAATATCTATCTACGGGACTAATAAAACATTTGATTGTAGATCGATTAGAGGAAAGCTACCTCCAAGAGAAGAAAAAGGAGAGGAAGAACCACAAGAATGTGGAAAGGCCTCCATAAAAGGAGGAAGAGAAATGGAATGGGAAAAATCCATTTGGAGGGATGTACTTAGATTAATTGAATAAATATAGACTTTTAACTAAGAAAAAGAGTGATTTGGAATTGAAATGGGAGGGGAGATGATTATTAAGGTACCTTCAGAATATTGTGCCACAATGACAGGATCTTGAACTTATTGACTACCTATAGCTTCCTGCCTTAAGAGATATCATCCTATCACCATCTGGCCTCTAGATGTTAGGTTGTCCTGTATAACCCCTTTCTCTTGAGACATTTTGTGCAAGGCCAATCGATGGAACTGGACCAAGGGTTTTGTTTTCCATTTTTTGAAAGGGAAGAATACAATATTTTACTAGATTCCCATGCTTATGAAATCTATTACATCATAATGGTATGCCTTCATAGTATAAAACCAGGGGCATGTACTCCTCCTGACCAATCATCATCTCCCCATCCAAATTCCCCCTCAAGTTTATGTTAATTAGAGTATGCGATGTTGACTTATCTCCCATAGTTAGATAAAACTATCATGCTCCTATATCACAGAAGATAACTTCATGCCAAAGGTGGGATGGTAGATTTGGTATTTTTACCCGTATTGGCATAATATCCAAGCATTCTCGCTTCACATTGAGGTTGGTGATGAGCCTCGATATTGCAACACGAATGCTGCAACTCCCAAGGCTACCAACTTTAATTATCAATCTGAGGTTTGTACAAACTTAAGAGGTGTCGACACTATATGTGCAACATGCGATGTGTCCTCCTTTCGTTCATATCATGCAATTAAGTGAATGTCATGAAGTCAAAGCTTAAACTAATTGCATAAATGGAAATGTTACTCTATTTGCAAGAAATGGAAATGATGTTTGCTCAAATTTCTAACCCTAATTGCAAAAATGTAAAGTCTATACTACTTTCAAAATCGTAAACATTAAGCTAGCAAAATGTAAATGTTGCATTGAAAGGAAACCTAATATTTGGAATGGAAATGACAATGCTTGAAATAAAATCAGTAGCTTGAGAATAAAGAAGGAAAACTAATATAACTTGCATGAAGGAAAGAGGATGTAATCAATCACTGCATTCTAAAGAGTTTAGATCAATTGATAGAGTTCATTAGATAACAATGTAAACTTTGAAACGGGAACTGTATAGAGTATCCATTTTTTTGAGCTAGCAAAAAATCATCTAATTCTGAAAAGTTTTGATTCATAATACAACAATTCCTTTTGGATAAATTTTTTTGAAATTTTAAAATTTCTTATGTATCAAGTATGAATTTTTTTTTTTAAATGTTAGTGATTTTCAAGTTGATTTTTAAAAGTGTTGATGCAACATCAACCCCCTTTTTTTACAAGGCTTATTTTTGAAACTTTAAATTTTCTAATGTATTGTGTGGCTAAATTTTTTAAATGTTGGTGATTTTCATGTGGATTTTGAAATGCATCAAGCTTGGTATTTAAAGACATTTTTTACACTTTAAATTTTCTTATGTCGTGACTACGCATTTTTTTTAAATGTTGATTATTTAACTATTTTTCAAGTTGTCTTATTCTTATTCTTATTCTTATTCTTTTTCATCTTAATATGTTTGTTTTTTAAGGGTTTTACAAACATGTGTTTTTTGTTTTTCTTTGAAATGTTTTTTTATAATGATTTTTTTTTTTACAAAATTTAAAAAAAAGTAATAACGCTAATATTTTAATATTAGGATTTTTTATATGTTTATATATCATTAATTAATACTTCGATACACATAATAAAATTGTCACTAAAAAACAATAATTTTAAGCACTGGACAAAAAATATAATTTTACATATAGATATAATTAAAAAATGATGTATTTCAGTTCCTTTTCGCTAAAAATGACATGTTAAAAAAATTATGAAAAGAATGAATAAAAAAATGTTGGAAAAATGACAAATTTATTAAACTTTTATAAATTTTATATCAAGATCTTATGACATTTGAATGTTTTTTTTCCAAAAAAAATGATTCAGATAAAATTTTAAGTAACATAAAAAATTGTTAAAACAAAATTAAAACATTCCATTTAAAAACAAATAAAATTCAAAAAAGAAACAAAAGCAAAATCCTTGAAAATAAAAATTAGAAACAAAAAAAATACAATTAAAATAAATAAATAAATAAAACATTGAAAATTAAAAATATAATAAACAATAAAAACATTAAAAAAAATTGCGCACACACACACATATATATTGCAAATTAAAATTTAAAAATAAAATAAACACTAAAAAAATATTAAATATTAAACACACACACACACACACACATTTAAAAAAATTAAAAATAAACATAAAATAAAATAAACATAATGTATTAAAATAAAATAAAAAACCAATAAAAACATTTAAAAGAATTAAAAAAAAAATAAAAAATAAAAAAATCAAATAGATTCATAAAAAAAACAAATCAAAACAAAAAATAAAAAATAAAAATAAAAATAAATAAAAATATTGTTCCCGTACAAGATCGTGGTGCGGTGGAGTTGGAGACACTTCAAGGAGCAACCAACAAGTGACCATGTATAAGGAACAAAGCATTATAGTTAATGTGTTTAGGAGACATAAGGAGAGTGACGAATGGAACCGGCGATCCGGAGCAGGACGAGCGGACGAGTTGCAAGACCGGCGGGCAGAGGTGCAGGTCACGGCAGGTGTGGGTGTGGAATGGGAGTGTAGGTTTGCATGACTGCGGGCAACCTGACCTGGACAACCCAACTCGACAATGCTATATGACCTGAGGGCACCATAGGGCAACCCAACCCGGGCCAGACTGAATGACGGGCAGAGTTGCATGAGGGGGCGAGTCAGGATGAATGACCGAGCAGGAAAAGTTGCATGACACAGCGGGAAGGGCTGAACGACTAGTGCAATAAGCATTTTTCAAAATTTGTCTGAGGCAAGGAAACTTGGTGTTTCCTCCTATTTGTGTGGGCAACAAGCAGCTGGAAGTTGTGAGGTTGTGACACCGCACTTGGTGGATTGTGCAGGCCAAGGAAGTTGGAAGCACAAGACTATTGTAAAACCTGTAATTGTATACTTTTGGTCATTATTGTTATATTATTGATACAGGCAGACTTTACTGGAGTTTCCCCTCCCAAGTATAATTGTGTATACTTGTATGAATGTTGATTTCCACTACATACTGATAATGAAGATGATGAATGTTATTTTGATGCATGATTGTTAACACTTGAAGAACTAGAAAATTGGTTAAGTGTTGGAGTTAGGCATAATCCATACACTCTAGTATTGGTGAAAAGAAAAAGTGTAGTGGTGCCGCACTTAACTATGTGCGGTTGAAAGACTACCGAAAGGATAGGGGCGTGATAGGTGGTATCAAAGCTTGATTCAAGGTGATTCGAGCTCGATTGAAGATTTGAGGCAGATATACGACGACATGGATGCAGTTGGTATTGAAGCTTGAACACTTGGGATTTAGACCAAGTGTGACAAGTTTAGTACAGGTGAAGCATTGTGCTTGGGCCAAGCTAAACGACATGAAATGGAGAGTTGGGAAGAATGCCAAGGGAGGCTCTTGCTAACCTTATACAGGTTGAGGCATATGAGAGAAGAGAACCCTCGGATTCAAGATGAACTTGAGGTCTTGGAAAGGAATGTTGAAGAAGAGCTTCTTCAAATTGGTTGGGTAATGGAACAGGATGTAGCTACAAATTACGATGAAGAAGAAGAAGTTTTGATGTGTGAGGAAGAGGATGTTGCATATGTGACAACGATTGAGGAAGAACTTGAAGCACTTCCAATTGCTCAAGTTGGACCAAGATCATACATATTGCAGACATTGATGGATGAAGGCACTCACATGGAGGAGTCTCATGATGAATTAAGTATTTCTATTACTTGTGTTTCACTAGAGATTTTGGAGGATGGGCATATACAGGGAATGGAAAAGATAGTTTTCCGATGCAATGGACAACCTTACCATGGATGTCTATGATGAGACCTTGTGTAGAGAAGCAAGTAACATTGATTTTTGCAGAGCTTTTTGGGGCAGATTGTGACCTCATGGGAGGGGGCCAAATGCTCATGACAAGGGGGGAACATGATGATCATTGCGGAGGACCATCATGCTTTAGCCATATGGAGAATTGGCTAAGTGCTCGACGTGAATCATGGACATATTGTAGAGAGGGCACACTAGAGTTATGATGATATGATACTTGGGTGGACTTTTTCATGGCTATGACCAAGAGGTGGTCTTGGTGGACCTTTAGTGGGGGAGGCAATGATGGTGTAAGGAACCTGTGATGTGATATGATATGATGATATATATGGTCTGAGCGACCAAGGGCACTAAACCTAATTGAGGACTAAGATGAGATGACCAATGTTGTGATGAGTCTACTTAGTTAGGCAACATGGAAAAATTGAGTCGTGGACATCGAGTTAGATAGATGGAGCATGGCAGACATTATGCAGGAGCACTTATAGAGATGTCACTTATGGGAATCCAATGAGGAGAACCAAGGTAGGGATGTTGTGTGGATAGACTTGCTGATGTGACATGGAGACATTTTACATATGAGTCGATGGGATGTTGTGCACTTTTGTACAACAAGGCCATGGACTGGTTGGATTTGTGAGCAAACTATGAGAGTATTCCTACCACATGGAGTGTAGAGGCATCTTGTAGTGGCATTTGAGACCAAGACATGTATGCTTGCCAAGATGTTGGATGGAGATGATTCATGGGAGCTCATGATGACTTGAGAGAGTTGCAGCCATTGAAGACTTCATGTTATGGTGGTCTTGGAGTATCTGATTCATTGAGGAGTTGAGGTCAATGGTGTACTTGACTTTGATGTAGTATGGGATGCATACTTTTGGGCACATTTATGGGGTGTGTTCAAAGGGAGTGACTTGATGGAGGTGATCGAGACAAGACACTTTGGAGTTGATGGAGTTGCAGCGATGGTGATGCCTTGGTGGCAACACTTGGGCATGGGTTGAGTTGATAAGACTTGACCTCTTTGATTACATGGTGGCTGATTGGTTTATGACCATGGGTAGTACATGGATGATGAGGCAAGTGTAGAATTTTTGTTTGATAGGTTTGATGGATATCATATCACAGATGAGGTGGAGGTTGCTTCATGGAAGTGGATATGGCACATTGAGCATTGGTTGATGAGAGGATCTTGTCATTTTGAGGAGATGGACCTCACACATATGGATGATAATGCTTGGATAGATGCAACTGGTTGATATGTAGCACCTCAACACCAACATCATGGACAACATGTGACAGAGAAGATGGAGACCACTTCATGGACATGGGCATGGTTTACTTACATTTTGATAGAGATGGGATGGATTCTTGATCGAGTTGATGTTGTGATGGGATGCTGAGAGAAACGACTGATGATGGCATGATGAGGTGCATTCTCATGGTTTGAGTGTGATAGTTGGATTAGCTACCCAACTATTTCAAGTCATGGGGCTGTAGTAGTGTACTGAGATATGTTTGAGTTGAGTTGGAGTATCATGGCAGCAGTTCACATGATGATGATACATGATGGAGTTGACATGATATATGTTGCAGTGATAGCATGTAGCTTGAGTTGGAGGGATCAACCTTCCACGATGGAGCAGCATGTGGAGATTGCGATGGATGTGGTTGATGATCATGGATTGAGGAGACTTTCCCATTCATGGAGTCATGAGCCTTTATGGTTTATGTGATGACAGAGCAGAGGTGGGAAACATGGACATTTTGGAGATGTTGGAGCTAGCAACACTTTGTGATGATGTATGATGGAGTTGTCAAGGATGACAACCTTGTTTAGAGTGGGGGAGTATGTCATGCCCATGAGCTGAGTTGGGCATGCTCATGTGCGATGGGAAACTGAGCTTGGTTATATGCGACGAGTTGTGTGAAGAGTTTCGGTTTTGTACGATGGCGGTCGATTGGGTGGACATGACGGATGAGATGAATGAGTGTCGAAAAATTGAGGAAGCGAAAAAATGACTAAGTATGGAAGAGTGCGGCCAAGAACTTATATAGACGGATGAATGAGTAAGTGGACTCGGTGGGCCGATGTATGAGGGCATGCCAATGTGAAGTTCAGGGGTGCGACGGACGAGTTGGGTAGGTCATCTTGGAGGCCAATGACCCTCCATCTGTATGAGCGCATCATATATATTGGAGAGTTGGAGACACTTCAAGGAGAAATCAACAAGCAACCAAGCATAAGGAACGAAGCATTAGAGTTCATGTGTTTGGGATACATAAGGAGAGCGATGATTAGAATCGTTGGGCAAGAGTAGGACGGACAGACGAGCCACATGACTGGCGGGCAAAGGTGTAGGTCAAAATGGGCGTGGGTACGAAATGGGAGGGTAGGTCTACACGACTGCGGGCGACCCGACCTAGATGACATGACTTGGTGATCCGACCCGACAGTGTTGCATGACCTGAGGGCACCGCAGGGCGACCCGTCTCGGGTCTACTGCACGACCCGAGGGCGTTGCAGGGTGACCCGACCTGGGCCAGACTGAAGGAAGGGCAGAGTTGCACCAGGGGGTGTGTTAGATTGAATGACTGGGAAGGCTGAGTTGAATAACACGGTGGGTAGGGCTTAATGACCAGTGCGACAACAATTTTTCTGAATTTGTCTGAGGCAAGGAAACTTGGGGTTTCCTCATATTTGTGTGGGCAACAAGTAGCTAGCAGTTGTGAGGTTGTGACACGACACTTGGTGGATTGTGCAAGCCAAGGCAATTGGTAGCACAAGACTGTTGTAAAACTTGTAATTTTATATTTTTGTACATTATTGTTATATTACTGATACAGGTAGACTTTATGGGAGTTTCCCCTCCCAAGTATAATTGTGTATACTTGTATGAATGTTGATTTTCGTTGCATACTAATAATGAATATGAATGTTATTCCGTTGCATGATTGTTAACACTTGAAGAATTGGAAAATTGGTTAAGTGTTGGAGTTAGGCGTAGTCCATACACTCTAGTATTGGTGAAAAGAAAAAGTGTAGTGGTGCCACACCTGCCTATGTGCGGTTGAAAGACTACTGCCAGGATAGGGCCATGACAATTTCCTAGCCCTACTGCCCCAATGCCATAAGCGGATTAGACTCCCCCACCCAGGGTCACGGGGTAGCAGGGTTAGGAAGTGGTGGGAGCTGCACCTATCAGTTGCCGCCCCTTCCCAGCCCTGCCACCCCATGACCCTATTTTCTTTTTAATGTTTTTTTATTTTTATTTTATTTTGTTTTTAATTGTATTTTTTATGACTCCCCCACCCAAGACCATGGGGCAACAGGGCTGGGTGGGGATGGGAGTTGTCGACTCTCATGCCTAGGGTCGTGGGTGCGGGGACTAGGCGAGGTTGGTAGATGCACGTCATGCGGTGGGGTCGTTGGGCACGGGTAACAGCTACATTCCGTGGGCTGGGGGGCCTAGGTGGGGGAGGAAGATGTGTGCCACCCAACCACCCCGCCCCATGACCCTGTGTGGGGGAGTCATTGGACTCCCCCCGCCCAGGGCCATGGGGCGAGGGGAGATTGAGGGCAGTCCAATTCTAGGAACCAGATTCCACCCGCCAAGGGCCGTGGGGTGGGTGGGCTTGGTGGGAGTGGCAGCTGCTTTGTGCCGCTGCTACCCCTGCTCAGGTCCATGAGGTGGGAGGGGGGGAGGGCGGTTGGGTGGGGGTGGCAACAGTTGTGTTCTATTGCCACCCCTGCCCAGCCCCCTCGCCTCACGGCCCTCAGTGGGGGAATCTAATTACGACAATCAGAGACCCCTCCCGGCATAGGGTCATGGGACGAGGAGAGTCTGATTCCGGAAATTAGAATCCCACTGCCTAGGCCTGTGGGGCCACGATTTTGTTTTTTGAATTTTTTAAAAATATTTTTACTTTTTTTTTTCTAATTTGTTTTTTTTTTTTAATATATATATAAGTTTTATTTATTTTTTGTAATGTTTTTTTTTTCAACTTAATTAATTAATTAATTAATTTTTTTTAATTTTTTTTTTTCGTTTAAAAAAAAATATATTTTAATATGTGATCCCCCCTATCTAGCTGCATGGCCATGCGGGCCTTGGAGGAGGGAATATGATTCCTGGAATTGAATTTCCCCGGCTCATGGGGCCATGTTTTAATCCTTTTTTTTAATGTCTTTTTTGGTTTAATTTGTTTTTTTTAAATGTTTTTTTTTTTTTTTTTTTTAATTTTAATTTAAGTTTTTTTTCCTCAACTTAATTTCTTTTTTAATGTTTTTTTTGTTTAAAGAAAATTATTTTAATGTTTTATCAATTTTTTTGTTTTTAATTTTCAATGTTTTTTTTTCTTTATATGTGTGTGTGTGTGTGTGTTTTATTTTTATTTTCAAGGATATTGTTTTTGTTTTTTTTAATTGTGTGTTTTGATTTTTTTTTAACAGTTTCTTTGTTAAAAATTTTGAAAATTTACCTCGAAAAAAAATTATATTATTCTAACATTAACTTTTTTTGTTTTCAGGGTGTTTTTTGCACAAAAAAAAATTTGGTTTTTATTGACTTTTACTGTCATTTTAAAAAATGTTGAAAATTTAACCCGAAAAAAATGTTATTCCAGCATCAACATTTTTTATTTTCAGGGTGTTTTTTGCAAAAAAATTAGTTTTTATTGGCTTTTACTGTCATTTATAAAAAATGTTGAAATACCCCGAACACAAAAAAATGTTATTCCAGCATCAACACTTCTTTTTCTTTTTTTTTTGGTCAAGTTGTTTTTCATGTTTTTTTGCTAGAGTTCTCCTTTTGAGTATACAGTTTCCGTTTCAAAGTTTACATTGCCAGATGTGGCAATCAAGAAAATCATTATTGTGTTATACAATTCAAAAATATGTCCACTAACCCAAATTGGAGATGTGAATTGCATTGGAGAAGAGGCAAGGCTTAAGAGGCCTTTGATCTTAATCAATCATGGTTTCAAAGTCTAGGGGCCATGATTCAAGCCTAAGAGGCAAAAACAAGCTTTTGGAACAATTCTGGTCAAATTTACACTTTTTAAAGAACTACTACTCCTCTAAATAACTTGCTCAATTCCTAAGAAAATCAAATGAAAACGAGATGTGAAAAATTTTGTTATCAAGTAGGATGTCCTATGACTCCATTACAAGTGGAATCACTTAAAAATACCCCTATTAACATGTGCTAAAAAATAACATAAAATTACTACTCTAAAAACCTTAAATTCAAGGATTAATGAGCTAGTTAGCGTATCAAATGTCTAACATAAGCAAGTGAAATGTTGTAAGGTAAATTTTGTTATTAACTTAAATGTTTTTATGACTCAACACAAGTGGAATCAACTCAAATGAAGCTCATTATGTTCTAAAAAGTAGCAGAGAATTACTACTATTTTGCTACAAGAGACTTCCAGAAATTCTAGATTTGTGAACTAGTAAACCAATCCAAGTAGCTTAGTGATGAATATGAATTTTCAAATATCTTCTAGGGATACATAATTCTTGTGCCACTGTAAATATCCTGTAAAAAAATCACTTCAATAATTTAACCAATATGAACTACAAAAAAAAACATGCTTAGTAAATGTAGAAATGAGAGATGTAAGTGGAAAAGACATTCAAGGAAGATAAAGAAATTGTACAACAAGGCTCTAAGGCTCCTAGGATGGAAAAACCCAAATATACTCATATTCCTAAGAAGGAAACTAAACTTTAGAAGCTAAAAATGACACTAAAGTTCATTATTTGAATTAATCCAAGTACATCCTTGCTCAAAATGAAAGCGGAGTTGCTAAATAACAAGTTTTCTCCACAAGAAGATGAAGAAATACATGAATCTAGAGGAAAAATTGAATTAGTACTTATATAAAGTGATGAGGAAGCGTTTTCCTTGAAAGAAGGCGGCTTTCCCCTCCAAAATCCCTCAAAAAGTGGTTTTTCTTCCCAACATTAGGAATCTTCATTAAATGGCAGGGAACACATTCCTAGATTTTCTCAATTAGTAGAGCTCCATAATTTTTCAATAATTTCATGATATTTTTTCATTTATTATCCAACCTTGGCCCATTCTATAGCAGGAAACAAGTACCTAGATTATCTCAGCCTCCAAATATTCATAATTTTCCAAATATTCTATAAAAGTAAATAGTATTAAGCACAAATATGAAATTATCTCTAAACCTTCCTAATGAACATATTAAATCTAAAAATATATTATCTAATGCAAAAAAAGAGGTTTAATGTGTTGAAGGATGGTCAGATGGGCCTTAATTCATGTCTAATTTGGAGGCCTATGATACCCCCTACTAAAAGTGTTGCTCATCCTCTGAGAAACTTAGTGACCTATATGTGCCTCATTCATGGACCTGGTGGCCTCCATGATTTGTCTTGTAATTGTCCAACACTTTCCTGTAGCAATGTGTTATCTTCCTGTAGAACCGTTTTGCCTTCGCGTAGCATATTTTTTTTATCCTATAAAAATTTTGTTTCTCCTATAGTAGATATGTTTCTCATGTAGCATGTCACAGAATGTATCAGATCTTGACCGGAATCTCAACTCATGCCTACTTTTTCCTCATACCTTTCCAGAACATCTTCTAGGCCTTACAAACAAGCTAGAGGAGATTAGAGACCTCTTGGAAAGCCTATTTTCATCACTATGGTTTGAGTTCTATTTTGATGGTGAATGCCTTCTTTCCTTTTGTTGCATTATTTTTCTCTTTTTTGGCTTAGATGATTGCCCATGGCCTATAGGGTTCTCCATTCTTCTATTTGTGTCCCAGCAAGTTTGATTAGGTTTTTCTTAGGCATTGTTGTTTTAGTGTTTAGCACATTTTGTTCCTTTGATTATCCTTTTTTCTCAACCCTTTTTTCTTTTGTCTTATCTCCCTCTTCTCCATCCTCTACTTCTTCTTTATTGGATTCTTCTTCTCCTTCTTGGCTGTGGGCTCAATTTTCAGGGGAACTTAGAGTTTCATATCAGTAATAAGAGGAATAATTCTCTTTTGCTAATTAGGGGAAGAAAATTTTCATGTCCAACTCAAAAAAATATCATTCTCCTACTATTATGCTTGTCTTAGAAGAAAAATACAAACCTTCAATTTCTTTGAACTTTTAGGAGTTTTCTACAGGATGCTTTTATGGATAAAATATGAACAATTCCACATGATTTTTTTGCATAGGAAGTGAGGATAATTGGTTACTTACCCTTTCCTTGGAGTTTCCTTAAAAATTCTATGGTTTTGTGGTCGATAATGCTCAAGACATGGTCCCTTTCTCCCTCTTGGGCCAGTCATGTAACAAGAACATTGTCTCCTATAACACCTACTCTATCTCTTGTAGTAGTAGGTTTCGATCCTGTGGCACTTTCTTTTCAACCTTGCAGCACCTCTATAACAGCCTAGGGAATCCTTGATGGTGGCTAGCTCAACCCTCAATGATGTAGTGGGCCTATCTTATCATTTTGGGAATGAAATCTTGGTACAAATGAAGTTCGGTCTTGTCCTTTTATTCTTCTTGTGGTAGTGGGATTAGTGTGTTGGGTGAGCTGGCCCCCACCTACTACCTATGTATTCCCCTTATAGACCCATTGGCCCACCCTTCGTAATTATCACCCTCCTTTTATTTTTGTCATTTTCCACATTGCATGAGTGAGGGAGTTAGATACACTTAATTATTTGAGGGTGACCGAGAATGTTAGCCACCTTCAGCCCACAAAACCTTCTCTCTTGTGCATTGACAACAAATTTCTAACCATAATGCACTCAAGAGAAGAGGTGAAGAATATTACATACTTGTGCTTACTTGATGGTCTCTGGTTGCCTTGATGTTTGCATGCTGCTTTAGAAATGGTGGTTGATCTTCTGACTATTTGGAGGTGCCATTTTCATGATAGTTACTTCATGTTGTGGCCTTGGTTTGACAAAAAAATAAAAAAATTGATAGGTGTCTGACTAAGAGAAATTTGTTGATGTTGGTTCTCCAAATGGTGGATCGATCTATTGTTGTTAGGTATGGGTAGTGACCGTATAGAAACTCCTCAAGCATTGTGTGGCTTCCCAAGATCACAAAGATTGTCCTTAAATGGTTTAGGATGGCTAAATATTCATTTTGGTGTTGTCAAGTGTCTCTAACTATGGTTATGTAGGGTTTGTGCAAGGTGCTATAGGATTGGATTCTTTCCTATAGCAGTCATGAAGACCCCTCCAAGATGACATGAATATTCTTGCAATGCATTCAAAATCTTTGATAATTCATGGTGATCTCATGGGTTGGGACTAGAAGTTTCAGTGGTGGTGAAAACTGTGGAAGAAGGGGTGAAAATGGTTTTTTCTCATGAATATAAATGCATTTTTGGATGGAAAAGTGACTAAATGGTGTGGAGGATAGATGATGGAGGTGTGGTAGACTTATTTTTTTTATTCCCCTAAGGAAAACATAGGATCTAACTTCTCTCTTTATTTCGATCACAATCTTGTAACAATTATGATCAGTGTTATAGCACTATAGGACAATCCTGTAGAAAACTTGCTTTATCCATATCTCTCAGATGATATATTGGATTGACCTAAAATAATTTGAGCATGTTTCCATCATCCTTATGAATATCTCCATAAAACATCTTGGCCAATGGATCCATGAATCTCAACAAAAAATAAAAAATGTTGTACGTGATGGTGGCCAATTTCTTGAAAATTGTGCACTATAATTAGTTGAAATCTCTTGAGTATGTTACCATCATACTTATGCATCTACTAATGAAAAATCTTGCCCAATGTATTCACACTTTTTCAATATATGGCAAAAATAATTTATTTCCTATGTATTTTGTCAGTCTTGTAGCAAAACAAAAATTTCCTATAGCATTTTAGGGCAACGAGGAAAATGAGTGGGAAAGGATTGGGAATGATGGGAAATGTCATGGAAATGGATGTGGGTGATGGATTGACATGGACCTCATGTCGTTGGAGAAATTGGGCAAAGGGGGAGAAAGCTCAAGTTTGACTTCCTTTGACTAGGTTTTTGATCAATTTTTCTTCTTTTGGTGCTAAATTGTTCTTGTTGCCTATAAAGGTTGGAGAGAACCTTCAACCATAAGAGAGAGATAGATGGAGGAAATGATTTTTTTTTCCTTTTCCTTTTTTTCTTTTTTCTTAGGCCTACTAGCTTCCTCAATGATGTTTTTAACTAGTAGTTCTACCTAGGCGCCTCAAAGGAGATTTTCACCTAAGATATTTTTTTTTTTCTTTTATAATCACAAACCACCATTAATTAAAGCCCCACCCCCCAAAAAAAACCTTTTCCCATTTCATCTGTGCTAATCTGTCACCCGACTGTCATCTGATCGTCAGCACCCAAATCTTACGATTCACAACCATATCAGGTTCACCCGATATCCGACCTTTACCCGCCCGATAAAGTGGTATTGCCTGGGCCCCCATCTGCTACGTGTCAAGCGTTAAGGTAGATCGGGTGACCTCGCAAAAATATCGCCTCCTTGATAAAGCAGTGTGATGGCTTGGAAAACCGCCTCCCCGCCCAACCCGAAAAACTGCCCACTATTCATTCATAATTCGCCCACCATAAAATAAACATTATTCAATAAAAAGGCTGAAACGCCCTATTTTGCCTTTTTCGATCAATTTATTTGTAAAACTCTGTAAGCCATTACGACACCTTCAAACCCTGAAATCATCAATTGACCTCAATTTCACTTCTGAAGAAGTTGCAGAGACCCCAATCAGGCTCTCAGTCCGTACCAGAGCCCATTCAATCTTCTGCAGTTGCCGAGAACACCAATTTGAAGTTATTTCACCCAAATTCTAGGTATTTGCAGAGAGATTACCAGACACCCTTTCAATTTGAAAACGTTCATTCTTTAAAGTGTTTTAATTGAGTAAAATTAATTGAAATAACTTAAAAATTAAAGTGTGTGCCTGACTAAAATACCCAAACCCTTCTGAAAACTTTCAAATTACCTTCAAACATCTGATATAAACCTATATAAGTCAAATTCAAATCCACAAGAACTAAATTATGGTTGTCCCCGTCGTCATGGATGTCAGACCAGTGTCAACCCCCCATTTGAACCTTGACCACCTTCGCCTGGAAGACAGGGATTTTCAAATCAAAGACACAGTTGCCTATACACTCCTACTCAAATTTATTCTTGGAGTAAGGACAGATATCTAAACCATACTGATGACATTAGCCTTTGGGAGTCAAATTTTCCAAAATACCAGTTTCCACAAGTACATGTCTTTCCTGAGATTGTTCATCAGTGCCATGCTTGTTACATTCCCAACAAGAGAGCTATAATGTCCCCAGACCAAAAAGTCTTGTTTACCATTACAACTTAGTCAATCAATGAGATGTTGCAAGTCCAACCAGGTCCAAACCTGACCCCACTCTCCATTAGGGATTTGTTAGACCAATACACCAAATTGAGTCCATTTAGACCGGCCCAAATATTCCAAACTTTCATTGTAGAGGAGAAGCACATTCCTACAGATGCCCCTCCATATGTTTCTACCATTTTCTCTGAAAGGGGAAAAAATTGTAACCATGATATCATGTATTCTTGGCTATACCATAGATGAATACATTGATGGGCTCATCTTGGCCTTCATGTCCATTTTCACCCGAGAAAAACCTCCTCCTACTTTGTACAATTATGCTCAGTTCATAGTTGAAAGGGTGCATGAACAATTTACCAGAATGCATAATGAGAGAGTATTCAAGTACTCATCTGTACTTTACCACATGTTTTTGTATTATCACTCAGATAGGTTTCCCTTCACCATCCAGAAGTTGGATACCAAAGGCCAGCCCAGGTCTATTATATTTTGGACACCACTATTCCACAGGTATTCATCACCATACACCTACACAGACTTCATTGAATCTTTTTCCATCTAGACATGACCATGTTGATAGGAAGACCTCCACCCAGAATAAGACGAGAAATTAAAAGAGTGCTCTAGCTGTCCAAACAAAGTAAGGTCGGAGATTGGTACCTTTACCCAAATCACACCGAAATAAGAATCTATGGTTGCCATCTTTCCCGTACAAACTGCCCAAATACCTCCCCATGAGGTTATTTTCTCTGGAATATTATAGGAAGATAATGAACTCTGATGATATCAAATTTGTCTCAGCCAAGAAAAGGACTTAGTTCAAGATAAAAAACTAGTTAGGCCCTTTTATTTGGAATACTAGAGAGGCAGGAGAGGAAGCAGATCAAATTTTGCAACAAATGAAGTTTAAGAATAGTTTCATGTGGAGGTATGACCCACAAGGGTTTATAACCAAACTAAGACAAAGGTCAAATTGGGACCTTACATTCATCACCCTATAACAGAAATAGATAGATATGCCAACCAATCTGAGTGGTTGGAAAACACTCTCATAAACAGAGATAGTACAAAGGTAGATGTTAAAAATACCTTGTTTGATTTATAGAAACAGCTTGATGAAAGCTCATTCTTGCAGGTACCAGAGAAAGAAGGAACCATGAGTACCCCTCTTGTTTTGCAGACTCCTCAGAATGAGGAAAAGAATACCAAAAGGAATAGAGAGGAAGGCTCCAACTCAGGTATGGACACTTCCAATGTACAATCAAATTAAAATAGCATGGTAAAAGGATGTTGGCAGATCATCAGAGTCAAAGTGTATAAGATGAAAGTGTATCAAATGAAAGCCTAAAGTAAATGAAGCATCCAGCGTGAAAGATAAAACAACAAAGCAGATTAAAGGGCGAAAGATCAAAGCGAGCAGAACCAAAATAAAAGGGACAACATGAAACAATTCAATAGCTGTCTCTATCTTCTTGCATGAAGATATATCTTTTTTCCTAGATTAGTTCTGAATGCAGTTTCAGATATTTTGTAACTCCATTTGTATAAATACTTCAAAATTCGAAGTATGTAGGGTGGATTATATTAGACATTTCTATAAAAAAAATTATCAAAAGACCTAGAAGTTTATTGTATCATTTGTTGAGCCAACAAGATCGATTGATAAATAAAGATCAGATATTTCCAAGGATTCATGTGTTGAGCGAATTTCAGACAAGTATTTTTGTGTGTTATTGTTATTTTTCTCAAGTTATTCATAATATTTAATGTGTTTCTCAATCTAAATGTTATAACTGGAATAATATTTCAGAACTTGTTTAATTGCACTCTATCTTAACAGTTATGCATTTAAATGTTTTCTTCTGATATCTAAATTAAAGGATTCTTAATTGCTCTTTGGTTTAGATTGATTTCTTGAATATCCAGGTTAAAGTATTCTTAATTGCCCTTTGATTTTGATTACCCCTTCATTCCTCCTTCATTATCTGGGTCTGAGAATCCTTAACTGCTCTCTCACCCTAAGTGAAACCCTTTCACCCCTCTGTCTCAAAGATCTGGAAAAAACTCTTCTATCTTGCCCTTGGAACGTTCCCTTTAGTGAGTTAATCTAGTTTTCCTCCCTTATTGTTTGAATCCATAGCCCGATGGTCTAAAGACATCATTTTATCCATCTGTCTAAGTAGATCCCACCACCCAATCTCAAAAACAAATAAAAACCCCTTTGAATAATCATAACTGGCCTAAAAACCATCTTAACCAAAACAACATTAAATTTTAAAGGGAGAGCCCTCTCTGAGCATTAGGAAGGCTAGGTCCTGATCTCTAAAAGTAGTTTGTGGTTACCTTTTGTTTTTCTTTCTTTTTACTTCAAAGAATTATCAGAGCGATAACGTAGCACATCACAGAATGTATCAGATCTTTATTGGAATCACAACTCATGCTTAATTTTTCCTCTTACCTTCTGAGAACATCTTCTAGGCCTTGAACACAAGCTAGAGGAGATTAGAGACCTCTTGGAAAGCCTATTTTCATCACTATGTTTTGAGTTGTATTTTGATGGTGAATGCCTTCTTTCCTTTTGTTTCATTCTTCTTCTCTTTTTTGGCTTAGATGATTGCCCAATGGCCTATGGGGTTCTCCATTCTTCTATTTTTGTCCCAACAAGTTTGATTAGGTCTTTCTTAGGCATTTTTGTTTTAGTGTTTAACACATTTTGTTCTTTTTCTTATCCTTTTTCCTCAACTTTTTTTCTTTTGTCTTGTCTCCCTCTTCTCCATCCTCTACTTCTTCTTTATTAGATTCTTCTTCTCCTTCTTGGTTGTGGGCTCAATCTCCAGGGAAACTTAGAGTTTCAGATTAGTAATAAGAGGAATAATTCTCTTTTTTCTAATTAGGGGAAGAAAGTTTCATGTCCAACTCAAAAAAATATCATTCTCCTACTATCATGCTTATCTTACAAGAAAAATACAAACCTTCAATTGCTTTGCACTTTTAGGAGTTTTCTACAGGATGCTTTTATGGATAAAATATGAACAATTCCACATGATTTTTTTGCATAGGAGGCAAGGATAATTGGTTATTTACCCTTCCCTTGGAGTCTCCTTAAAAATTCTATGGTTTTGTGGCCGATAATGCTTAAGACACGGTCCATTTCTCCCTCTTGGTACAGTCATGTAACAAGAAAATTGTCTCCTATAACACCTACTCTATCTCCTGTAGCAGCGGGTTTCGATCCTGTAGCACTTTCTTTTCAACCTTGCAACACCTCTATAGCAGCCTAAGGAATGCTTGATGGTGGCTAGCTTAGCCCTCAGTGATGTAGTGGGCCTCTCTTATCATTTTGGGAATGAAATCTTGGTACAAATGAAGTTCGGTCTTGTCCTTTTATTCTTCTTGTGGTAGTGGGATTAGTGTGTTGGGTGAGTTGGCCCCCACTTACCACCTATGTGTTCCCCTGATAGACCCGTTGGCCCACCCTTCGTAACTATCACCCCCCTTTTATTTTTGTCAGTTTCCACATTGCATGAGTGAGGGAGTTTGATACACTTAATTATTCGGGGGTGACTGAGAATGTTGGCCACCTTCAGCCTACAAAACCTTCTCTCTTGTGCATTGACAACAAATTTCTAACCATAATGCGCTCAAGAGAAGAGGTGAAGAATATTACATACTTGTGCTTACCTGATGGTCTCTGGTTGCCTTGATGTTTGCATGCTGCTTTAGAAATGGTGGTTGATATTTTGACCATTTGGAGGTGCCATTTTCCATGATAGTTGCTTCAAGTTGTGGCCTTGTTTAAAAAAAAAAATTGTATCTTTTGATAAGTGTCTGATTGAGAGAAATTTGTTGATGTAGGTTCTTCAAATGGTGGATCAATCCATTGTTGTTAGATATGGGCAGTGACCATATAGAAACTCCTCAAGAATTATGTGGCTTGCCAAGATCACAAAGATTGTCCTTAAATGGTTTGAGGATGGCTAAATATTCATTTTGGTGTTGTCAAGTGTCTCTAACTATGGTTATGTGGGTTTTGTGCAAGGTGCTACAACATTGGCTTCTTTCCTATAGCAGTCACGAAGACCCCTCCAAGATCACAATAATATTCATGCAATGCATTCAAAATCTCTGATAATTCCTAGTGAGCTCATGGGTTGGGACTAGAAGTTTCAATCATGGTGAAAATTGTGGAAGAAGGGGTGAATTTTTGGATGGAAAAGTGACTAAATGGTGTGGAGGATGGAAGATGGAGGTGTGGTAGACTTATTTTTTCATTCCTCTAAGGAAAACATAGGATCTGACCCCTCTCTTTATGTCGATCACAATCTTGTAACCATTATGGTCAATCTTTTAGCACTACAAGACAATCCTGTAGCAAACTTGTTTTATCCATATCTCTCAGATGATATATTGGATTGACCTAAAACATTTTGAGCATGTTTCCATCATCCTTATGAATATCTACATAAAACATCTTGGCCAATAGATGCACGAATCTCAACAAAAAATAAAAAGGTTGTAGGTGATGGTGGCCAATTTCTTGAAAATTGTGCACTATAATTTGTTGAAATCTTTTGAGTATGTTACCATAATACTTATGCATCTCCTAATGAAACATATTGTCCAATGTATGCAAGCTTTTCCAATATATGGCAAAAACAATTTATTTCCTATGTATTTTGTCACTCTTGTAGCAAAACAAAAATTTCATGTAGCATTTTAGGACAATGAGGAAAATGAGTGGGAAAGGTTTGGGAATGATGGGAAATGTCATGGAAATGGATGTGGGTTATGGATTGACATGGACTTCATCTCGTTGGAGAAATTGGGCAAAGGGGGAGAAAGCTCAAGTTTGATTTCCTTTGACTAGGTTTTTGATCATTTTTTCTTCTTTTGGTGCTAAATTGTTCTTGTTGCCTGCAAAGGTTGGAGAGAACCTTCAATCATCAGAGAGAGATACATGGAGGAAATATTTTTTTTTCCTTTTCCTTTTTTTATTTTTTCTTAGGCCTACTAGTTGCCTCAATGAGGTTTTCAACTAGTAGGTCTACCTAGGTGCCTCAAAGGAGGTTTCCACCTAAGATCTTTTCTTTTTTTCTTTTATCTTTCCAACCCAATGATCACCTCAAGGAGGTTTTCAATCAATGGGCCAATCTCAAGCGCCTCAAAATAGGTTTTCACTTGAGATTTTATTCTTTTCCTCTTATTTTTTCTTTTTCCATTTTTTATTTCTTTTCTCTATCCTACTCTACTTGGAAAAAACAAAAGCTCTTTCAAGTATAGGTGTCTAGTCAATTTAACGTCTTAAATTTCTCTACATAAATTATTAATCCTGGTATCGTAAACTGATGAAGTGTGGTGCACCATATGTGCTTAGTTAACCTTTTTCTTACGTCGTTGTTTTATAGATTTTATTTTGTTTTGGGGTTTTGTTTTTGTTGATCTCCTAAAGTGTCTAATTCAAATGGAAATCCTATTCTAAGGTCTTAAGAATACTTTTAAAGGTCAAGTATGGATGTAGATTTCAAGACAAGGTTTATGTCCCTAATGGTAACTTCCAAAAACTTAGCACTTCAAAAGATCTCAAAACATGTTATTGATGGAATTAGTACTTAAACAAAAGTGTAAATATGCAGCTACTTCAATCAAACAAAAGATGAAATATTGATCATGAAATCACTGTCTCTGCTGCTTATCTAAATATGGAAATAAAAGTTAAGCTATTGCACTCAAACAAATCAAAAACTACAAACTAATAAAAGTAAAATAAAATCACATCATTCATAGTTTGATTCCTCGCCAGTTAGTCTAACTATGGCTTTCGAAGATAATCATCAATGACATGAGCAATCTGATATCTAATTGTAGAAAAGTAAAACTAAAATCAAATCACAACATTCATAATCCGATTCCTCGCCAGTTAGTCTAGCTATGGCTTTCAGAGATAATCGTCAATGACATGAGCAATCTGATATCTAATTGCAGAAAAGTAAAATTAAAATCAAATCACAACATTCATAATCCGATTCCTCGCCAGTTAGTCTAGCTATGGCTTTCAGAGATAATCGTCAATGATATGAGCAATCTGATATCTAATTGCAGAAAAGTAAAACTAAAATCAAATCACAACATTCATAATTCGATTCCTCACCAGTTAGTCTAGCTATGGCTTTCGAAGATAATCGTCAATGATATGAGAAATCTGATATCTAATTGCAGAAAAGTAAAACTAAAATCAAATCACAACATTCATAATCTGATTCCTCGCCAGTTAGTCTAGCTATGGCTTTCAGAGATAATCGTCAATGATTGATCTAAACTAACTGACAAAGCAAATAAATAAGACTGAAATCAAATCATAATTGAAATTGAAAAGTTAAAAAAAAACAAAGTCAACAGAGAGGCAAATCTCATGTCATTATTTGATGCAAAAACATGTAAAGAAAAACTAATCTACAATCAACCGGTTGAACACACTTACATGAATTAAAATTGCATGAATGGAAAATCTAATCTATCAAACTTGAAAGCAATCAAATGACATAATGAAATCAAAGCAAAATTACAAAATGAAATCTACTCTACCTTACATTCTAATATGCTCTATGACATCTACTTGACATCTCCTTCCATGTTGAGAACATCAAAGCTTTATTCAAATTCTTCAAAATTACGAAGTACAACAAAGCTCTCCAAAGCTTTCAAAAGCCATCAAGGAAGAACTACAAACTCCAAGCTAAGCTAAGACTCACAAGCTAAGCTCTAAACTCTAAGCTACCAAATGAAGGAGAAAGATCTCCTATTTATACAAAAATATGAGAATCCATCTCATTAATGAGAGTCCACGAATCTCTCCCTCTACCTCTAGAGTCCTAATCAAAATAGGAACTTATAAGACACATGTCTTCTTAGAGTTTCAATACAATTAGGAGATGTGACACATATCCTCATGATCCCATGATTCTTTCCACTCAAATTAGAATTTGGCCTTAAAGTGCCACATAAGGGTCTTCTAGAAGTCTCCTTTTGACCTACACATGTCAACAATCTCAATCCACTTGTTAGGTATAAGCATATGCACATTATTTTCTAATTTTTAAACACAAATTCACTTAAAAAGGCTAAGAATTAATAAATTTTGGAAAAACATAAATGTGGCCCAATGATAATGAAAGTGGGATGAATGTAGTGACATAGTAGTGAAATGGAGATGAAATGGAGGTGATATAATGGACATAATAGTGAAAGTGTAATGGAAATGAATGACATTTTCAGCACCCAACAATAGGAATGCTTCCAATGGATCCATGTGCATATCACGATGACAGATAAACTCATGTGTAGGCTTTAAATATATTCTTTTACATGTACCTAAATGTGAGATACCAACTGCTTTGATGATATTAAGAATTCTCGAAGAAGAGTGTGATGTTTTAACTTAGGGATTGTCTTGAACCATATTTCAATATAGTTGTGATGTCCTAGGTTCACTTGCACATTTGGATCACTTTCTATGTCCTCTTCTACCATGACATTCAAATCATCTTATTTTTTTTATTAGTCTTTTGAACACACAAAGAATATAATAATAATCATAACATAAATTCTTCATTCTCGGGTTCCAATGGTTGTTCTCCATTAAATGTGGTTCATGATTCCTTCGTCTTCTCTAGATCTTCTTCTTTTGTATGTTGTTCTTCAATGGCATTAATAAAAATTCTTTGTTGGAATATACTTCTCAATCTAAGGTGAATACCATTCACATGAAGAGGAGTTGTTTGGAAGTATTGTAACTCAACAATGTAAGTGGGTTGAGTTACATCATTGTTTGGATTCAAAAATGGTGGTACAGGTAGTTGAGTGGGAGTGGATCTTTGAGATGGATGTGGTTGGGGTTGTGGTTTTGGTGGAGGTGGACGGTAGGGATAGCATGGAGTTGGGTATGTAGAATATTGAGGAAAATATTGAGGGTCTTGTGGATTTATCCCATAAATTCATTTCCAACCTTGTTTCCAAGATTGGTTATTAGGTTGAGATGGCCAAGGTTGTCAAGGAAACGGTGTGTTCCAATTACTTTGAGATGGATGTGCATAACCTTGAAATTTTGAACTAGGTTCTTGCATCATACCAGGTTGACTAGGTTGCCATGGTGCTTGTTATAGATCCATTAAGGCACATCACTCCCATCATTCAGATCAGTACCATTAGGGCTCATCAAACCCTAATTCAGTTGCTACATGCCCTAGCTAAGTCACCACTTTGAATGCCTACTTCCATGAGAGGTTCTTAGCCTGAATCCCTCCATAGAAGCCTCCTTGAGGGACCAGCACAACCTTGGACAGGGGTAAGTACGCTTCAGTGTAGGTAGCCCATATCAGGGTGCTCTGCAGAGCACCTAGGCCCACTTTGACCTGCGCTGGGCAAGATTGGGTGAAATTCACATAGGGTTCTGGGAATATTCTTATCTTCTGTAGTCATCTAGAATATTCCCACACTTATCATCTCCTATGAGCTCAAAATTGGATAGGGAATGAGTTAAATAACCTCATATCCTCTCATCCCTTCCTCCATGGGAACTAACTCTAAGTTTGGAAGGCCATTCAATACCCTCATTTATGACCAAACCTCCTCCATTTGCCTATAAATTGAGCACTCATCTAAGTGATCAGGGGCCAGACTTTGAGAATTTGTAAGGTGATACTATTGGTGTGAGGATTGAGATTATAAGCAAGTATTGTTATGTTTTTGGAGTCCTGTGCTATTGATGTGATGTTGGTTGGAACCCAAGCTGGAAGAGTGACAATGGATCAGACTTCATGGTTGCAATTCTTCCTTCTACTCAATAAAGTTGTTTACACCTTTTTCCATATGCTTATCTTGATATATGATGTTTATATGTGTGAATGTATCTGATTCCATTTACTTATAATCGATAGATCTCTTGCTTTGATTGGTTCTCTATCTTCTGTTTATGTTTGCAGGTACTTTTTGAGTGAGTTAAGTTCAAGGAGTGACAGAAGTCATACAAATGAGACAAAAGGAAAGCAAAAGAACAAGTAGGTCCTTTGATTCCCTTTGTCTTATTTATCATCTATAGAAAAAGGATAAGCACTTTAAATCTATTGTTCTAGGTATAGCTACCTACCTAGAAAATTAGTATTTATCCGTAGATGAAAAATTCCTCATAACAAATAGGCGACTCCACTAGGGAACGATCATCATTCCAGGTAGTTTACCTTCATCCTAGTATGTTCTAGTAGACCTTACTTTCTTCCATTGATCTTCTTTCAGCCTTTTTGAAGTGTTTTTCTAGTGAAAATTGTGCTTGCAAGCCCCTAGGATGGCCTCTCTAGCACCAGCGTAGGTTTGGTATAGAGATAGAGCATTGCAGAGCATCCTTGGCTTGAAGACAGTGCTCTGGAGCACACTGTCTCCCATTCAAGGCTGCATTTGTCCTCCTTAGAACAAAAATCCCTCCTTTGAGTTGATTTTTTGCCAAATTTCCTTTTGTTTTTGCTTGTTTAAAGGTCAATGATGCTTGTGTCTCTGAAATCAATTTGTGTTTCCTTTGCCAAGCGTACTTTGTCTTTGATTGTTTAGTGTTTCTTAAATGATTTCTTTATCACTATCAATTCATTGTCAAAGTTAGTTTATAGTCGATTAATCTTTGTTCAAAAGAAAGTGTTGTAAAAGTCTTCTTTTCTTTCAAAATGGAACTGTCGTAAAGTCTTCGTTCTTGCAAAGAGATTGATCGATTGTATGTGCATTAGTTTCCTTTTGTTCATCACAACATTAAGGGAATTGAAAAGAAAAACATGCATTGTGCATTAAAAATATTTGTGTGTGCTCATAGGAATAGTTTAGCGAAATTTCATTAGATGTGTTCTTTGTTCTTTGATTACAAGAATATGATTGCTCTATCCCTACTAGCTAAGGTTTTCATTGTCAAAATTGAATGAAAATTATGCTTATCATATTAGTTTCATTCTAGGAATTGAAAATACATCACATGGTGAACCTTGAAAGACAAATTCTTAATCAAGATCAACTTAAATTTAACATCAATTAACCTAATGGAGCATTGTCACCTAACGCAAAACATTTAGAGGTTCTAGGCTAGAGACGTGTTCCAACATCGTAAAACATAGCAGCTGTCACTAACTTGTCTGTGATACATTCCAAGTGTGATACCTCATTCCACATACATGATTATATCGTAGCTCATCCATGTACCTTCAGGTATATAGGGTAGTGTTACAGTACGTAAAGTATATGGGAATGCTCTCACTGTGCTGTTTCGCATTAGACAATGCTAATACTGATTGGGCCTCCACGTACTTTCAAGTATATATGGGAGGAAAACACTAGGTTTCTATCCATCCTTAGGTAACCGAGTGGACCACCTTGTACATTGTGATACACCGAACACAACATACGGGGAGATTTCCTACCTGTACTTCTCGATTCATCGAGAGGTATTCTACATTTCACAGTTACTTGGTAATCCTTTTTCCTAGCTCATCCCTCTTTTGTTTTTTTTTGTTATTTTGATTAAAATAAATTTAATTGATCGCAAATAAAATCCTCCACGCTCACTCCTTAGCTGATCTTAGGTTGAGATATATGGCGACAAATCCAGATTCCACCGATCAAGGAATTCCTTTTGATGGGAATCCTAATCCATTTCCTCCTTTCGTAAATACTGGTGCTCCTTATATGGATACATTGTCCCTTCCGGGACTTACCATTGGCTTGCTAGTATGGTTTTTTTCAACCTCCTTGGTTCAAAATGTCGTGATTTCTCCGTAGTCGAGTACTCCTCCAATAGGAAAAAATCAACCTCCAGTTGATCCTAAAGTTGACCCTTTACCTTCTTCCTCAGTTATTTATTCCTCCCCTTCTTCCTGTTCGCCTGGTGAAAGTATTGGTACTAGTAACCAGGTGGCTAAGAAGAAGAAGAAAGGGAAGAAGAAGAAGAAGAAGAAAATTCAGTAGGGGGGCAACCAAGCAACCATTGCTTTGAATGCAACTTCTGATGATAAACCATCCGATAAGCCTCATAAAGTTCGATATCCATGAAAACTTTGAACTGGAGACCATCTTCTTCGAAAGTGTCCTGATATTCCTCAGATCTTAGAAGAATGGTCTTCTTGTTCACATCATCCTCTGTCATCAACTTCTGGAGATATTTTTGGTGACACACCATCAACTAGTGGTAGTAAAGTTCATGGAAAGAAGGGTAAAGTTAAGTTTCCCTATAGGATATGTGAAGGGAATCACCCCATTCACCTTTATCGCTATCTGGATGAAGCCAAAAAAGTGTTGGATAACCGTCCTGCTTCACTGCAGTGACTTCCATCTAGTTATAGGAGACTATCCCTTAATCCTTCAATAGTTGATAAAGTGACTAACCCAACTCAACCGTCGGTCAAACCCACTCTCTATGAATGTGAATCCCATGAGTCTATACCTGACCAATCACAAGTCGAGGTAACAGTTGACCTGATTTCACCTTCAGTCAATCGTACCTTTCCCGTAGAGAGTGAGTATGATACCACTCAGGTTCTTTTCATTTCTTCAAATTCTAATGAGCTTGGAGACAACCCTCCTGTTCCATTAAGATAAGAGGAAAATCCTCCCATTCTCGTAACTCAAGGGTCTAATTCTTTCTTTCTTACGGTACCCCCTTCAAGTAGTCTAGTCACTTCCTTTGATTGGAATTGACTAGCAGGATTTTGTCTTCCTTCTTATGTGCCTTTCTAGATCATAGTACAGGATTGTAATATGATTGTACCTGGCACTATTATAAATGAAGGTGCATCAGTGAGTATCCTTTCCTCCACTTCTTGGCAAGCACTCGGTTCACCCTATTACCCAAGATTTTTTGGCTTTTAATAGAGGAACCAGTCAACCATTAGGGATCCTTCCTCAGTTGCCTATTACTTTGGGAGGAAAAATTGTTTATCTCAATGTGATGGTAGTCCCAGGCCCTTTAGATTATAATTTACTTATTGGGCGTGACTATGTTTATGACATGGGAGCTATTGTTTCAACACTCTTTCGAGTGATGTGTTTCACGCATGAAGGCAGAATTGTCACCATTGACCAACCTTCATTTCTCGATCCAAATATGGCTTCCAGTCAACCATATTCCCTAAATGGTCCTTTTGTCCCAATGTTATCTTCCCCACCACGGGTCAATTATGTGGCAACCCGTTCCATGCCTACATCAACTGACGATCAATTCCGTGATGTTGTACATTATGTACTCGGGGCATTGGAACCAGATCTCTCTAATGGATTCCTTGCTATGGATCCCTTCTAGAGAATTGTTCTCCCATTTGATGAGAACCTCTTGGAAGTCATGATATCTTATGGGTCGTGATCAAGGAACATGAGGATAGTTTCTGGTCTTGTGTCAACCTCGTTAAAAAATGAAACAAAGGGTATGAACATATTTCCTTGTCTTGTGTTAAGCTCGTTAAAAAATGAAAGAAGGAATACGAGCATAATTCCTTGTCTTATGTCAAGCTCGTTAAAAAATGAAACAAGTAAGATGAGGATAGTTCCTGGTCTTGTGTCAACCTCGTTAAAAAATGAAACAAGGAATACGAGGATAGTTCTTTTACTGTGTCAACCTCATTAAAAAATGAAACAGGTCCCAGAGCATAGTTCCTTGTCTTGTGTCAAGCTCGTTAAAAAATGAAACAAGGAATCTAAGGAAAATTCCTTGTCTTGTGTCAAGCTCATTAAAAAATGAAACAAGGTCCCCTGGAGCAAAGTTCCATTTTGAGTCATTGAGTAGATCTCATAAAATCCCAGTCGATTCTTTCACTTGATCTCGGAAATGAACCTTTATTCCATCCACCTCGATAGCCACAAGTAGTCTACTTAGGTGAATGTAATGAAGCTTGGGGGGCATGCACCTAGAATCGAGTCATCAAGCTAGGGGCATGTAAACCAATTCCAAGCATAGTTTTTTGGTTCAAGCTTGTGTAAAAATGAAACTGAATCCAAACATAGTTTTTGGTTTCAAGCTTGTGTAAACATGAAATTGAATCCAAGCATAGTTCACTTTGGTTTAAGCTTGTATAAAAATGAACCCATCTCCATTTTAACCCTCATGATTTTCGTTCTAATCAGCCTCTTCTATGAGATGAGCCTTGGTTTTTTTTTCCTTCCATCATAACTATCTACTTGGCCGATCATTCGCTTTCACTTGGTTGTTTTACCATTTTTGAGGAACAGTTGCAATGAGTGGTATTATTAGCCAACCTCTTCACATAAATCAACATGTTTTGAGAAGTTCCAACATCACCGGAACTAGTCACTATCCTAGACACTACTCGTTCCTCAAAGTGAAGTCCCATTTAAGCTCTTTTCAGACTCTCGAAATATGAAAGGATTGTCGAGCGCTTGTCCTTTTCAGCTTGTTAACAGATTGGAAACGACATCTACTTAGTATAATTTTAACCCTTTTCCAGACTGAGATAGATTATTTACGAAAAAGGAATACGTTGATCGAACATGGTCAATAGGTTCTCTCTCGTATTGTTTTACGCTTTTTCGAACTTGAGAGACAAATATACGAAAAAGAACTTGTGGATTATTTTTTGTCCCTTTTCAAACTCTCTAAACATGAAAAGGATCAAGTTATCATTGTCGTTAGATGTGTTAAAACATCAAATAGCGACAAACTTGTCCGTCATGACAAGACCGAGTTTCACCTTCGCTAGACTCGTTAAAACATCACATAGCGATGGATTCACCGGAAGGGTGGAATTATGTGATCATGGCCGGACCATTCGAACTCGCGACGTTGCTGAAGCTGTTGCTAACGCTATACAACAAGCATATGTTATCCTCCTCAAGCTTGATAAAAATAAAGAGGTACTAGTCAGCAATGACTGGGGAAAATGGAAAAGGGGTAAACCACTTTATGGCAACAGGTTGCTCTTGAACATGACACTTTCACTTCATCATTGTGACTATTGGGTTGGGTTATTTGCTTGATGGTCATCATACCTTGGTCTATCATACCATCCATTACTTTTGTTTTGGGTCAATTCTGCCAATCCATTCAGTGTGGTTGACATGTTCAAGAGAAGTCACTCAGTTTGAAATTCATCGTTTGCAATACTCATAAACCATCATTTTCATGACTGCCATTCTTGAACCTTGTGTCGTCAGTCAAATTCTATCTCCAAAATTATTACACTCATTTTGTGTAGTTGATGTGGGACAAATCAAGGCCCTCTTGCGACGAGTCGCTTCTTGTTGACATCAGCACATTATCCAAGAAGTTGACTTAGAAACACCCTTCTAGTACCTTGAAGCTTGCATACATCAATGGCAGGTTTCTCGCTTCCGGCGATAGGTTGACATCACTGGCCTTCGACCGAAATACTTTGTATGGTGTTTGACATCAAAACATCCATTTGCACCATGTAGAATGCACTGCAATACCTTGAGGATAATTATCATTATCAATGATTTCTCTTGTGTCTATTAACGACTTACATCATTGGTTGGTAATCAAATGGTGTCTTCCCATGTTCGACTTCAGATCACATATTCGCATGGTTAGACTCGTGCTTGAGTGAACGATTGAACGAGATAGAAGACCCCAAATCTAGTTTCATCCATCCGGGTTGCGATTTCAGGAAATGTACCGAATCATCCGTACAATGGCTTTACATTGATGGTCATCCTATCATGGGTCTATATCTGTAGACATGTGTTTATGTACTTATAATGAAAGTTTATATGATGACCATGGGTATGCCTTCCCTCAGCGATTCATGAGAAAAAATCAAATATCATGATAATGTATTGTAATCGATGTAGGTCACCAACCACTTCGGAACCTCCTCATCACATCGTAAAGCATATCACTCGACATCATTATTTTCGACTTCATGCTTTAGGGGAAGCTGTTACAGATCCATTTGGGCGCATCACTCCCATCATTCAGATCAGTACCATTACCCTAATTTAGTTGCTACATGGCCTAGACAAGTCACCACTTTGAATGTCTCCTTCCCTGGGAGTTTCTTGGCCTAAATCCCTCCAGAAAAGCCTCCTTGAGGGACTAACGTAGCCTTTGACAGGGCTAAGTGCACTTCAGTGTAGGTAGGCCCATATTAGGGTGCTCTGCAGAGCACCTAAGCCCACTTTGACCTGCGCTGGGCGAGATTGAGCAAAATTCACATAGGATTCTGGGAATATTCTTATCTTCTGGAGTCATCTAGAAGATTCCCACACTTATCAACTCCTATGAGCTCGAAATTGGGTAGGGAATGAGTTAAATAGCCTCCTATACTCTCATCCCTTCCTCCATGGGAACTAACTCTAAGTTTGGAAGGCCATTCAATACCCTCATTTATGACCAAACCTCCTTGATTTGCCTATAAATTGAGCACTCATCTAAGTGATCAAGGGCTGGACTTTGAGAATTTGTAAGGAGATATTATTGGTGTGAGGATTGAGATTATAAGAAAGTATTGTTATGCTACCGGAGTGCTATGCTATTAATGTGATTTTGGTTGGAACCCAAGCTGGAAGAGTGACAATGGATCAGACTTCATTGTTGCAATTCTTCCCTATACTTCATAAAGTTGTTTACACCTTTTTCCATATGCTTATCTTGATATATGATGCTTATATGTGAGAATGTATCTGATTCCATTTACTTATAGTCGATAGATCTATTGCTTTGATTGGTTCTCTATCTTCTGTTTATGCTTGCAGGTACTTTTTGAGCGAGTTAAGTTCAAGAAGGAGCGATGAGAGTCATACAAAGGAGAAAAAAGGAAATTGAAAGAACAAGTAGGTCCTTAGATTCCCTTTGCCTTATTTATCATCTATAGAAAAAGGATAAGTGTTTTAAATCTGTTGTTCTAGGTATAGCTAGCCACCTAGGGAATTAGTATTTATTCGTAGATGCAAAATTCCTCATAACAGTGCTCTTGGAGCTACATAACATAGATTCTTTGGTGATTGGCTTGCTCCATTGTCTTCTTGGTAAAATTCCTTCAACCTTGGTAATGATGGGGAATATTTACTAGCATGTGATTCTGCATGGATAACAAAAATATGAACATATTCTTTTTGCTCATTTTTCATTCTTAAAATTTCTACTTATTCACTTCGATTGCTAAGAATTTATGTTCTAAAGATATGAAGCAAATTTCCAAGTTTAGATTGACTTACCGATCTTGATGCTGATTTACTTAGTCTCGTCCTTCCTCTTGATATGCGCTTGCATATTTCACAATTTTTTTCAAATGATAATTGGTATACATCACCTCTACTCATGAGATCAAGGAAATCAATCCACTCATCCCTAATTGTTCTAATTAAGAGGTTTTTTAGCGTGTCAAATCCTAAATAATGTAATTTTGCCCTCTTAAAATTATACATGAATCTCTCTATTAGATCCTCAAGGCTCTCATCTTCTTTTTGAGTAATTCTAAAGATTTCTTCTTTAAGATCATGATCTTTATATTTTTATAGAAATATCTTTTGCATATCATTCCATGATATTATTAAATTAGTCCCTAAACCCATGAACCATTTAAGAGCTCTATCCTTCAAATTTGCCAGAAACAATCTCAATTTTTGAGTGTTTAGTAAGTAACCATAAGATTTGCAAAGGATTTCAAATTTAAATAGAAAGGTTTATGAATCCTTTGACCTCATACCATGGAAGTTGGGAAGGAAAGGTGGAGGGATGTTCTTCATATGAACACTGATATCAGTATCTTGAATGTGAAATCTAAGAGGGTTTTCTTCATTGTCATCATCTCCATCCATTTCTTCTACCTTCCCTTACACCTCTTCTTATTCTACCTGCAAAAATGGATGGTGATGTGGTTCTCACTGCACCATGTGGGGGGGTTTGGTGTTGGAGAAGTAATTTTTGATGTTTTTATGTTTTTTTTTAATAACAATGTTAATGGAATGCAATTTTCTAAAATGAAATATGCCTAATGTTTTTTTTTTTTTGGTAGAAATGGATCAACAAGGGAATAAAATAATGCATACTTTGACACCTCCCTAGCAACGGCGTCAAAAAGTGATGAGCCCTGATATTGCAACAAGAACGCTACAACTCCCAAGGCTACTGACTTTAATTATCAATCCAGGGTTCGTACAAACTTAAGAGGTGTTGGAACTATATATGCATCATGCAATGTGTACTTCTTTCGTTGATCTGATGCAATGAAGTGAATTTCATGAAATCAAAACCTAAACTAACTACATAAATAGAAATGTTACTCTAATTGCAAGAGATGGAAATGATGCTTGCTCAAATGCAAGTGCTAATCCTAATTTCAGAAATGTAAAGGCTATACTACTTGCAAAAACGTAAACATTAAGCTAGAAAAATGTAAATTTTGCATTGAAAGGAAACCTAGTAGATGGAATGGAAATAACAATTCTTGAAATAGAAACCATAGCTTGAGAATAAAAAAAGAAAACTAAATAATATAATTTTTCCCTCTTAACATTATACATGAATCTTTCTCTTAGATCCTCAAGTCTCTCATCTTCTTTCTAAGTCATTCTAAAGATTTATTCTTTAAGATCATGATCTTTATATTTGTATAGAAATATCTTTTTCATATCATTCCATGATCGTATTAAATTAGTCCCTAAAATCATGAACCATTTAAGAGCTCTATCCTTCAAAGTTGTCGAAAACAATATCAATTTTTGAGTTTTAGTAAGTAACCATAAGATCTGCAAAGGATTTCAAATTCAAAGATAAAGGTTTCTAAAACCTCTGAACTCATACCATGGAAGTTGGGAAGGAAAGATGGAGGGATTTTCTTAATATGAACACCGATATCAGCATCTTGAATGGGAAATCAAAGAGGGTCTTCTTCATTGTCATCATCTCCATCCATTTCTCCTCCCTTCTCTTCCACCTCTTCTTCTTCTACCTGCAAAAGTGGATGGTGATTTGGTTCTTACTACACCACGTGGGGGGCTTTTGTATTAGAGAAGTAATTTTTTATATTTTTATAAAAAAAATTGAATAAGAATTTTAATGCAATGAAATTTTCTAAAATGAAATATGCCTAATGGAATTTTTTTTTGCAGAAATGGATCAACAAGGGAATAGAATAATGCATACTTTGACACCTCCACAGAAACATGCCAAAAAGTGATGAGCCTCGATATTGCAACAAGAATGCTACAATGCCCAAGACTACCAACTTTAATTATCAATCCAAGGTTCGTACAAACATAAGAGGTGATAGAACTATATGTGCATCATGTAATGCGTACTTCTTTTGTTGATTTGATGCAATGAAATGAATGTCATGAAATCAAATCTTAAACTAACTACATAGATATAAATGTTACTCTATTTGAAAGAAATGGAAATGATGCTTTCTCAAATGCAAGTGCTAATCCTAATTGCAGAAATGTAAATGGTATGTTACTTACAAAAACGTAAACATTAAGCTAGAAAAATGTAAATGTTGCATTGAAAGGAAACCTAGTAGATGGAATGAAATAGAAATGCTTGAAATAGAAGCCATAGCTTGAGAATAAAGAAAGAAAACTAAATAATATAATTTTTCCCTCTTAACGTTATACATGAATCTCTTTATTAGATCCTCAAGTCTCTCATCTTCTTTTTAAGTCATTCTAAAGATTTCTTTTTTAAGATCATGATCTTTATATTTGTATAGAAATATATTTTTCATATCATTCCATGATCTTATTAAATTAGTCCCTAAAATCATGAACCATTTAAGAGCTCTATCCTTCAAAGTTGTCGGAAACAATCTCAATTTTTGAGTTTTTAGTAAGTAACCATAAGATCTGCAAAGGATTTCAAATTCAAAGAGAAAGGTTTCTGAAACCTTTGAACTCATACCATGGAAGTTGGGAAGGAAATATGTTCTTAACATGAACACTAATATCAGTATTTTGAATGGCAAATCAAAGAGGGTCTTCTTCATTGTCATCATCTCCATCCATTTCTTCTACCTTCTCTTCCACCTCTTCTTCTTCTACCTACAAAAGTGGATGGTGATTTGGTTCTTACTACACCACGTGGGGGGCTTTTGTATTAGAGAAGTAATTTTTTATATTTTTATAAAAAAAATTGAATAAGAATTTTAATGCAATGAAATTTTCTAAAATGAAATATGCCTAATGGAATTTTTTTTGCAGAAATGGATCAACAAGGGAATAGAATAATGCATACTTTGACACCTCCATAGAAACATGCCAGAAAGTGATGAGCCCTGATATTGCAACAAGAATGCTGCAACTCCCAAGACTACCAACTTTAATTATCAATCCAAGGTTCGGACAAACATAAGAGGTGATAGAACTATATGTGCATCATGTAATGTGTACTTCTTTTGTTGATTTGATGCAATGAAATGAATGTCATGAACTCAAATCTTAAACTAACTACATAAATATAAATGTTACTCTATTAAATGATGCTTTCTCAAATGCAAGTGCTAATCCTAATTCCAGAAATGTAAATGGTATGTTACTTACAAAAACGTAAACATTAAGCTAGAAAAATGTAAATGTTGCATTGAAAGGAAACCTAGTAGATGGAATGAAACAGAAATGCTTGAAATAGAAGCCATAGCTTGAGAATAAAGAAAGAAAACTAAATAATATAATTTTTCCCTCTTAACATTATACATGAATCTCTTTATTAGATCCTCAAGTATCTCATCTTCTTTTTAAGTCATTCTAAAGATTTCTTTTTTAAGATCATGATCTTTATATTTGTATAGAAATATATTTTTCATATCATTCCATGATCTTATTAAATTAGTCCCTAAAATCATGAACCATTCAAGAGCTTTATCCTTCAAAGTTGTCGGAAACAATCTCAATTTTTGAGTTTTTAGTAAGTAACCATAAGATCTACAAAGGATTTCAAATTCAAAGAGAAAGGTTTCTGAAACCTTTGAACTCATACCATGGAAGTTCAGAAGGAAAGATGTTCTTAACATGAACACTAATATCAGTATTTTGAATGGAAAATCAAAGAGGGTCTTCTTCATTGTCATCATCTCCATCCATTTCTTCTACCTTCTCTTCCACCTATTCTTCTTCTACCTACAAAAGTGGATGGTGATTTGGTTCTTACTGCACCACGTGGGGGGGTTTTGTGTTAGAGAAGTAATTTTTTATGTTTTTATTAAAAAAACGAATAAGAATGTTAATGCAATGAAATTTTCTAAAATGAAATATGCCTAATGGAAATTTTTTTTGCAGAAATGGATCAACAAGGATTTAAAATAATGCATACTTTAACACCTCTACAAAAATGATGCAAAAAAGTGATGAGCCTCGATATGGCAGCAAGAATCCAGGGTTCGTACAAACATAAGAGGTGTTAGAACTATATGTGCATCATGTAATGTGTACTTCTTTTGTTGATATGATGCAATGAAATGAATGTCATGAAATCAAATCCTAAACTAACTACATAAATATAAATGTTAATCTATTTGAAAGGAATGGAAATGACATTTTCTCAAATGCAATTGCTAATCCTAATTGCAAATGTAAAAGGTATGCTACTTACAAAAATGTAAACATTAAGCTATAAAAATGTAAATGTTGCATTGAAAGGAAACCTAGTAGATGGAATGGAAATAGAAATGCTCGAAATAGAAGCCATAGCTTGAGAATAAAGAAAGAAAACTAATCTAACTTACATGAAGGAAAGAGCATGTAATCAATCACTACATTCCAAAGAGTTTAGATCCATTGACAAAGTTCATTAGATGTGGAAATCAAGAAAATCATTATTGTGCTATCCAATTCATAAATATATCCACTAACCCAAATTGCAGAGGTGAATTGCAATGGATAAGAGGAAACACATAAGAGGTCTTTGGTCTTACTCAATCATGGATTCAGAGCCTTGGGGCCATGATTCAATCCCAAGAGACAAAAACCAAGTTTTTGGATCAAATCTGGTCATGTTTACATGTGCTACAGGACTGTTACTCCTCAAGATAACTTGTCGAATTCCAAAGAAAATAAAATGTAAACAAGATGGAACTTTTTTTGTTATTAAGTAGGTCGTTATAGGAATCCATTCCAACTGGAATCACTGAAAAATACCCCTGTTAATATGTGCTAAAAAATAGAAGAAAATTACAACTCTAAAAACCAAAAATTCAAGGATTACTGAGCTAACTAACCTATCAAATGTTTAACCCAATCAAGTGCGAATTCTATGAGGTAAATTTTGCTATTAAATTGAATTTTTTATGACTAAACACAAGTGGAATCAACTCAAGTGAAGCTCATTATCACGTTCTAAAAAATAGCAAATAATTACCACTATTTTGCTACAAGAGACTTCCAAAATTCTAGATTTGTGAACTAGTAAACCAATCCAAGTAGCTCAATGATGAATATGAATTTCAAAGTTGTTCTGGGGATGAATCATGCTTGTGACTCTGTATATATCCTGAAAAATAACTCCAATCATTTAACCAATATGACCTACAACAAAAAAAACATGAATAGTAAATGCAAAAATGAGAGATGTAACTGGAAAATACATTCAAGGAAAATAAATAAATTGTACAACATGGAATTAAGGCTTCTTGGATGGCCAAGACTAAGGATATTCAGAATCCTATGAAGATAACCAAGCTTTAGAAGTTAAAAATGACATCAAACTTCATTATTTGAATCAATCCAAGTACATCCCTGCTAGAAATGAAAGTGGAGTTGCTAGATAACGAGTTTTCTCCACAAGAAGACTAAGAAATACATGCCTCTAGAGGAAAATTTGAATTGGTACTTATAAAAAGTGATGAATAAGCATTCTCCTTGAAAGGAGGAAACGTTCCCCTCCAAAATCCCTCAAAAAGTGGATCTGGTTCCTTTACTAGGAATCTTCATTAAATGACAAGGAACACATTCCTAGATTTTCTCAATTAATGGAGCTCCAAATTTTTTCAATAATTTTATGTTATTTTATTAATTTATTATCCAATCTTGGTCCATTCTTTAGCAGGGAACAAGTCCCTAGATTATCTTGACTTCGAAATCTTCATAATTTGCCCAATATTCTACAAAAATAATAATATTATGCACAATTATTCAATTATCTTGAAATATTCCTAATGAACATATTAAAGATAAAAATATATCATCTAATGAAAAAATAGACGTTTAATGTGTTGAAGGATGGTCACATGGGCCTTAATTTATGTTTTAATTTAGAGGCCCATCACATGGGATTCAAAAATTTGAACACCGTTGGGGAAAAATCAATCTTCCTTAACCTACTTGAGACCACTTTTCCATCCTCCACATCCTACAATATTAAATGTAACGTCGAGCTAGAACTTCGACCCCTAGAGGGTATTTTACTATCGGGCTTCACCTCTTCCTCTTCCCATGCTCTGAGGAAGAGAGCATCGAATTTTTTACCATGCACCCTCCAAACCAAATATTTTCAAGTGAGATCCTCTGCTTGATGCATATAGATGTCTGCTCCCAAAACTAGAGATGTGCTTGCCTTACTTATCTGCTTTATGCAACAATTTTTTTCTCACTTTCTTGAAGCTTCTTGAGCTGATTGATGGGGCACTTCCCCTTCTAAAACTATAAAAGGCTCCATGTCTAAGGTTTTTTACATTATTCTCCCTTTGTTTAGACTCGCCTCCTCCACCAAAACTATTAAATCATGCATAAAACTACTTGGAAGGGATTTGAATGATGAGCATTTGGGGGGGGGGGGGGGTGGTGTGGGGGTGGGGGTGGGTGAATGACAATACCTCTGCAAGATGGATTCCTTCACTTGTGCTAAAACCATGAGATTGAGAAGTGATTGTTGAGAAGAACAAGGGTTGGAGCCCTGTTTCCATTGAGGATGATGAAAAGGTTTGTGATGGGAGACATAAGTCTGCACTACTCTATGGATGACCACTGAAACCTTGTCCCAAAACTTCTTCATAATGGCTAGCCCTCCCCAAGGTTTCCAGACCTTGTGTCGATACGACAGGGGAATGGTTTTCATATCACGAGATCACTTATTTTCCACAACTTGGTTAACATCCTTACTAGAGTAATCAAAATGGGTCTCTTGATTCAACTTGTTAAGCTCCCCTTTCTATGATTCCCTTGGTTTATGTTTCATAATTGAACCCATATGTCCAGGATGTTGTTTTCATTAGGCTCGTAATTGAGAGATTCCTTTTCTTCCATCGGTGATGGGCACAAGTAATCAACAGTAACAACCTCCTACCCAACCCATAGTTAGTTTTGTTTCCACGATTAAAGTCCAACTATTGGTGTATGTCGATGAAAACATTTAGGCGAATTGTAGTGAAACTTGTTGGTCACTCCTACGACATAGGATTCAGGTGGAGAATTAATAGAAAATATAGGGTAAAAAATGAGAATTTCTCCATTTCTTTGTAAAGTATGAGCAACTGCATCCTAAACCATGAAACAATAGTCGTTGCTTTAGTCCATCTACTCTATTAACAATTTATTTTGGTTACATCTCTATTTATTTACCAAAAAAATTAATTATATATATATATATATATATATATATATATATATATATATATATATAAAATTTATTTTAATTTATCGATGTTACCAAATTTTTTGATTTTATATAAAAAATTATAAATAAATATTAAAATATTAAAAAAACATTTAATATAATATACTAGAGTAGTATTTTAAAAGAAAAAGGGGGAGAAAGTTGATTTAGTTCAAGGTCATTGAAGAGTCTCCTTCATATAAATAATTCAATGCCATTATAGAGACATGAATCATGTTAAATTCTAAAAGGTGGCTCCCATGGCTTTCCTTTATTCCAAATAATAATTAATATTTGGGCTCAAAATGATGTGCAAGTTGATATATTTTTAGTTATAAAAAGAGAATTTTGGCACACGAATCATTTCAATGTTGAACATTATAAATCAACTTGACTTCTTAACATTGATAATGGATAATATATCATTTAATCGCTTTGTTGGAGACATCATATCATGGAAAAGCTTGCGAGTAATCTCGAATATTTAATGTGTTCAACGCTAGTTTTGTATGGCTAGAAAATTTTATTGGGTCGAAAGGAAATATCCAATCCTCACGAGACTTTATTCTCAAATATTTGGAAGTGTTGTCAATTTGTTTATTGAAGTTATCCACTTCTCAGATATTTTAGCCTCGGAATATTTAGGTGGTGTCAAATCGTAGGTAAAATGTTTGGTCAAAAATTTGCAGGGAGTGAAAGTGTCCAATCTACAACAAAATTTCGATAAAAGTCGTGTTTGGAACATGGAAATCCGGTGACAATTGGGACCTGTTTGACGATTATTATATATTAGTAGTATTAGTTGGTGGCGACTGTGGAGATAAGCAAGGTAATAGCAGCAGCCATGGCATGTCGCCCATCGTTTGTCTGTCTGGTTTTGTACCCATAACAATATTTTAAAGGCTTCGTTGCTTCCCTTCCATCTCAGAAGGTGTGCAATTATGGAGAGCATGTTTTTAGCGGTGGTGGAGTGCTTGCTGCTGTTCTGTGCTGGTATTGGAGTGTTGGTGGCTATATATCTGTGGTTAGTCTGGTACGTTTCTCTGCAGGAAAGTCCACGGCAGCGGCCATTAGGGCAGAACAGCAAGCTTCCCAAGCGGCAGGGTCTTTCGGAGGCTGACCTCCGGCGGCTTCCCACCATCGAGTTCCGGGAAGATAGAGAAGCGCGGACTCCGGAGTGCGGAGGCGGGGAGGGTGAGTCCGCGTGCGCGGTATGCTTCGAACCATTCCAGATCGGTGACTGGTGCCGCATGATCCCGGCATGCGGCCACGACGCCTTCCATGTGCAGTGCGCTGATGCGTGGCTCTCCAAGCGTTCCGTCTGCCCTATTTGCAGGACGAGCGCCGCTTGCGAGAGCGAGGAGAAGGAGCGTGTGACAGGTGGCGCTGCAGCGGCGTTGCCGGAAGAAGAGGGGCAGGGTCACGATCACGAATCGGGGCGTTGCCCTCCGCCTCCGGTGGAGAGTGTCGTAGTTGAAATGCCGACCGCCATAGTACAGGGTATAGAGGTTGAGGACGCCACGGCCACCGTTACTGCTTTGTGTTGCGGCTATGTGCCTTGAACGGGGGTTGGCCAGTTCAACAGATTGTACAGCCATTTTTTCCCCAATTTGATCCTTCAAATTCAAAGCATGAAAAAAGCTTCCGAGTGTCCAGGTCAAGGGCTGAGTATTTCTTATTATAATTTTAAGATTGGATTAGTCGTCATATTATTGTATTGTATTGGATCCGTCTATTGACAAATTTTACCGCTTAAATAATTTGATGGTCTCAGATTTTATGTTCATGTGATTCATGATGATAATCTAGATTTGGGTTCGATTCTATGTTCATGTGATTCATGATGATAATCTAGATTTGGGTTCGATTTTATTTTCATGTAATTCAGGATGATAATCTAGATTTGGGTTCGAAACGTTGATCTTTTATTTTCAATGTGAATTTTTTTGGAAGATCTGAACAATATAATTTAGTGGTGTTTTATAAATAAAATAATTTGTTTTTAAATTTTTGGGTCTTTGGGCTTGAATGATTAATTGCTTTCTTTACAATAAGAAATTATTATTTTTTCATTGATCTTAGAGGCTCATTCTAGAGTCATGAATGGTTAATTGCTTTCTTTACCATAAGAAATTATTATTTTTTCATTGAGCCAAGAGGCTTATTCTAGACCTTGTATAAGGGAATGTGTAAATTTATCTGTTAAGTTGACATGTGCCCATTTAAAATAAAAAT
Source organism: Pinus tabuliformis (assembly GCA_031772625.1). Classification (NCBI taxonomy): domain Eukaryota; kingdom Viridiplantae; phylum Streptophyta; class Pinopsida; order Pinales; family Pinaceae; genus Pinus; species Pinus tabuliformis. The sequence continues at coordinate 377,190,409 of CM062820.1, read as the reverse complement.
AAAAATTGTGCTCTAAATAAAATAATAATAATATCAACTATAATTAAAAAAAATAAAATGAAAAATATGTGAGTAAAATATTTAAATCTTATATTATTCTTAAAAATATTCCATTAGTAGATTTAAATAAACTATTAGAAGATCTAAGTTAAGTAATTCATGTTGATATTGTTAAAAAAAATATTTAATATTATATAAAAAAATATTCAATTGGTTTATCAATAAAATATTTTAATTATTATTATCGAGACACCAAATTGGTGTATGAGACCCTCTTGTTTGTGGGACAAGGGACCCAAGCCACCAAATTGATGTATGAGACCCATTGTTTGTGGGACAAGTTAAATATAAAATATTTAATGTTATATATATAAAAATATTCAATTGGTTTATCAATAAAATATTTTAATTATTATTATTGAGACACCAAATTGATATATGAGACGCCCTTGTTTGTGGGACAAGTTAAAATAAAATATTTAATGTTATATATAAAAAAAATATTCAATTGGTTTATCAATAAAATATTTTAAATATTATCATCCAAACACCAAATTGGCGTATGAAACCCCCTTGTTTATGGGACCCGGCTCGCACAATGATTTTCTAAGTCTACAAAGCCGTACATACTTTACTCCCCTTTGGTAACTTGTGACCTCTTAAGAGGAAACACATGCTCTTAACCATTAGGCACACTCGAGCTGTATATACATATTAATATTGACATATACCTAAAAATATATTATTAATAAAAAACCCATTTTAATTTGCACCGATAAAATGTCTCTATGTACATGTTATGTAAAATATTTTAATGTCAATTATTTATATATTGTCTTTAGTGCGACTTTTTGAAAGCTTTTTTGATGGGTTTTTCCGGTCTACTTTCTCTAATATTCTATATCATTTAAAAAAACAATAAAAAAATTAAGTTTTGATGGTTAAAACTTATAGTTAGTTTTATATATATTTTATATAGCATTCAAAGATACAATTTAAACAACGAAACATAACACATTGTATATTATACTTTAAAAACTTTTATACATGAATAAATTTGATCCCCTTAACTTATATTAAATTCAAACTTAAAATAAATCTATAATAATTAATTAGTTTTAGATCATTAAAAAAAATTAAAGTATGAACCTATTTATAAAAACATTATCGATACAATATTGGAAACAAAATTTAGGGAAAAAGGCAATTTCAATCTAATTTACAAGTCTAATTTGATTCACTTGTAAATGTACGTTTCTCACTTTAAGCTCTTGTTGGTGGCGATGGGCATATTCGCTCACGACATCTTTTTTCTTTTGCTTTGAATAAATTTCTATGCGGTGTCCTTTTGCTCATGGGCGGCCATCTTAATTTACTTTCCACGACTTTCCTAATTAATATACGTTACGAATGTATGTACTTTTGTCCAAATGTCAAAGGGATGTGACTAGACGGTGAAAATTAGTGGACGTCAGTTCGAATATGCTTCTGCAATAAGTTGGAGCAAATTTATGTCCAGCGTCTCATATTTGATGCTCAAGTTTTATAGAATTACTTAGGAATCCAATTTATATTGTTTAAGAAATGGTATCATCAATTGATTGGTCAATTAAAGCCTAAATTTCTCATACTAATTCAATGGTACTGTTGTACTACATGATTGAGCCCTGACTTTAATGAAACGAAAAGGGGAATATTATTATGAGAGAAAGAGGCGGCGGAAGTAAAAATTTAACTGTAATGAAATGAAATTTTAACGTTAATGAGACTAAATATAATTTATGGGATTATTAGTTTTTTTGTTTTTTTCGTTTTTGTGTAATTGGATTTTTTATTATTATTTAAATTAATGATGAATTGACTCAACTTTCTAAGAGTCTTTTCATTGAAAAGACAATGTCAAGAAACCGATGTTAACATACTATTGTCTCTCTGGTGTCTCTGAAAGCATCACATTCCAAAATGAAATGTTTTTCTGATTCCACAAAGTACACACCCGTTCTTCCCAAGCTTCTTTAGGTTTTTTCCATCGGCCTGTTTCGCACCGTAGTTTATGCGAGTTAGTTCTTAATTGAAAAATAAGAATCATTGCTCTCCATGGAATGCTAGCTCCAATGTACTCTTTTTGTTGGAGATCACAAGTGAGATTGAATTCTTGAACATAGTATTTCTTCTTTCTACCCAACTCTTTTCCCCATATACACTTACGAAACTTCTCCATAACAAAACTCTTTAAATCCTTGTTGTTTGTGGGACATGCATTGAGGTAAATATTCCATTTTTGCATCCATTTGTTGTTTTGTCTCATCCATGATTTCTTTCTTTCACTCATTCCTTTATTGAAGATAACTTTAGGTCATCTACCTTCTCCTATTTGTTCAATTCTTTGAAGATATCTTATGAGACACACCATAGCAATTGCTTTGATGGAAGTTGCTCCTGTTTCACTCAGCGTTATCTCATAGGAAACCGAACTTTTTATTTTAAACTTGCTCATGATCAAGCGCTTTTGGATTTTTTCAATTTGCTTCCATTTTGAGACAGGGATGTTGCTAGCCCACAATTCACACCCATATAAAATCATTGGACAAACTAGAAGCCCAAAAAGCACTTTAATTGTTTTCCAATCCCATAACTCTACCTCTCTACATATGTTTTGAAGAGCATATAATGCTTTCCACCCTCCTCAAATTCTCTTATTTCTGCAGTGCTCCCAATTAAGTGTATTGTTGAAATCAATCCAGTGATACTTGTACTGACTCCTTTTTATTTAAGAAAATCATTATTTTGATTTTACAGTAATTTTGCTCTTAATAAAAAAAACAATTTTATATGTTTGTTTCTTCATCTACAAAGCCATTGAATCAAGCAACAATTTAAAAAAAAGAAATGGGAAGTTTGGATTTAGGATTTAAAAGAGAGGCACGAGAATTTTTTTTTTTTGGGTTATCTATATGTTTAAGACGTCAAAACACGATCGGCCTATTTGAGAAATACGTATATCTGTATCTATCATAGTTATACACAACGTATCTGTGTCGTAATTATTGTGATTATAGTTGTTGGGGAGTTATCGTTTAGCGAAAATTTGGAATAAGTAAATGCGGTAGTCTAACTAGCCGGAGGAATTGCCTGGAAAGTTAAGGACATTCCGGGCATATTTAGAGAAAATCCGGCAAGGATTTTTGTAAATCCAAGTTATAGCTGTTAAACTTCAAAATTTTAGATGTCCTAGACATTTTTGATGATGCTGAATCCATTTCAACCATCAAAAACACGATTCAAACACTGTCTCTAAAAGATTTTTTGAATTTTTTTTGCCTGGATTCCCTTTTCGCTGGGCAATTCCTCCACCTCCTTAGATGTCTCCTAAGTAAATTGAACGATGATATTCATAGATTTTATTTTATGAATATTAGAAATTTTACAACATTTAAATATAAAAATAGTTTAAAATTGTAATTAAAAAAATAAATAAAATTATATTTTATATATTCAAAATATATAATTTTAAAAATAAAAAATAAAAAAATTTAGGCAATAAAAATCTTATCCTAAAAAAATCTAGTTAGGAAACTCAGTTAGGGAAGTCATTTACTAAAATCATATTTGGAATGCATAACCATATATATGTTGTTGGAATAATGGAGAAATATCTAGAAAATTCTCTCATATTTAGCTCTTGTTATGTGTTGTTGAATTGTTTGCCTTATTTAGACTTAGTTGGTTCACAATTCCTATATTCCAGGAAGTTGTTGAACAATAATCTAGTCCTATACATGTAATGGTTTGTTGGCTTGATGAATACAAGTTGTTTGTGTGGTGTAGCCCCTTGAGTGAGCAAATTGTCCCACCAAAGAGCTACAACCCTTCATCATATATTTTTCTTTCATACAGATAAAAGGAAAGGGGATGTTCTAGAACTCGTGAATACAAATGTATGTGGTCCTATGTAGACTGAATCCTTAGGTGGAGTTTATTACTTCTTGATTTTTATTAATGATTGTACAAAATATACATGGGTATTCTTCATGAGAAAGAAGAGTGATGTATTTGAATATTTTATGGAGTTCAAAACTATTGTTGAAAAGCAAACAGGAAAATGCATCAAGATCCTTTGATCAAATCAAGGGGGTGAATACATTTCAAATGAATTTATGAAATACTGCAAATCCGATGGAATTGTACAAAAATATATAGTACTATATACTCCACAACATAATGGAGTAGCTGAAAGGAAGAACAAAACCCTCGTAGAATATGCACAAAGCATGTTAAAAGGTAAGAATCTTAAAAAAAAATTGGGCTAAAGCTGATAACATTGTTGTTTATCTAAAAAATAGAAGTTTAACTAAAAGTTTAGATCATAGGACTCCTGTTGGGGCCATTCTATGAATGATATATCACCACAAATTATATTATCAACCAGGGATTCATAATCAGTAGAGTTGATACACTATATGTGTCGATAACGGATAAGTTCCTATGTCTGATGAGTATAACCTAGATAAGAAGCATTCAAAACCAATACTCCATTTGAAAAATTTCGATCTAACTTCCTCACACAATTAGAAAACAAAACTCAGAAACAAAATCTTAATAAGCATGTAATCTAAAGGTTCTTGCTCAGGTAACAAGTTTGTCCATTTACAGGCTCATGAAATGAAAAGATGGATTCAACTATGTTTTCTGTAGTAGCTGATTTCAATTAACTTATTGCAATTAAGCATTAAAGCAAAGTACTCCTAATCTAACTAGTTCTAAAGGAAGCCATACATTCTTGTACAAGAAATGTTAGGTATGACAAGAGTCTTCACTTAATGGCACATGTAGGTGAATGGTGAGATCTATGTTCTTAACTCTTCCCATTCTTTCCAATTAGAATTCAACACTTAAACTTTGCATTCATAAAACCAATGTGTTATCACTCAGAAATTAACATCTCTAGATTTATATCTCACACTCTCCAATAGATTACTCAAAACTAGAATCATATCAAACACTCTGAAATTGAATTATCACACTAAGTCACTCTTCACACATAAACCAAACTAAATTCACAATAATTGTAATAAAAACTTGCCCTGATGGCTTCGGTGGGACCTTTCCGAGGTACCAAGGAAAGTTGGAAGAAATTATAGAACTAAGGAATCTACTAACACATTGAATTCATCAATTTCAGCTTATATCATTGATTTCAAAAGAAAGGATTACAAAATCAAGTCTCCAGCATAACAGTAATGTTAAAACTCTGTCTCCAACTCTAATTGTGTTACTAACTCTTATTTCCAATTCTAGCTGCAACTTTCTTATTAACTGTCTCTAACACCTATCATCTAAGAGCCTTCTCTTATAGAGGAATGGTCGTTACATACAATACTAAAAGATAAGATCAAATTGTTACAAAAATATATAGTTCGCTTTCTTTTACATGATTCGCTTCATCCTCATGACACACGGTGCATGCCTGATGAAGCATATCATCTCGATTTTCCATAAAAATGTAATGCGCTGACCATTAGTTCCCTCAGTCTCATCGAAGGCAACTCACTTGATCCGTCAAAGCTGAAGAGTCGGGCTCGATACCAGATGAAGGTGGATAGTGCAGGACAGTCACAGGTAACAAATGAACACAGTGGGTATCAAATGGGTGATATCTGTCCCAGATGAACATAGGTATCATACGAATACAAGTACGTGGATACCAGACGAGCATAGGTGCACGTGTACCGGATAGGCAAGAACATGGGGACCAGATGAGAAATGTTGGTACCGTATGAGTGGGAACATGGTGTAAAAATCTATGTGAGACAATCCAATCAATTAAAGAGTACAAAGAATCAACTATTTCATTCCTACTAACAAGAAATAATAAAAACCATGCTTTAAAATATAAATTACCTCATATATACACAAGGAGGCTAAAAGTCATGTTCTTGAAGAAGGTAGGTGTTATGCTCTTGACCTACAAGAAATTCCAGAATACCAAATATGTGAAGAAATACAACCGAGAACACAGAATAAAATGAGAAAAAACAACAAGTATTTTATTATTAAGAGATAAAAGCAATGTTCACTTGCCTCTTCGAGGGGGAAACCTTCAGCAGAGCAGAGCTCGATTACAAAATAAGACTCGATGATCGTTCCCCTTCTAACTATGACTATTTATAGCTAAATGACCTTCAACAACCTAATGACTAGTGGTCCTTTGCATAACATGGGTTAACCACTTTATTTATTAATTATGGCTCGTTTGCAACTAACTGTGGTCCCTTTCTTAAATGTGGGTCAACCACTTACAATTATTAATACGAGATTTATTGACTCTTTAACTAACTATGACTATGACTCGACCCTATTGGGTTTATTACATAAATAAAGGGGTTAGGGTTGGACCCTAACATGCCCTCCCCCATCAAAATTAGCCTTGTCCTCAAGGCTGAAGCTGCGGAAACTGCTGAAGAATAGTGGTTGGTTCCCAGGTCGCATCTTCTGGAGAGGTGTCTTTCCACTTGACGAGGACTTCCTTGATCGTGCGGCCGCGCAAATGTCTTTCACGAGTATTGAGGACCTGTTCAGGTTGGAGCCAAAGTGAACCTTCCTCATCCAATTCGGGTAAATTGGTTTGAATTTTGCAATTGTTCCCCACCACTTTCTTGAGGCATGATACATGGAAGACTGGATGGATTTTTGAAGTTGGCGGCAAGGCCAATTTATAGGCTATTGCTGAAGTATTTGATAAGGTCCATAGAATTTTGGAGCCAATTTTTGGTAGCCCTTTCGTTTGAGCGATGTTTTCTTATATGGTTGTAGCCGCAGGAATACTTGAACTCCTTCTTGAAATGTGCACTCTGAACGATGTTGGTTTGCTTGTTGCTTCATTCGATCAGACACAAGGGACGTTGGCATGCCATGCAGTTTGAAGATCTGGTCCACGAAATCTTGAGCCATCAAAGTGGGGGTAAATGGGTGGAGTAGAGCGCAAAAATGAGCATATTTAGAAAGTCTGTCCACAACCACCATGATGACTGATTTGTTACCTAACTTTGGGAGACTAGTAATGAAATCCATAGAAACATATGTCCAGATGGAGGCAAGGATTGACAATGGTTGTAAGGTTCTTGGTAACTTGACCGTTTCTCCTTTGTGGCATTGATACACATCACATTCAGCTACAAAAGTAATAATTTCAGTTTTCATGCTTGTCCAAAAGAAAGAACGACGAGTGTGAGCATAAGTCTTCTGAAATCCTGCATGCCTAGCAGTGGGAGATGAGTGCACATCTGCCAAAATGTGAGTTTTTAGGGAGGATGTCGACGATATAACTACTCGATCCTTGTAGTGAAGAATCTGATCCTTCCAATAGTAGCCAACTATGGAATTAGGATCTTCTCTCAAGTTATTAATGAGTTGGGAGAGAGAGGGGTGTGAAACCATTCCTTGCGGGCTTCTTCAATGCAATCTAGTATGGGAAGAGAGATTGATAGCAGGGTTCTTTCATCCTGAATTTGGCGCGATAAAGAATCCACTACTACATTGTCACGCCCTTTCTTGTAAATTATCTCATAATCATGTCCCAAAATTTTGGCCAGCCATTTATTTTGTTGTGGCAAGGATAGACGTTGCTCCAAAAAGTATTTGAGGCTTTTATGGTCTGTGCAGATTTGGAAATGCCACCCCAGTAAGTATGGTCGCCAAGTATCTACTGCATGTAAGATGGCCATCATCTCTTTCTCATAGGTAGATTGTCCTAGATGTTTCCCACTTAGTTGTTGTTTGGTGAAAGCGAAGGGTCGACCTTCCTGCATTTATACAGCACCAATACTCATACCTGAAGCATCACATTCAATCAAAAATATTTGGTGAATTCGGGTAGTGCCAATACTAGAGTGGAACACATGGCCTATTTAAGAGCCACAAATGCCTATTGTGTTGCAACAGTCCAGAGGAATGACTATTTCTTGAGAAGGTTAGTAAGGGGTCTAGCAATGCAATCGTAATTGCGGACAAATTTGCGATAGTAGCCAGTGAGACCCAAGAATCCCCTCAAACTCTTCAAGGTTTTTGGTTGGGGCAAATCTTGCATTGCTTGCATATTTTTTGGATCAACCTTGACACCTTCACGACCCATAATGTGTCCCAAATACTCGACCTCTTCCACACCAAAAGAGCACTTGGACAATTTGACAAATAATGTGTGATTCCGGAGCAGTTGCAAGATTAGGTCTACATGATGAAGATGTTTTTCCGAGGTGAGGTTGTAGATGAGAATATCATCAAAGAAAACGAGGACAAATTTTCAGAGATATGGTTTCAGCAGGTGATTCATGAGGCTTTGAAAAGTAGATGGAGCATTATAGAGACAAATGGCATGACAAAGAATTCATAATGGCCTTCAGGAGTTCGGAAAGCAGTCTTGGGAATATCTACTTCTTTCATGCGTATTTGGTGATAGCCAGAGCGTCTAGCTTGGTAAAGAATTGAGCCCCATGTAGTTCATAAAGAAGATCATCAACAACCAGAATAGGGAATTTGTCTTTGACAGTGAGCTTGTTGAGGGCCCAAAAGTTGGGAAACATGTGCCATTCCCCATCTTTCTTTAGCACCATGACCACTGGTGATGAACAAGGACTGATGCTAGGATGAATAACACTTGCTACAAGGAGTTCCTTGATGACTTTTTTAATGTCATTCTCTTGGGCGAAAGGATATCGATATGGTTGCACATTCGACAATTGGGCCCCTGGGACTAAAGTGATGTTATGATCCTGTTCCCCTCTAGAGGGTGGAAGCTCTTTAGGTTTGTCAAAGACCTGTTGGTGGTGGTTTAAGACTTGTTACATCTCAGGATGAATATGAAGAGTAGTAGATTCTATGGCCTGGATGGCATTAAACTGGGCGATGACTCCATGATGGCCCTTTTTCAACAAATTTCCATTCGATGCGCGCTGATGATAGGAGTAGCTACCTGGAGTCCACAGAGTGTATGAATGTGGTCATTTTGCTTAGAGCTCATGTATAACTCTTGGAAATCCATTGTGATTGGACCGAGTGTGCGAAGCCATTTAGCACCCAAGACAATGTCACAACCACCCATGTTAATCGCAAACATGTGGGTCTTTAGGTGGTAGTTTCCCATCTGAAGTTTAATATTTTTGTAGCGGCCTTCACATTTCATTGTCCCTCCATCAGCAATAAGGACCTGGAAATTAGAGTCTGCCTTTACAAAACAATGAACAACTTCGGTGACTCGCTTATGGATAAAGTTATGAGTTCTACCACTATCAATCAATACTACTACACGGTAACGTTTAAGAAGTCCTATGATTTTGAGAGTATGGGGTGTAGAAATGCATGCCAAAGCATGTAGCGAGATAACCGTTTCATCTGGCGTAGCTATGAGATCATTTTCTTGCTAGGTTTCCTCAACTTCATCCTTTGGCCCCCCAAGGGGTGGGTCTTCCTCCGATGAGTTGTGATCTGTAACATCAATTTGAAAGAATTTTGGTTCCTTTCATTTATGCCCCAGGGAGTATTTGTCATCACAGTAGTAGCACAATCCTTGTTTTCTTCTTTCAGCCATTTCTGTTGGAGACACCTTTTGAACCTTAAGTGTTTGGGTAGGGCCCTGCGCTTGGGTGGAACGCCCCTTGGCTACGAAATTTGGACGAGTAGACTAGGCAGCTAAGGCAATTTCTACCTCGACAGCCTTTTTGCAAGCATCTATCCATGTAGGTGGGTGGTGCATCCGGACATGTGCTTGGATGGCTTCTTTGAGACCACTGATGAAACACTCCAAGTAGAATTCATCTCCTAGACCTTCCGTTCTGAAGGCCAATGTCTCAAAGGCTGCAATGTAGTCTTTTACTGTGCCTGTCTATCGGAGCTTAGTGAGATGGCCCAAAAAATTTGATTCTTGGTCAAAGCGGTCACAAAGGGCTTTTGAGAACACCTGCCACGTTATGTTCCCGGGATAACATTTTGAATGCCACTACCACCATTGCCATCTTTCTTGGTCCAAGTAAAGGGCTCCCACAAGTAGTTTAGTTTAATCATCGCGGATATCATTCACTGTGAAATATTGTTCCATTTGTGCTACCCAGACTACCGGATTAGAGCCATCAAATTTATACATGTCCACCTTGGGTGGACGAGGGTGGGAATGTTGGTGATTTCCATGGAAGTGAATATGATGGCTAGATTCTCCTTCGAGGTGTTCATCAATACTATGCGCCTCCTGATGATACCTCGTCATGCTCTTGGTGACTATTTGAAGCGATTTTGAAATTTCTTCTAGTTGTTCCTTGAACGAATCCAACCTTGATTCAAGGCGCTCGATCTTCTCATTAGCCATGACTTGATCTTTGGTTTCTACCATACACAGATCTCGGTCACTTGAAGTCACTCTAAAAAAAATTAGGATTGCTCGAAAACTGAGGTTGACCAGTGAATGGTACCATTGCGATCAGCTCGTCGTCTTGAATATTATGGGCTAAGTCTCTTGTAAGCGTCCCAGGGAGGACTCAGACTAGTTTTTTTTTTTTTTTTTTTTTACTCCGAATGGAGTTTTAGTCCCCCTGGATCAATACTGCAGTGGCCAAATTCCATAAAACTTGATCCTGTATAATGTCATGCAAAAATCGGGCCCAGACTATAGCAGCAACAAGCTGCACTACATAGAGCATCAGATCTGCCTACGAAAGCCCAACTGCTAAATGCGAGTTGTACTGCAGCAGTAGAACCTCAACTAGTGGATCTGATTGGTGCGGCGGTGACAAAACCTCAACTGCTAGATCTGAATTTTACTGTGGTGGTAAAACCCCAACTGGTGGATCTGATTGGTGCGACGGCGACAGAACCCCAACTGCTAGATCTGAATTTTACTGTGGCGGTAAAACCCCAACTGGTGGATCTGATCTGGTAGATAAGATAATGACCGATCTTCAGAGAGCCAAGGGAACTATGGTCACAAAGGAGTGTCAGGTGCTATAGATCGTAATATACATAAGGTTCCAACAATAGTACTCGGCCTAATATTTCAGGGCACTAACTAAGGAGGATCAATCGTACCCTTAGCTGTACTACTCGACCACCCTATCGTACGCACGAGTAATCTCCCCGAGTGTTGTTCTGAGTGTACTGTAGTAGCAAGACGGCTGACAACTTATCTAAGGCAAGGTTTCAAGTGAGCCTAGGGGGTTTCCGATATACCCAAAAGGTACATGGAATTGCAGTCCATGCACGGTTCTGTCTAATGCACTACTACTCGAAGGGGTGCCCATAGGGGTTACAAGGGAGTCCAACAAGCGTGACCACCTCTTGTATTTCTTGCATGCATGCCTCCGCAAATCCACAGGTTTATGCACTCAATGACAGATCATGTGGTTTAAAGACACCGGAACACGTCTCTAGCCTAAAAACAAATTCTGCAAAAATGGATGTACCACAGCCTTGGAAAGTGCTCTGATACCACTTGTTATGCTCTTGACCTGTGAGAAATTCCAGAATACCAAATATGTGAAGAAATACAACCTAGAACACAGAATAAAATGAGAAAAAACAACAAGTATTTTATTATTAAGAGATAAAAGCAATGTTCACTTGCCTCTTCGAGGGGGCAACCTCCAGCAGAGTAGAGCTCGATTACAAAATAAGACTTGATGATCTTTCCCTTTTAACTACGACTATTTATAGCTAAATGACCTTCAACAACCTAACGACTAGTGGTCCTTTACATAACATGGGTTAACCATTTTATTTATTAATTATGGCCTATTTGCAACTAATTGTGGTCCCTTTCTTAAATTCGGGTCGACCACTTACAATTGTTAATATGGGCTTTATTGAATATTTAACTAACTATGACTATGACTCGACCCTATTGGGTTTATTATATAAATAAAGGGGTTAGGGTTGGACCCTAATAGTAGGAAAGTAGTGAGTAGGTTTCGAGGTAAAGTTGGTCAAAAAGAGAAGACAATATGGGGTATGAAAGGCATTAAAAATGAGACTCATCATTCGCCCATGCCTAAGTCATTGCATTTCCACACGCAAAAAGTATTGAATCATTCCTCAAAATTTCAAAAATGGAGTCTTCTTTCAACTTGCATGAACATTAGCTGTTTGGATCTAGAATGTTCACAATTGAAGCTTCTTCTTTGAGTTCCCTTTTAATAGCCCTAGTATAATATATGAGGTGAAGAACCTTCTTGAGCTTAGTGGAGACCTCATCATACTCATCTTGCAACTTCTGCCTATTCTCCTTTAATTGCTCATTCTCTTTCTTAATATACCTGTCCAACAACTTATACTCTTTCACTTTTTCCTTTAGTTTTTCATTTTCCATCTGAAGTTTCTCAATTGTCATCTGATCACTAGTTAGAAAACTAGCAGGTTCAACTATTTCATGCTTAGTGGTTTCTTTACTAGACTTCATTTATTTTTCACTAGCCTTAACTTCTTTCCTCAATTCTTTCAAGGTTTCTGTGACTAATTCCTCTATTTCACTAAGCATTTCAAGCTGTGCATGTTCCTTTTTAGGTGAAGCAAGGACATCTATTGGATTTTATAGAAAAGGAGGGGTATGAGTGGTCATTACTTGATGTGCCGTGCTCCTAGTAGTTCATCATGTAGGTGCTAATGACTCACCAGATTCATTTTCAGGAGTGAGGATAGGTTCTTGAAACAACCTCCTCTTCTTCATTTTGGTCTGTGACATGGACTCTGAGATCTCTCCCTTCTATGCATGTTTCTCCTTTCTTTCAGCAGTTTATGCTATGTCACCCTTCTCACTTGTCTTAGGCTTTTTCATCTTTCTAACCTTTGGTTCAATAGTGTCCTATTGAGGCAATTCAATAACTACCTATGAAACAATATCTATGAGTTCTTCTCCAACATTGCCAGCTTTCTTCCTTTTCTTCTTCTCACCCTTTGAGGATTTACTTTGAATCAAGCGAAGGGCTTTTACCTTTTAATGATCACCTTGTTGGTGTAGGAGATTCCTCTTCCTCTATCACTTTACCCTTGTCTGACTGATTCACAGATTTTGGTGAAGTAGGGCTGAAAATGTCTTCTTTAGTTCTTGACTTCTTCTGTTTCTTCTTACTACTCTCTTTCCTACTATCCAAATCCTTATTACTATCCACTGGCTTGTTCCCTTCTATGGATTTGGAACTGCCTTCTAGAGCAAAATTATGTCTGAGTAACTTTTTCCAACTGCTACCCTGCTTCCTTATCTCATGAGTAACTAAAATTTTTATCAATCCATGATGATAAATGCTGGTCTCAACCTTTTTGGAAATTAATTTAACCCCTCTTACCATCTTGTTCAAACTCATCCAAAGGAAATAAGGAAAGTTTATTTGCGGTCCCCCTTCAAAATGTAACAAAAGTCTCAAATGGTAAAAAAAAGTGATTGCATACCTTCCTTCACATGTTAAAAATATTTGCAAGCTATTAATCATCAGCATATATTCCTCTTTGATTCAGTTCCTAGGAATATCCTTAGACCAGACTGGGTTCACATGTTTGGGTTCCAAAAACTTTCGATGGATGACAAACTTAAACAAGAATCACTACAACTTACTGATATAACCATAAACATAGAGATGTATCAGAAAAACACTTCATTTCATTAATAGAAAAATATTGAACTATGCTTACAAACAGAATGGAAATAAGATAGCTCGGGCGATGGTATCTTACCTCTGAGAAGAGATGTGGTATCTACATGCCTCTGAAATGAGTTACAATGATGCTCAAGGGCCTTTTTATTATTGAACAATAATAGAAAACCCTAAACAAAGAAAACCCTAACCTGAGGAGATGTAACACCAAGAGTTTATGGGCCCCGTTGGGGTTAGTTAGGCAGCCAACTTCACAGGGTTGTAACTTGGTCATATTATCTTTGTTTGATGCATATGATACCTTGTTGGAAATATCTCTCCGAGGATTACAGATGTTAGTGTGATTTCCATAGCAATCATTGATTGCCTTATTGCCAAAAAAATGTCGTTTAGGGCCTCAAAATGGCTCTGGAAGTTCAGGACTTGAAAAAATGCCAAAAATAGTAAATTGTGTTACAATTAAGGAAACTGAAAAATTGAAAGAAACAATGGTGAGGGTCCAAGTGGAATAGGCAGGTGGCCACCAATATCCGCTTGGATTTGTCCTCCGCCCTTAGGAAGCAATGGTCCCTCCATGAGATGAGGAAACTTCTACTGAACTTGGTCCCTGGTGAGCCATTTTCCTTAGTGAAGGGGTTGACCTGCTTTGACAACTTTATATAACTATATCCTCTGTTGCCGAGTGTTCTTGATCTATGTGTCCATGATATAATCAGTTGTGTCATGTTCCATGTAGTCTTGGTTGAGCTCTGTTGGTGTGAGTTGTTCTGCAATGTCGTATGTGTCCAACATTGGTGGAAAGTATTGTCGAAGGCAATATACATTGAGCACTGGGTGCAGACCAAGGAACAGTGGGATGTTGAATTCGAAGGAATTGTCACCAATGGCCTTGGTGATGGTGTATGGTCCATATCGGAGTGGGTGAAGTTTGCGGTGGGTTCCAGTAAGGCACTCCTTCTGCAAATGTAGCCAAACTTTGTCGCCCACCTGGAACTTGTGCGGCACTCAATGTTGATCATGGCATTTCTTGTTCTTAGCATTAGCTCTATCCAATATATCATCGACATATTGGCGGATGTGTTGAATGCGCTCAATGAAGTTGTTAGCCCTTTTAGCTTTGGAATGCACGTGAGATGAATATACCTAAGTGGCTGCAAATGGTATGGCCATGTCAATGTTATGTAACCATCTCACAAAATAGAAGAAAAGATAGATCAACGAATTCAAACTCAGCCTCTTTGAGGGGGAAATCTCCTTTACATTACATAAATGAACAATTCTTGGATGATACAAATGAAAATACCTCCTTTCTATATATAGGATTCAAAGGGGTCCCAATACAATTAGAGCCTACATAACAATAATATTGTAGGGGCACAACAATAACAATAGTGGGATTCTATGGGGCATAATAATAACAACATGCAGACTATATGGGCACAATAATACAATAAGGGGGTTGCACTAATAATAATAAGGGGTTACACTAGTAATATAGGGACCTAACATTCCCCTCTCCTTCAAAAAGTGTTGTCCTCAATGCTTAAGTAGTTCTAGATGCTTCTGTGTAAAATTCTCATCCTCCCATGTGGAATATTCAACGGGTAAGTTCTTCCAGTTGATGAGATACTCTGAAATTGATTGATTTCGTAGTTGTCGATTTTTGGTGACTACTTCAGGTTTGAATATTATTTTTCCTTCCTCGTCAAGTTCTTGCCATATTTTTTGAACTGAGATCTTCTCACCTATAACCTTCTTTAACCATGAAACATGGAAAACTAGGTGCACTCGGGAAGATGCAGGAAGCTCCAATTTGTATGCCATAGTACCAATCTTTTGTAACACCTTGTACAGACCATAATACTTTGGTGATAATTTATTATCCTTCTTAGCTTGCTTGAGGGACATTTGTTTGTATGGTTGTAGTCGTAGAAATACCGATTCACCTATATCAAAACTTCTTTCGCTGCGATGTTGATCTGCCTGTTGTTTCATTATATTCTGCGCCCAAGTGATGTTATCCTTTAAGAGTTTTAGAACTTGTTGTTGATGCTTGATGTGATCCTCCACTGCTTGAACCTTAGAATTTTCTTTTAAAGACGATGTGATGGACGGTAGATGATATCCATAAATTGCCATAAATGGGGTCATTTTTGTTGCAGTATGGAAGGAAGTGTTATACCACCATTCAGCCAGAGGTAACCACTTGACCCATTGTGTCTGTTTATCAGATAAAAAGCAACGAAGATATCCTTCCAAACATTTGTTCACTGTCACAGTTTTCCCATCATATTCAGGATGATAAGATGATCCTTCCAAGACTTGACGTAGACTAGTATATCGTCAAAAAATACTAACACAAATTTTCTAAGGGTTTGAAAATGGAATTCATCAAAACTTGAAATGTAGAAAGTGCATTGGTAAGGCCAACAGGCATGACAAAAAATTCATAATTACCCTCATGAGTTCTAAATGTTGTTTTTGGAATGTCTTCAATCTTCATTCTGATTTGATGATATCTAGAATGAAGATCCAACTTGGTGAAGTAAATTTCTCCATGTAATTCATTCAATAATTCATCAATGACAGGAATGAGAAATTTATCTTTAATAGTAAGCTTTTTGAGCTCCCTATAATTCGGACGAATGTGCCATGATCCATCCTTCTTGTGTACCAATACCACTGGAGCAGAGAAAGAACTTTGACTAGGTTGAATTATACCAACCTCTAGCATTTCTACAACCATATGTTCAATTTCACTCTTTTGGGCATATGGATATCTTTAAGGCCTGATGTTTGGGGGAACACTTCCTAGAATCAAATGAATAGCATGATCATGATCACGAATAGGTGGGAGGCCTTTGGGAGTCTCAAATACCTTGGAATGATTGTCCAAATCTTTTTGGAGATCTGGAGAAATAAATGATTTTGATGTGGGTACCTCTAGTGAACATAATTGTGCAATTTTTCCTCGTTGTTCTTTCTTTAGAATATTTTCCATGCTATTAGAGATGATTATCTTTCCTGATTTCCCTATGATACCCCTTAATTCAACCTCCTTTCCTTCCAAAAAAAAATTCAATAAAAGTTCTTGAAAATTAAAAGCTATCGTACCCAAATATTGTAGCCATTGAACTCCAAGTACAACATCCGCACCACCCATTGGAATGGAAAGAATTGGACTATTCAAGACATATTCTCCCATGGATAGCTTGATATTATGGAACTTTCCTTAGAAATTGATGGTTCCTCCATTTGAAACCATTACTTGACACTCTGGCGCTGGATATAGGAAGCAATTCAATTCCTTGGCTATCATACAATGAATAAAATTATGGGTACTACTCGAATCAATCAACACTGTTACCTTTTTCTCCTTGATATGCCCTTCTATCTTCAGAGTTTGAGGAGTGATAATTCCTGTCAATGCATTACAAGATATGGTTAGATTCATTTCTTATTTCTCTGGGATTGGTTCATGGTGTATATCCTCTTCTTTTGACGTTTCTTGTTCTTTTTCTTGCTCCTCTTCCCCATCTATATAAATTAATTTCTTCTCAGCACACTTATGACCTTTAGTGTATTTTCTATCACAATTGTAACAAAGCTTGTTTGCTCTTTTTTCTTCCAATTGTTGTGGTCTCAAACTTGTAGGTGGTGAAAGGCTAGGAGAAACAATACTTCTTTATAGTTATGAGTGGTAGGCTTCCTTGTTGCCATAATTTTGCTTTCAATTTTTCTTACCAATCTGTATGCCTTCTCCAATGAATCAGGTTCCCAACGACGAACCTCATGTTGAATGTTATCCTTTAAAGTCCCTATGAAGACATCAATCCTATGCTTCTTTGGAATATCATTTAACCTTATATTCAATTTTTGGAAGTCCTCAATGTGCTCTGCCATTGAACCCTTTTGTTTGAGATTTATCAATTGGCTAAAGAAGGTGTTGCTCTTTGTATCCTCATAATGTGCTATCATCTCCACTCTGAAAATTGACTAGGTGACAAGTATTTTACGAGAACAAAGCCCTTTATACCATAAAAATTGATTCAGTTCTAAATATAAATATGCAATACGTACCTTTTTTAACAATTGCAGATCATGTAGATCAAAATATTTCTTCATCTGTAGTATCCATGTTATGGGATACTTGCCATCAAACTTCCTCATATCTATCTTTGGAATATGGTGGGTCTTCAATCCAATTTTAGATTCTATGAAATCATGATTAACATTTTTTTTTCTCATCATGAGTTTCCTCTACTACCTTTTTGTCAATAGGAGGTCTTTCTTGTAGCAGCTTTGTCCCACCTTCCTTCAAAACTTCCATGTCTTTATTCAAATCTTCCATGCCTTTATTCAAATCTGCTTCCCTACCATCGATATTAGCTTCCATGGCACATATAAAAATATTTATCTTGGCTTTGATCGCATTTGTCAAATCATCCATCCAATTTTTCTTACTAGGTGTTTCTATTTTCTTGATTCGAGTCATTCTTTTTCTTACTTTTAGCAGCTCGATCTTGACTCTGTTGTATCTCTGAAATTTTAGATCTCTAAGGTCTAAACTTATGACCTGCAGTACCCCTCTGTGTCCTATTTCCAATGCCACCAGTCTAATTGAAATTTGATTCTACAAGAAAGAGTTATGCACAATCTCCCAAGATGACCTGATTATATACTTTTTCAGTAGAGCGAACTTGTACGAAGTTCCACGTGTTATGGTTTCAACATGAAAACAATACAAAGAAAATTACAATCCATACTCTTTCTTCAACTTCTTATGAAATTTCAATCTGATGCTCAGAGATAAAGTTATGATGGTTTTCCCAAGGTCACCTGTTTGGGATGTAATTTGGGAGCCTGCTAAAACCCTAAATGTCTTGGACCGTATCTCTGAATATATAGAGAAACAAGATCTGAAATTTGGGCTTGAGCTTCAGTAATATTTCGGCTTAAATGGGTTTTAATTTCATAGTCTGAAACTTCATAGAAACAAAATTATGGCAAAGATTCCATGATGACCTGTGTTATATTCTTTCCACGACTAGCCCACGTAGTTAACTGGGGGGTTAGAGGGGGGGGATCCACCCCCCCTTCATTGTGTCGATTGCGCAGCGGGGGGGTCACAAGGGGGTTTGAGGGTGGTGGGTAGCCCCCATTTTTTTTGGACCCTATATTAGGTTGGGCAGACCTACCTATGGTTTTGTGCATGGTTTTCGCACATGGTTTTGGACACGATGGTTTTTGGTCCATGGTTTTGGACGTGATGGTTTTCGGTCCGTGGTATTAGATGCTTCAGAATGTATAAATGTGTATTGTAACATTGAAAGGAACATAATGAAAAATGAAGTTGGTATTCCCAGTTTTGGGATCCAAGGGAAAATCTCTATGTATATGTGTTTTATGTGTTATGCTCTCGCATTGTTTATTTCTTGTGTTTTAGAATTCGTATGCAGGTAATTTCTGTACGGGGTTAAAACCTACGTTTGGTATTGGAGCTGTTTTGGCTTCAAGGGGATGCCTTTGTTGCTGAGGGGTTTTGCTTGGGCCTGTGGTAGACCTTGTTCAGTGGGAGATCTGCGGGATCGATTATGGTGGTGAAAGAATATGGCGAGCAATGGAAAGACAGAGATCCAGAAATTTAATGGTGAGAGTTGTGGAAACTCAAGATGGAGGATCTGTTGGTAGATAAAGATCAGTGGGTCGTGGTAGATCCGGGTACTAAACCAACAGGAGTGTCTGATGAAGAATGGAAGAAGTCGGATTGGAAGGAAAAGAGGACAATATGATTGTGTGTCTCAGATTCAGTATTGCTGAATATATCAGGGGAAGCTACGACTAAGGCTTTGTGGGACAAGTTAGGGAATTTGTACCAATCTAAGTCTCTGGAGAATAAACTGTTCCTACAGAAAAAGTTATATAACCTGAGGATGAAAGATGGAGACTCTGTGACAGAGCATCTGAATGCATTTAATACTGTGGTAAGTCAGTTATTATCTATTGATATTAAAATTTTAGATGAAGATAAGTGCATCAATTTGTTTTGTTCTCTACCAGATTCGTGGGATAGTCTAGTTATTGTAATAGGTAGCAATGCAACTGCCTTGTAGTTTGATGAAATAGTCTCTTCCTTGGTGAGGGAGGAGATGAGACGGAAAAATATGGAGAGCCAGAATGGTGATGCCTTGCCTGTACGAGGACAGTCCCAGAATAGAAACAAAGATAAGTCATCGAGTGGGAGATCTAAATCTTGCATTAGCCAGAAATCTAATTTCTGTAAGCAAGATGGATGATGCAGGTGTAAAAATAGTGTTCGAGAAGGATACCTGCAAGATGGTTCGGGGAGCACTGGTATTGATGCAGGGAGTTCGGATTGGAACTCTGTACAAGCTACAAGGTAGCACTGTTGTTGATGGGTGCAATAGTTCTGTGGTTCCTGAAAGTGGAGCAAAAAAATCTAGTGGTCTCTGGAGAGAAGACCATGTTGTGGCATCAAAGGCTTGGACATATTGGAGAGAAGGGCCTTCAAATACTTCATGGTAAAGGTATGGTAGAAGGTATGAGTAATAGCTCTCTGGATTTTGATTTTTGTGAAAATTGTGTATATGGGAAGTAGAATCGGGTGAGTTTCCCCTTTGGTGGTAAGAGGGCGAAACAGATATTAGAGCTTGTGCACAGTGATGTTTTTGGACCTGTGAAGGTTCCATCACTGGGTAAGTCTGTGTACTATGTATCATTTATAGATGAATTCTCAAGGAATACATGGATATATTCCCTTAAGAAGAAATATGAAGTCTTTGACAGGTTTTAAGAATTTAAGGCTCTAGTGGAAAACCAGACAGAGAATAAGATAAAGGTGTTGAGGTCAGATAACGGTGGAGAGTTTTGAAACAAGGAATTTGAAGAATTTTGTAAGAAGTGTGGTATAGCACGACAAAAGACTACTCCATAGACACCTGAGCAAAATGGAGTTGCAGAAAGAATGAACAAGACGTTGATGGAAAGAGCAAGAAGCATGCTCAGTGGTGTTGGGTTAGGACAAGAATTATGGGCAGAGGCAGTGGAGACAACATGTTACCTGGTCAACAGATCACCTTCTTTAGCGTTGGAGGATAAGACTCCATAAGAGATATGGACTGGTAAGAAACCATCTCTTTCACATCTGAGGGTATTTGGATGTGATGCATATGTACATGTTCCAAAGGAGAAAAGAACCAAGTTGGATAATAAATCTAAAAAGTGCATCTTTATTAGGTATAAGGATGATTTAAAGGGTTAAAAGCTTTGGAACCCAGTAACAAGGAAGGTTGTGTACAACCGAGATGTGGTGTTCAGATAGGTGAAAGATGTTATTAAACATGAAGTCCCATTAAAGGAACTTGAGAAGATAGAGTTTGAGCTAAAGGAGGAAGAATCAGACTCTATAGTAGAGGAGGAATCAGAAGATGAAGAGCCACAAACTCTGGGTGTGAGAAGATCAGTTCGAGAAAGAAGGCATCCAGAAAGGTAAGTCCATCTGCTTTCTGTTCAAATTTTGCTTTATCTATTACTGATGATGATCCTAGAACTGTGACGGAAGTAGTAGATTCAAAGGATGGAAAACTCTGGAAAGAGGCCATGGTTGATGAAATGGCATCTTTGCACAAAAATGAGGCTTGATATCTGGTGGAGTTTCCGGCTGGAAGGAAACCCATTGGCAGCAAATGGGTGTTCAAGAAGAAGACAAATGCAGAAGGAAAGGTGGAGAAATACAAAGCTCGGTTGGTAGCAAAAGGTTATTCCCAGGGGCCGGGAATTGATTTTGGTGATATTTTTTCTTCTGTTGCCAAGGTAGCTTCTATTAGATTACTTTTATCCGTTGTTGTTGCTTTTGATTTTGAGGTAGAACAGATGGATGTGAAGACAACATTTCTTCACGGGGATCTGGAAGAGGAGATCTACATGAAGTAGCCTAAAGGTTTTGCGGTGAAGGGTAAGAAAGAACTGGTATGCAAGTTAAAGAAGTATCTGTATGGGTTAGAACAATCACCAAGGATGTGGTATCAGAAATTTGATACATTTATACGGGGACTTGGCTTTACTAGAAGCAAAGAAGATCACTATGTGTATTTTAAATTAATTGGTGACCTTGTTATTTATCTGGTCTTGTATGTGGATGATATGTTGTTGGTTGGAAGTGACAAAGAAATTATCCAGGATTTGAAAACCCAATTGTCCTCCAAATTCAACATGAAAGATCTTGGTGCTGCAAACTATATTCTGGGCATGGAAATTAAAAGATATCGGACAAAGAGGAAGCTTTGGTTAAACCAAAGGAAGTATGTGGAGACAATACTGCAGAGGTTTAATATGAAAGATAGTAAACTGGTGAAGGTTCCTATTCCTGTAGGTGTAAAGTTATCTGCCGAACAGTGTCCCAAGACACAAGAAGAGGAATAGGACATGTCTCGTGTTCCATATGCAAGTGCAGTCAGTAGTCTGATGTATGCGATGGTCTGTACTAGACTAGAGATTGGACATGTAGTGGGAGTATTGAGCAGGTTTATGTCAAAACCAGGGAAGGAGCATTGGACAACAATGAAGTGGGTTTTCAGGTATTTGCATGGCACTAGTGATTATGGCTTGTGCTACCAAGGAAGACCAGGATTGGACAGAGTGTTGGATATTCATGGCTTTGTTGATGCAGACTAGGCTGGAGATCTGGATCAGAGAGGCTCTACAAGTGGGCATGTGCTTAACCTATTTGGAGGTGCAATCAGTTGGATGAGTAAGAAACAATTTGTAGTGGCACTATCAACTACAGAGGCAAAATACATGGCAGCCACTCATGCAAGCAAGGAAGCAGTTTGGTTGCAAGTAGAGGGTTAGTACAGGGAGCTATAGGAATAAACTGTGACATCCAAAGTGCAATTTTCTTGGCAAAGAACGCTGCTTATCATTCAAAGACAAAGCATATTGATGTTCAATATTACTTTGTGAGGGATATGATAGAAGACAAAAAGGTGTTGCTGGTAAAGGTGAACACTTTGAAGAATACTGCAGATGCATTGACAAAATCTGTGAGGTCTGAGAAGTTCTCTTGGTGTAGAGAAACAATGGGCATTGCAAGGCTGGATAAATGACTAAGCTCTCCTGTGGCCCCCTGTGGAAATAAAATAACAAGTGGGAGAATGTTGGGTTGTGTTATATTCTTTCCATGACTAGCCCATGTAGTTAACCAGGGGGTTAGAGGGGGGGGCTTTGCCCCCCTTTTGTTGCATCGATTGCACAGTGGGGGGTTCACAGGGGGGTGGGTATCCCCCCTCTATGGGGTCTAGGGCAGTGCCCCAGGAAATTTTTTTGGACCCTATATTAGGTTGGGTGGACCTACCTATGGTTCTGTGCATGGTTTTCGCACATGGTTTTGGACGTGATGGTTTTTGGGCCATGGTTTTAGACGCGATGGTTTTCGGTCCATGGTATTGGATGCTTCGGCATGTATAAATATGTATTGTAACATTGAAAGGAACATAATGAAAAATCAAGCTAGTAATCCCAGTTTTGGGATCCAGGGAAAAATCTCTGTGTATATGTGTTTTATGTGTTATGCTCTCGCATTGCTTATTTTTTGTGTTTTAGAATTCGTATGTAGGTAATTTCTATATGGGGTTAAAACCTACAACCTGTTTGATATGGAATTATGGAGCTTGCAAAAACTCTAACTTCCTTAGATCATATCTCCAAAACTATAGCAAGCCAAAATCTGAAATTTGGACTCGAGGTTCAGTAAGATGTCAGATCAAATGGGTTTTTTTATTTAGCCTTTGAAACATCATAGAGAAAACATTATACCGAAAATTCCACGATGGCCTATTTGGAGCAGCGAAACCCTAGAATCCAAAGCTCTGATACCAAATGTTATGTAACTAGCTCATAAAATAGAAAAAAATATAGATCAACGACTTCAAACTCAGCCTCCTCAAAGGGTTAACCACCTTTACATTACACAAATGAACAATTCTTGGATGATACAAATGACAAGACCTCATTTCTATATATAGGAGTCTAAGGGGTCCCAATACAATCAAAGCTTACATAACAATAATATTGCAGGGGCACAACAATAACAATAGTGGGCTTCTATGGGGCATAATAATAAAAACACGGGGACTATATGGGAACAACAATACAATAAGGGGGTTGCACTAATAACAATAAGGGGTTACACTAGTAGTATAGGGACCTAACAATCAATGTAGCATAATCGCTGAAATCTCAGCCCTATCTGAAATGGGTTGTGGCTTGTTGAGCTGTGGAGAGCTCTGTTGTAGTTGTGTTGGACATAGGGTAGACTTTCATCCCATGTGCGTGGATGCTTTGAGTTGTACATGTGCAGAATGTGTATGATCATGCTATTGACAACCTCTCTTTCGCCATTAGTTTGGCGATGGACAGTCGTGGGCTTAGTAAGTTTTGTATTTGTTGATGGTGCTGGACCCGTCAACATTCAGGGGATCACCTCGGTATGAAGTCCCAACTAGACCTCACACTGTTTGGTGTGGGAGTCCCATCTGACATGATGGCCTGACTACCATTATCTTAAGGATTTACCTCAAATCTTACTTGTCAACACATGAGAGTGGTTTTCTTTGTCTTCGAGAAGTGAGGTTCGCGTGCCTGGTGAGTGTATCAATGGTTCTTTCACTATGAGGGGAAAGGTGAAGGCGAGTTCTAGGTTGAAAGGGATCAGTCCCAACTCGACTAGGAACACACAACACAAAGGACACACACAGTTTTTGACGGAGCAGTCCACTCGGATGCGGTAGTCACAACATACAAGGTAAGATAACACATACAACACTCACAGATCAGTGCGAACGAGTGTAATAGTTGTTACAACAAGTTTCATGTGAAAGATATTTCTGATGTCCAACAAAGCAGTTGACACGAACGGGACAACATTAGCAACATATACAACACATTTCCATGAATAGATTATGCATTACAACAAATGAATCAGTTCAGATGTAGAACACAGGTTAAAGAAACATGCATTACAAGTGTTAAAGATCAGTCTTACAACAAATACAATACATGTGTGAAAAAGTGTTGACCTGTTGACAGGTTTCTGAATTAAGTGAAAGTTCCAAGTCACATTGTTACACCATACATCACTAACCCCGTCAACGGGGCATTGGAGCCACTACTTACTTCTCAAAGAAAAGATTACATACTCTCTTGGCTACGTGGGAGGAGCTGAGGTGAAAAGTAATTTCATGTATAAATGAGGGGGGTATTTATTGCCAAGGGTGAAACTGACCCTTGTGGTTGTTTGACTACCCTGATGACCGTTCGACTTCCATGACTTTTCGACTTACATGACTCTATGTTCAATAGGTGGGTATCTTGGACTTCCACATTACATCACATTGATTCAAAAAAACCCATATTGGAGATGTGGGCAACATGACTCATGACTTGACTTGACATGACTTGACATGACAATGCTGGTACATTCGTGTTGCTGCTAGAGTGCATGTCAAGCTACAGTGTTGCTGAGTGATGGATGTCTTCATGGTGTATCATAGCTTCATCTCCGCATGGTGAACTGCGCGGAGTCTTCGATGGTCCTTGGTTCGTTTGATGAAGCTTTAGCATGTTGTTCCTTTCTTTCGGGCTGGAAGGCTTGACAGGCTCACTTGTTCGTGAAAGGTGCATGTTCGTCATGTTCGTCTACTTTGCATGGTCCGTTCGTTCATCTGTTGGTGAACCTATGCATCTGTATGTGCTCCCTTTGTTCATCCTGTTCATCATCCTGACATGTTTGTTGGTGTACCTGTACCTGCAATCACTCATGATGAGATGACATCAAATCCAAAACCTCCTAGTCTACCATGACACATGATCATTCAGATGCAGGTGACTGGGAGAGGCAACAGGGTTGTGATGCGAGATGATGGCTCCGGGCAACTGTTGATGAAAACTGTGCAAGAGTCACTAAGAGATGGAGATAGATAATTTGAGTCGACAGTGACTGTCTGCAAGGTCTAGCTTGGATGGGAGGAAAAATTGCGCAAATTTTGGGAGGGATAGTCCGAGCTACAGGAGGGTAAGACAGGCATGCTCTGCGCATTTCTAGAACGAACAGTCAGCAGGGGATGGACAACCAGGTTTGCACAATTTTCCAGAGGAACGGGTCAGGCTACATGAAGGGTCAACAGGTAGGGATTACATAGTTTTTCTGGGGAACTTCCCGGGAGACTAGCAGCCAGAATTGCGGAATTCCCAGAGGGATTGTAAGTTGGTTGTTGGGGTCATTGGCAGCCATAACTACGCAGTTCCCAAAGGGAATTTCCAGTTGGTTGCTGGGGTCACTGGTAGCCAGAACTACACAATTCCCAGAGGGAACTTCCAGTTGGCTTATGGGGTCACTGGCAGCCAGAATTGCACAATTCCCAGAGGGAACTACCAGTTGGATGCTCAGTCACTGGCAACAACAGCTGCACAATTCTTAGAGGGAACAGGCAGTCTACAACTAGGAGCTACTGGCTGGGAAAACTACACTGAGGCGGGGAGGCTGGCCTGCTGCTCATCTCTGTGCAATTTCTGAGCTAAGCTGACTGATGGGTAGTCGAAGGCCTGCTCATGAGCACTACGCAAATTCTGAGATGAACAGTCGATTGACTGTTCGGATGTCTGACTGGGAAAACTATGCAATTTTCTAAAGGAGACAGGGACGACACTTGGTGTTTGTCCAGCTTGTCTGCGCAATTTCCTCAGTAAGTGGAACGGGTGAGGTCAATGGCCTCTGCGCAAATTTTGAGGGGAGTCAGTCCCGAGGTCACTGTCGGGTTTGACTGTCCAGGTGGCCAGCATGAGAGTTGGTTGAGTTTCTTGCGGGCAGCGTAGCTTGAAAGGACTAGATTAGCGCTTTTGCTCTGTTCTGGTTGATAGTTGATCGAGTCGAAAGTAGGGTGATGGTCCGATTGTTAGTGAGGAGTCTGGTTATCAGAACTTCAGCAAAAACGACTAAGTGTGTGAACAATTGAAATATGTATAGGTGATCATACGAACACACACTCGCATGACTTGATGACAAGACGACCAAACCATCCAGATACACATGTTCAACATGACTGACCGACGGTGCAAGCGACAAGCATCACACTCATTCATGATCGTTCATGATCGAGATGACGCTTGCACGAAAGTGAATGTGACTTGTGTGTGAGTGCGACAGATGCTTTCATGGTGAACACAACAAACATATATGAAGCAAATACTTTGAGCATAACCAGAACACGATCACAAGAATGACTTGGACATCAGCATGCAGAGACTTGGATGCAATGAACAAGCAAGGCTAATGTAACGACTCACGTGAGCTCACAGAGTGAACTTGAGTATGTGAAATCATCAAGTGAAACACTTTAGGGGAGGCTCTGAAATTGGTGTAGGGCAAAATTTTGGAGGGTGGTTGTAACGCTACAGCACTTGGCGACACACTAGTAGAACTCCAACACCTCTGTTTTGGTTCATTTCTAGCACAGGGCCTTGGTCTTTCGGGGAGTATTGAATTGTTGTGCATGTTACTTCAGTTTCCCCACTTACCCCATGGACATACATGGTTCACCCTTTTCCAACTCAATAAAACACAATCAAAACTTCAGCTTAGATCTCAGTGTTTCAAATCGGGGAAGGGTAGTTTAGCTCACGAGTTGGAGATTTTTAGAGTATAAGTTTTCATCTCTAGTGTTTCTCTGCTACCAGTAGGCCTAGATAGTACCCTGACGGAGTCATGCAGGAACACACACATTGCTCCACTACCAACGAGCCTGGTCAGTACCTTGGTGGAGTTGCATGCTTTACCTCTCTACGCAGTAAGCCTTTCTCTTCTTTCGCCTTTGTATTTTTTAAGAGAATTGTGCATAGGAACTTATTTATTTTTGGGTCGGAAGAGGGATCCTAACTTATTGAGAGCAGAAGATTTCGTTCCTTCAAAGAAGCATGTAAGACCTCTGACATAGGTTTTATCATTTAGATTTTCCCCTTCTCCGTTTCTACTAGTTGGATTAGCTTAAACACACAGAGGAGAAAGATGAGTACAAGCATGGGGCTTCCCAGTGTGGACACAGGTTCACGGTTGAACCAAATATTCCCTTACAGACGGTTCGTATTTTCTGTAAGGACTTCATTGGCCGAAGGTTGTAACCAAGCACAGAGAAAATGGACACAAGACAGGCCAAGTGGTGTAGTGTCATAAGTCTCTTCAAATTTCAGCCATATACTCTATTCAAAAGCCAAAACGTAGTAGTTGGCAGCACTTATTTTAGGAAAAAATAGTAATATATCAAACAAACAAAATGGACATGAACAAAAATAGTAAGCAGAATCAA
Organism: Pinus tabuliformis; assembly: GCA_031772625.1. Taxonomy (NCBI): domain Eukaryota; kingdom Viridiplantae; phylum Streptophyta; class Pinopsida; order Pinales; family Pinaceae; genus Pinus; species Pinus tabuliformis. The sequence goes on along the minus strand of CM062820.1, from coordinate 377,162,406 downwards.
ACAAAGAGAAAGAAAATACAATAAGCAAAACAAACCAAATGAAACAACAAGCAGCAAGCAGACTATGTACATGGCATGGGTGTGGCCTGACCTACTGAAACTAATGCTTGAGGACTTGGTCGTTGATAGGAAGATTATCAATCCTCCCATCAAGTGATTTCAAATGATACATGTGTGAGCCAAGTTTCTCGTGGACCAGTGCCAGTCCACTGGGATCTACTACCGGAACTTGGTGGCATTCTAGAAGACCTACAAGTGAATAAAACACCACTGTTTTAGGTAGTGTGTGCAACATGGGCTTGGATGATAGCACAGGGTAGTTATTTTTATTCCGGGAAGGGTTTAAGTTTCTGAAGTCAATGCATAAGAGGATCTTCCTAGATTTCTTACGTGCAAGATTTAAATTAGAAAACCAAGTATGATGATGAACTTTGCAAGTAATCCAAACACTTAAAATGCTAGTCAATCTTTTCGGAAAAAGGAGGACAAATAACATGTATGTGTTACCTGTTCTTTGTTGCAATGGCTTATCTCCTCCTTTACCTGGAATCTCATGTTGGATTTCTCGCGTGCAATGGGTACTCAGGTCATCATCTACTCGTGCATACCCATCTTGGTACTGTTCGGTCAAGTGGTCAACAATTGGTTGCTATTGTGGTGTGTAACTTGTACCAAGATTGGCCATCTTCGGATCATGGTGGGTTCCCAAGTTTCTCTATTCGTTCATGGTGTTGGTCCTTCGTGTGTTTAGCACGAGTGCTTCAGCATCATAGTTTGTGACTTCAGACTTCAAAAAACTTGAAATCACGCATGGTTCATTGTTTTGGATGACTGAAATACACTCAGTCCTTGAGCCATCATGTGTTCCTGATTTGTCAAGACTCATGGCCCACAACTTGTCTATACATGGACCGTTTGGCGTGGTGGTACTGCTACTACTACCGATATTGCTACTACTGCTACTATCAGAAAAGAAAACTGTACAAGATTCATTATCATCAGTTGGGCGGGGAAGGAGTCCCAACTATTTGTCTAATGGGGTTGGTGTTTTCTGTGCAAGATAACAATCCAATGTCTTTTCCTAGAAGTAGTTGCCAAACATGAGTTCTGCGAAGGCCAATGGTTCGTTCTCGCCGTTAAGGGGAGTGACATTGTGTTTCATATACCTCTTTGATAACACCCAGATTTGGTTGCATCTGCCCTTGTATAGAATCCACATGTGAGACCATTCTGTAGCAAAATATCAATCTAGTTTGTTGGACAAGTCTCTGTTGAGTAGCAGGCCATATGCTTCCAGTATGTCCACAACAACTATGTTGATGCATTGATGGACTTGACTGTCATGGGATAGTCGGATGATCACTTCTCATAGTTCACCAATGGCTAGTACTGATGTTCTATCAAGTTGGATGATTCTAGAGGATTTTTTTCTCCATCGTTCATTGATCTTCTTAGCAATGGAGAGCAGCATGACATTGGTTGCCATGCCAGAATCAACCAAACAGTTGTGGACATTGTAGTTGAAATCTTCGAATGAAAGAAGGAATGGGGGGCAACTTGAGTTTGCTTCTTCCATCCGAAGTGTATTGAGCACAGTGGTTAGTGATCCGGTAGGTGTGCTTACTCCCTTGCTGGTGGAGGCTGCGTTGTCTGTTGCTGTTTGTCCCAATGCGCGTAGCAGGATATCTTGCTGACTCTGGACTTTGGCTAGCTCGAACAAATTTATGTTCACTCGAGTTTTCTTCATGTCATTGATTATATTGTAATCCAAATGTGGTAGAATCACTGAGGTGTCTGAGGTGGAACGGATGTTCGTGTTGTCCTATGGAGTGTTCTACAACTTGCTACCTATGGACGTACTCTTATCCGCAGCTATCTTCCTGGACTTGCTTTGTGTTTGTTGCTTTAAGGTAGCCAATGGGTCGGCCTTCTTTACCAGTTGTCTCACCTTCTCTTGCATCTCCTCAAGTGTAGGGGGAGCCCCTTTACTCCTAATATGGTAACGATCATTTTGCTTTTGGGGCTTCTTCTCGGTGTTCGTCTTCGAGACTACTTGCAAGCACTAGTATGCGTTCACCACATGCCCAGAATTGCTGCTTCATCAGGTGCAAACTCTTCATTATCATCAGTGTCTTACGACTGCTCCTGTATGTCACCATCCGCATTGTGTGTATGAGTATAGACAGAGGTAACAACTCGCTGCCAATCTGAACAAGAGTTATGGGGGTGAAATTCTTCATGGAAGGAACATAACTTAGGATTAGCACATTGGTCGAGTTGGAACATAGGCTTCTGCACAAATTTGGAACCGAACCGGTTGTTGCTTGATGAGCTAGTTGATGAATTGATTTCCTGTCTCTATCTGGGCAGATGAATGCTCGTGAATGTGTCCGTCTTCCGTTGCTTGAGTTCGGACACTTCGGTGGTCAAGTTCTTGACAAGGCGAGTGAGCGTCTCAATATCAGTTGCTTCCTTGTCTTTGCCCTTGCTCACCATTGCTTGGGGCTTTCTGCTCACATCCTTGGAGTCTTTCGTTGATTCGTCATCCTTGATTACTCTAATGGCGTGCAAGTATTTCTCAACAGCAATAGTGTTAGGAAACCAACTCACAAAAATATAGAAAAGATAGATCAACGCCTTAGAATTCAGCCTCTTCGAGGGGGCAACCTCCTTTACATTACACAAATGAAAAATTCTTGGATGATACAAATGACTAAACCTCCCTTCTATATATAGGAGTCTAAGGGGTCACAATATAATCAAGCTGACATAATAGTAATAAAATAAGGGCACAAAAATAACAATAATGGGTTTCTATGGGGCATACTAATAACAATATGGGGACAATAATAACAATAAGGGATACAATGACAATAGTAATGGGGGAATCACTAGCATTATAGGTGCCTAACATGACCCTCTCCTTCCGAAAAGCATTGTCCTCAACGCTTGAGTAGTTCTGGATGCTTCTGTATAAAATTCGCATCCTCCCATGTGGAATCTTCAGCAGATAAGTTCTTCCACTTGATGAGATACTCCGAAATTGGTCGATTTCATAGCTATCGAGTTCTTGTTTCTATGATTGCTTCCTTTCAATATGAATTTTCATTCCTCGTCAAGTTCTGGAAATATTGTTTGAACTGGGAGCTTGTCACGTATAACCTTATTTAAACATGAAACATGGAAAACTAGGTGCACTCATGAAGCTGCAAGAAGCTCCAATTTGTATGCCATAGTACCAATCTTTTGCAACACCTTGTATGGACCATAATACTTTGGTGATAATTTATTATCCTTCTTAGCTTGCTTGATGGACATTTGTTTATATGGTTGTAGCCATAGGAATACCCAGTCACCTACATCAAAACTTTTTTCGCTGCGATGTTGATCTGCCTGTTGTTTCATTCTATTCTATGCCAACGTGAGGTTATCCTTTAAGAGTTGGAGAACTTGTTGTTGATGCTCGATGTGATGTCCCACTGCCTGAACCTTCGAATTTTCTCTTAAATATGATGTTATGAATGGTGGATGATATCCATAAAGTGCCATAAATGGGCTCATTTTTGCTGCAGTATGGAAGGAAGTGTTATACCACCATTCATCCAAAGGCAACCATTTGAACCATTCTGTCTGTTTATCAGATACAAAGCAACGAAGATATCCTTCCAAACATTTGTTTACTATCTCAGTTTTCCCATCAGATTGAGGATGATAAGATGAGCTATGAGCTAACTGAGTACCGAGACAAGAAAATAATTCTGTCCCAAAATTTGAAGTGAAAATGGGATCTCTGTCGCTTACAATAACCTTTGGGTTTCCATGTAGCTTTTGAATTGTTTCCATAAATGCAATAGAACCTGTACCGGCTTTAAATGGATGTGATAATGCACAAAAGTGTGCATACTTGGTAAGTCTGTCAACTACCACCATGATGACACTCTTTCCTTTGGACTTGGGTAAACCTGTGATAAAATCCATTGAAACCTCCTCCCAACGTTGGCTTGGAATGGATAAAGGTTGTAATAAACCTGGGGTCTTAATTGTTTCAACTTTATTTTTTTGGCAAACCAAACATTCCACCACAAACTTTTGAATATCCAATTTAAGGCCATCCCAAAAAAAATCCTTCTTAACCCTGTGGTAAGTTTTTAAAAATCCTGAGTGCCCTCCTAAGGGAGAAGTGTGCAATTCCATAAGAATCTTTTGTTTGAGTTGGGAATTCTTACATAGGTATAAATGATCTTTGTACCGTAACGAATCATTTTTCCTACTAAATGTATAAGATGTATTGTGATCTTGTTGTAACTTTCGAATGAGTGCCCACACTTCTTCGTCATTCTTCCATTCCTCCCTTGCTTCATTTATCCAATCTGGTTGGATAATAGAAATGGTGCACAACAATGCTTCCACATCCTCATCCTTTCTTGAGAGTGCATCTGCCACAACATTTTGCTTCCCTTTTTTGTAGATGATTTCAAAGTCATAACCCAACATCTTTGTGACCCATTCTTGTTGCTCTTCAGAGGATAATCTTTGTTCTAAAAAGTATTTAAGACTATCATGATATGTTTTTACCTTGAAGTATCTTCCCATTAGGTAGGGTCACCATTTCTTAAGTGCATGTAGTATTGCCAACATTTCCTTCTCATAAATAGCTTTGTGTAAATACTTTCCCTTGATTGGATGACTTTCTAAAGCAATGGATCTTTCATCTTGCATTAGAATAGCACCAATTCCATTTCTTGAAGCATCACATTCCACAATAAAGGTTTTTGTGAAGTCCGGCATAGCTAAGACCGGTGCTTGGCACATTGCCTCTTTAATATGTTCGAAGGCCTTTATTGCTGCTGAATTTCATGAAAATTCATCTTTCTTCAATAATGTTGTTAGAGGTGTTGCTATTCTCCCTTAATTCTTAGCAAACTTGCGATAATACCCTGTCAACCCGAGAAATCCTCGCTGATGCTTTATGGATGTTGGGATTTTCCATTCCTTAATGGCTTTAATTTTGCCAAGGTCTACCTTAACACCTTCATGAGATACAATATGACCCAGATATTCCACCTCTTGTACTCCAAAGAAACATTTGGAGCTTGTTGCATATAATTGTTTCTCCTCCAATAGTTTGAGCACCCTGTCAACATGTTCAACATGATCCTTCCAAGACTTGTTGTAGATTAGTATATCATAAAAAAATACTAACACAAATTTTATAAGGAAGGGTTTGAAAATGGAATTCATCAAAACTTGAAATGTATAAGGTGTATTGGTAAGGACAAAAGGCATGACCAAAAATTCATAATGACCCTCATGAGTTCTAAATGTTGTTTTCAGAATGTCTTCAATCTTCATTCTAATTTGATGATATCCTGAACGAAGATCCAACTTGGTGAAGTAAATTGATCCATGCAATTCATCAATGATAGGAATGGAAAATTTATCTTTAATAGTGAGCTTGTTGAGCTCCGTATAATCTGTACACATGCGCCATGATCCATCCTTCTTGTGCACCAATACTACTGGAGCAGAGAAAGAACTTTGACTAGGTTGAATTATACTAGCCTCTAGAATTTCTGCAACCATACATTCAATTTCACTCTTTTGGGCATAGGGATATCTGTACGGCCTGATGTTTCGAGGAACACTTTCTAAAATCAAATGAATAGCATGATCATGATCATGAATAGGTGGGAGACCTTTGGGAGTCTCAAATACCTTGGAATGATTTTCCAAGACTTTTTGGAGATTTGGAGAAATAGATGATTTCGATGTGGGAACCTCTGGCGAACATAATTGTGCAATTACACCTCATTGTTCCTTCTTTAGAAGCTTTGTCATACCGTTAGAGCTGATTATATTTCCCAGTTTCCCTGCAATGCCTCTTAATTCAAATTCCTTTCCTTCTGCTCAAAAGTTCATGAAACGTTCTTGAAAATTAAAAGCTATTGTACCCAAGGATTGTAGCCATTGGACTCCTAGTACAACATCAACACCACCCATTGGAATGGAAAGCATTGGGTTATTCAATACATATTCACCCATGGATAGCTTGATATTATGGCACTTTCCCGAGCAATTTATGGTTCCTCCACTTGCAACCATCACTTGACACTCTGGTGTTGGATATAGGAAGCAATTCAATTCCTTTGCTATCTTAAAATGAATAAAATTATGGGTACTTCCCGAATCAATCAACATTATTACCTTTCTATTTTTGATATGTCCTTCTATATTGATAGTTTGAGGAGTGGTAATTTAAGCCAATGCATTACAAGATATGGTCGAATACATTTCTTCTTTATGTAGGGTTTGTTCCTAGAGTATATCCTCTTCTTTTGACATTTCTTGTTCCTTTTCTTCCTCCTCTTCACAATATATGTAGAATAATTTCTTCTCAGCACACTTATGACCTTTAGTGTATTTGCTATCACAATTGTAACAAATCCCTTTTGCTCTTTTTTCTTCCAATTGTTGTGGTGTGAACCTTTTAAGTTGTGGAAGGCTAGGGCAACAACACTTCCATCTTTATATTTGTGAGTGGTAGGCTTCTTGGTTGCCATAATTTTTCTTTCCATTTTTCTTGCTAACTTGAATGCCTTCTCAATGAATCAGTTTCCCAAAGGTGAACCTCATGTTTGATATTATCCTTTAAAGTCCCTATGAACACATCAATCCTATGCTCCTCTGGAATATATTTTACCCTTATGTTCAATTTTTGGAAGTCCTCAATGTGCTCCATCATTGAACCCTTTTGTTTGAGATTTATCAATTGGCTAAAAAAGGTGTTGCTTTTTGTATCCTCATAATGGGCTATCATTTCTTCTGTAGAAATTTCCCAAGTGACAATTTTGTTTACAAGAGCAAAGCGATCGATACCATACAAACTGATTTGTTTCCAAATATAAAGTTGCAATACGTACCTTTTGTGTGTTTTGCACATTATGGAGATAGAAAAATTGCTCTATCTGTAGTATCCATGTTCCAGGATCCTTGCCATCAAACTTCCTCATATCTATTTTTGGAACAAGGTGGGTCTTCAATCCAAAATTAGAGTCTATGAAATCATGATTAACATATCTTTTGTTCTCATCATGAGTTTCGTTTACTACCCTTTCACCATTAGTGACCATTTCTTGTAGCAACTTATTCAAATTTATCTTCAATTCTTCCATCTTATCATCCATGCCATTCATCTTAGCATCCATGCCATTCATCTTAGCTTCCATGCCATACATATTAACTTACATGCCATTCATATTAGCTTCCACACCATTCATCTTGGCTTCATTTACCTTTAGTGATAGTGAAATTTGTTGTACTTGGTCTTGTAATTTTGATATATCATTTTGCATTTCTTCCTCTTCTTCACGAGTCCTGTTAGAGCTTTCAGGTTGCTTACTAGGTGTTTCCATTTTCTTTCTTCGGGGCATTAATTAATGCTAATAATTCTTTACTATTCCCTTTGAATTCCTTCAAACTAATTTTTCAAACCAATCTTATGCAAAATTTAAAAAAACTACACACCTTTTTTTCACTTTGTAAGAGCTCGATATTGAATCTATTGTATCTCTGTAACTGCAGATCTTGAAAATCTGAAATCTCGTCTTGCGGTATCCCTTTGAGTCCTCTTTATAACCACGTAAGTTTGATCAATATTGAATTCTCCAAGGAAGAGTTATACCAAATCTCCCACGATGACCTAATTATAGACTAGTTCAGTAGAGCGAACTTGTACGACATGCCACGTGTCACTGTTTCGACCTTAGCACGTGAAACTAATACATAGAAAACTACAGGCCATCCTCTTTCTGAAACTTCTTATGAAATTTCAATCTGATGCTCAAAACAAAAGTTATGATGATTTTACCTAGGTCACATGTTTGGAATGTAATTCAGGAGTCTGCAAAAACCCTAACTTCCTCAGATCCTATCTTCGCAAATATAGCGAGACAAGCTCTAAAATTCAGACTTGAAGTTCAGAACGATTTTGGATCAAATGGGTTTTTTTGTAGCTTCTGAAACATTGCAGGAAAAAGGTTATAAATAAAATTCCATAATGACCTATTTGGAGCAGCGAAACCCTAGAATCCAAAGCTCTGATACCAAATATTAGGAAACCAACTCACAAAAAGATAGAAAAGATAGATCAATGCCTTAGAATTCAGCCTCTTTAAGGGGGAAACCTCCTTTACATTACACAAATGAACAATTCTTGGATGATACAAATGACTAAGCCTCCCTTCTATATATAGGAGTCTAAGGGATCACAATATAATCAAGTTGACATAGCAATAATAACATAAGGGCACAAAAATAACAATAGTGGGTTTCTATAGGGCATACTAATAACAATATGGGGAAAATAGGGGCACAATAATAACAATAAGGGATACAATGACAATAGTAACGGGGGAATCACTAGTATTATAGGGGCCTAACAAATAGCCTCTTCGCAACTTTCTAAAAGTGTTGGCTTCACAGCTCGCTTAGTGAACTACACAATGGTGGTTGGCAATGCAAACGTGTAATAGTCAACTGTGATGGAGTCATGAGGTTTGGTGTCTACTGCAAACTTGTTCAAAATAAGCATAAACATCTAATTGAAATATTTCACTTTCTATTTTCCTTCCATCGTTAGGCTTCCCAATTCTTTGAGTAGCATGGCTGGGGTCTTATCATCAGCGAACTTTTCAAGGAACATACGTTTGAAAGAACCCCAGTTCTGTATGGATTTGGGTAGAAGTTATCTAAGTGGTCTTCTTTCTTCATCACACTATCAGGGTTGAACTTGATGTTCATTCTCTCTGCTCACTTCGACGTCTTGTGTAGAATATCCGGGAGAGCCAATGGTCCCTGAGTCATCCATTCAAGATTTGGGTCATCCATCTCTTCGTTCTCTTCGTCTTCTTCCTCTCCTTCAGAATATGATGGTTCTAGATCCGAGTATGTTAGTTTGTCTTTGCCTCCACCTCCTCCACTACCTTCCCCTTCGCCTCCTATATCGGAGTTTGATCCCAAGACCACAAGAGTGCCTTATTTGTCTTCAAAGAAGATTGGAGGTTCCTCTCCATCTTCAATAGCTTCTTCCAAACCTTCAAGAGTAGCAAGGACTGCTTCTTCCACCGATGATACAACAACCCCTGTGGGAGTGGATTTTGGCTTCTTAGATGCATGTGGAAGATATTGTATGCTTGGGATCAGTCCGACTACTTTCGCGAACTAGCGAGTGATGGGACAGATGGAGCGAAGGTGTTGATATGAAATCTCGTGTTCAATTATGGGAGGTGAGGAGTAACCAAATGCTAAGTCGTGAGAGAGGGAGTGCGAGTTACTGCCTTGACCAGATGGTTGATGAGTGAGTGGGAGGGGAATTTCAGCCATGTAGAACTAGCTACCCTCCTTATAGTGCTAGAAATGTTGATGGTGCTGGACCCCCCAACTTTCACGGGATCACCCTGGTATAAAGTCCCAACTAGACCTCACACCGTTTGGTGTGGGAGTCCCATCTGGTATGATGCTCTAGTTGCCATTATCTTAAGGATTTTCCTCAACTCTTGCTTGTCAGCACAGGAGAGTGGTTCACTTTGTCTTCGAGAAGTGAGGTTCGTGTGCATGGTGATTTTAAGTGTACTTGTGTCAATGGTTCTTTCACTATGAGGGGAAAAGGTTAAGGTGAGTTCCAGGTTGAAAGGGATTAGTCCCAACTCGGCTAGGAACACATAACACAAAGGACATAAACAAATTCTGCGGAGCAGTCCACTCAGATGCGGTAGTCACAACATACAAGGTAAGATAACATGTACAACACTCATGGATCAGTACGAATGAGTGAAACGGTTGTTACAGCAAGGTTCATGTGAAAGGTTTGTCTGATGTTTGGCAGAGTAGTTGACACATACGGGACAACATTAGTAGCATATACAACACCTTTCCATTAATAGATTATGCATTACAACAAATGAATCAGTTCAAATGTAGAACATAGGTTAAAGGAACATGCATTACAAGTGTTAAATATCAGTCTTACAACAAATACAATACATGTGTGAAAACGAGCTAGCTTGTTGACAGGTTTTTGAATTAAGTGAAAGTTCCAAGACATTGTTACACCATACATCACTAGCCCCATCAGCAGGGTGTTGGAGCGAATACTTACTCCTCAAAGAAAATATTACACACTCTCTTGGCTATGTGGGAGAAGCTGAGGTGAAAATTCATTTCATGTACAAATGAGGGGGGTATTTATAGCCAAGGGTGAAACTGACCCTTGTGGCTGTTCGACTACCCTCATGACCATTCAAATTCCATGACTTTTCGACTTACATGACTCTATGTTCAACAAGTGGGTCTCTTGGACTTCCACGTTACATCACATTGATTGACAACAAGCCCATAGTGGAGATGTGGGCAACATGACTCATGACTTGACTCGACATGACTTGACATGACAATGTTGGTACATTCGTGTTGTTGCTAGAGTGCATGTCGAGCTATAGTGCTGCTGAGTGATGGATGTCTTCATGGTGTATCATAGCTTCACCTTCGCATGGTGAACTACGTGGAGTCTTTGATGGTCCTTGGTTTGCTTGATGAAGCTTTAGCATGTTGTTCCTTTCTTTCAGGCTGGAAGGCTTGACGGGCTCACTTGTTTGCGAAGGTGAATGTTCGTCACACTCGTTCGCTTCTCATGCTTCGTTCATTCATCCGTTGGTGAACCTGTCCATCTACATGTGCTCCCTTCATTCATCCCGTTCATCATCCTGACATCTATGTTGGTGCAGTTGTACCTGTAGTCACTCATGACGAGATGGCATCAAATCCAAAACCTCCTAGTCTACCATGACACATGATCATTTGGATGCAGGTGACCAGGAGAGGTAGCAGGGCTATGATGCAGGATGATGGTTGCGGGAAACTGCTAATGAAAACTACACAAGAGTCACTGAGAGATGGAGACAGACAATCTGAGTCAGGAGTGACTGTCTGCAAGTTCTGGCTCGGCTGGGAGGCAAAATTGTGAAAATTTTGGGAGGGATAGTCCGGGATGCAGGAGAGCAAGGTAGGCATGCTTTGTGCATTTTCTGGAATGAACAATTAACAGGGGTCAGACAACTAGATTTGCTCAAATTTCAAAAGGAACATGCTGGGCTACATGAAGGGTTAGCAAGTAGGGATTGCGCAGTTTTTCTGGGGAACTACCTGGGAGACTGGCAACTGGAACTGTGCGATTTCCAGAGGGAACTGCCAGTTGGCTGTTGGGGTCACTGGCAGCTAGAACCATGCAATTCCTAGAGGGAACTTCTAGTTGGCTGCTGGGGTCACTAGTAGCCAGAACTTTGAAATTCCTAGAGGGAAATGCCAGTTGGCTACTGGGGTCACTGGCAGCCAGAACTGCGCAATTCCAAGAGGGAAGTGCTAGTTGGTTGATCAGTCACTAGTAGTAGAAACTGCACAATTCCTAGAGGGAACATGAAGTCTGCTGCTGGTTGGAAAACTGCACTAAGGCCAGGAGGCCGACCTGCTAATCATCTCTGCGCAATTTTGAGCTGAGCTAAGCTGATGGGTAGCAGAAGGCCTGCTCATGAGCACTGTGCAATTTCTGAGATGAACAATTAGTCAACTGTCCGGATGACTGACTGGGAAAATTGTGCAATTTTTTGAAGGAAATAGGGATGGGCACTTGGTGTTTGTCTGGCCTTTCTGCACAATTTCCTCAATTAGTTGAACGGGTGAGGCCAATGGCCTCTACCAAAAATTTGAGGGGAGTCAATCCTGGGATGATTGTTGGGTCCGACTATTCGTGTGGCCAGCATGAGAGTTGATTGAGTTTCTTGTGGGTAGAGTAGCTTGAAAGGAATATCTTGGTGCTTCTATGCTGTTCTGGTTGACAGTCGATCGAGTCGAAAGTAGGGTGATGGTCTGGCTATCAGTGAGGAGTCTGGTCGTCAGAACTTAAGAAAAAATGACTAAGTGTGTGAATAGTCGAAAGATGCATAGGTGATCATACGAACACAAACTCACATGACTTGACGATGAGATGACCAAACCATCCAAATACACATGCTCAACATGATTAACCGATGGTGCAAGTGACAAGCATGACACTCGTGATTGATCGTTCATGATCGAGACAACACTTGCTTGATAATGAATGTGACTCCATGTGTGAGTGCGACAGATGCTTTCATGGCGAGCACAACAGGCACATATGAAGCAAAGACTTTGAGCATAACCAGAACATGGTCGCAAGAATGACTTGGACATCAACATGTAGAGACTTAGACGAAATGAACAAGCAAGGCAAATGTAAAGACTCACACGAGCTCACTGAGTGAACCTGAGTGTGTGCAATCATCAAGTGAAACTCTTCAGGGGAGTCTCTGAAATTGGTGCAGGCCAAAATTTTGGAGGGTGGTTGTAGCCACTACAATAGTATCCAACATCTACCAGAGACTTGACCATAATGCACTCAAGAATATACTATCTCGATATGAGATAATGGACTGTGGGATCCCAAAGTGGACCCACACTTGCTCAAAGAAGAGCTTAGTAGTGGCCTCTGATGTGATACTCTTCTTACAGTCCGCCATGATGTCCATCTTAGAGAATCTATCGATGACCATGAAAACGCAATCATCGCCATGCTTAGTAGAAGGAAGGCCCAACATATAATCCATGGAGATAGGTTCCCAAGGTTGACTAGCAGTAGGTAGAGGAGTATACAGACCTTGCTTCTTGATGGTTGGTTTGGAAATGGTGCAGGCGGTGCAGGATCTAATGTACTTCCCAACATCCCGATGAAGTTTTGGCCCATAAAAATACTTCTGCAATACCTCCATTGTTTTCTCTACTCTGCAATGTCCAGCAACCTGACTATAGTGCACCTCCCAAATCATCTTGGCATGCTCACTTGAAGGAAAACAAATGTGTCCCAAGTGGCATAAAAATGCATCCTGAAGGTGAAAATTTGGAACTTGATTCCCTTCCAGGAGTGTTAGTATATGCTATCAAATTCTGGATTGCTCTTGTAAAGATGTGGCAACCCCGATGTCTCGTGCCCACAGGAGTCGAGAACAGTGATTAGCGCCATGACCGATGGTTGACTAAGGCAATCAACAACATTATTGGTGCTGCCCTTCTTATACTTAATGTTCAAATGGAATTGTTGAAGATAGGTGGACCATTTCTGATGGCAATCGTTCTGCAACTTCCCTTGTGTCTGTATGAACTGTAGAGGTCGGTGGTCTGTGTGGATGACCATTTCCTTCCCCATAATGTAATGCTTCCATTGATAGAAGGCCTGCACAATGGAATACATTTCTTTGTCATAAGTGGGGTACTTTCAGATTTTGTATGAAAGTGTCGCATTGTGGTAAGCCACTGGATTCCCATACTGAGGAAGAACTGCACCAATAGCATAGTCAAAGGCATCTATCTTAATCTTAAATGGTTGTTGCAGGTTTGGTAATGTAAGCACTGGTGCAAAACAGAGGCGATTCTTCAACTCGGACAACGCTCGATGTTGGGTTTCCAAACAAAAGAACTTTGCTTCCACTCCACCCTTGGTGACTTGAATTAAAGGTCAAGTGATATGAGAGAACCACAACACAAACCTACAGTAGAAATTGGCAAGACCTAAAAAGTTGTGGAGCTTTGTTAGAGTGGTTGGGGCGAGCCAATCCCGAACGACTTGTATCTTGGATGGGTTCACATGTACACCATGCTCATCAATGATGTACCGCAAATATTGAACCTGGGTCAGGCCAAAGGTGCATTTATCCATGTTAGCACACAGCTTGTGTTGTCAAAGGGTTTGAAGGACCTGTTGAATATGGTGGAGGCACTCTTCCCAATTCTGGCTGAAGATCAAGATGTGATCTAAATACACCATCACAAATGCATTGGTGAAGGGTCACAAGATTTCGTGCATCAGTCTCATGAAGATTGTATGGGCATTCGTTGACCCGAACGACATGACTAGCCATTCAAAAAGCCCCTCCTTGGATTTGAAGACAGTCTTCCACACATCAAAGGGTTTGATAGGGATGGTGATAACCTGAATTCAAGTCAACCTTACTGAAATATTTCCCCCCTTGAGTTGGTCCAGAAGATCATCAATTCACAGGATTAGGTACCTATTCCAGACAGTGATCTTTTTCAATGCCCAATAGTCAATACAGACCCTCCAGGTCCCATCCTTCTTCTGTACCAATACAATCGGGCTCCCACAAGGGGATGAGCTTGGCCTCATGTGGCCTTTTTGCAATAGTTCCTGAATATTCCTCTTGATATCATCATTATCCATAACAGAGCATCGATAGATCGGTCCATTGGGTAGCGACGTGCCCGGGGTCATATCGATGGAGTGCTTGACCTGACAGTGCAGAGGTACCCTTGTGGGTGAGGAAAAAATGTCCCTATACTCTTCCACGACCTTGTCCATCTACTGCTGTTGTGCAGAGGAGCCCTGCCTGGAAGCCAGAACCACAACCTTCTTTTTTCCTTGGGGGTGAGTCATAAGGAAAACAAATTTCCTGGTCTGGGAAATGATCTTATTGCATTGCTTTGCAATGATCAAAGATATGGTGGTAGGCGGGGCTACCTCCGATATCCTATACAACTTATTAGCCAAAGTAATAATTAAAACAAGGTCTAGACTCATATACAACATGTCACTTCCACAAGTATGGTTGTCCTAACAATACATCAGAAACTTCAAGAGAAGCAATGTCACACAATACCTCACCCGTGAAGGGCTTGATGCTATAGGGAAGGCATCACTGTTGGTTGATGTGAAGATCTCATCCTTGGTGAAGCCAACTGATGGTGTATTGTTGTGGATGTGTTGTATTATTTAGGCCCAACCACTTCATGACCTCTACTGAAATGAGGTTATTTTGGCTCCCATTGTTGACAATGAACTACAGCAAAGAACCCTTCACCCACATCTGTGAGTGGAAGAGGTGTTCCCCCTCCTTTGGATCTTCAGGCTCAATTTTTTGGATCTTTGTGGTGGCCACAATGGCATTGGGCTCTGCATCAATGGTCTGCTTCCCTTTTTCAGTTCTCTTATCGTGTTCTGATTCAGTGTCAGAACCTGGGTCTGATTCAGAAGCCTTCAGCTCAACCACTAGTGATTTCTTGGCCCGACACTCACTTGTATTGTGAGTGGAGCTCTTATGGAACTCACACCATTTTACCGTGTCCTTCTTTGTCTTCATGGTGTTATTCTTTGATTGCAGCTTTGGTGGGTTGTTCTGGGTAGCCCCACCTTGGCTTGGTCCTTTGTTCTGTGATTTGGGGGCGCCTCTTCCTTGCTTTGGATTCATAGATCCAAAGTCTCGCTTCTTCTGTTTAAACTTCTATTCAATATTTATAGCATACTGATACACCGTGCTGAGCGAGGAGATGTCCAGGAACTCCATCTCATCCTGGATGTACTTGTGTAGACAACCACGGTACTTGAGCACCAAACGCCACTCAGTATCTTTGATACCCAGCTTCGTACAAAGGGTATGCAAAGTATTTGTGAACTCTGGCACATCTTGGTCCCTTCCCCGCCGTACCGTGGTCCAGTTTATGTATTTATCTTTATAGATCTCAACAGGGTAATACTGTGCCTTGATGACGTCTTGGAAAGAATTCCAAGTGGGTGCGGATGAAAACAGCAAGGGTTCATCTCGTCCTTTTGTACACAATAGGTTTCCTACCATTCCTTAACGTGTGTGGTGGATTTGAGAAGCACAAAAGTAATATTTTCTCGATTGGAAAAGTCATGAACTGAAAGATATCCTTTGAATAGATTTAACCATTTATCTACGGTGGCTGCATCTATTAGGCCTTCAAATATTGGAATACCAAAGTTAAATTGTACCTTAAAAGGAGTAGCACCTCTACAGTGGCTGTTGGATGAAGATGCATCGCCTGTGGGTAGCCGTCGAAGGATCTGGGCAAAGTTATCCATTATCACATCCCTCTATCGCTCGAGGGCTTCCTCAAGAAACATTTTGAAAGGATCTCCTGCCCCCTCATATTTATTTTCTTTCACCATATTAGGTTGTCGAGTTTTGCGAGGTTGATCCTGCAATGGTTCAACCAAATCGAGCCCTAACTCCTTATACCTTGACCTCATTGGGGACATGTAAAGAAAAATAGAGAAATTGCAGACCACTATGATACCACTGATCTGAACTTAAACAGTAATGCTAAAACTTATAGATATAATCATAAACATAGAGATGCAACAGAAAAACACTTCATTTTATTAATAGAAAAATATTGAACTATGCTTACAAATAGAATGGAAATAAGATAGCTCGGGCGATGGTAGCTTATCTCTGAGAAGAGATGTGGTGGCTACATGCCTCTGAATTGAGTTACAATGAGGCTCAAGGGCCTTTTTATTATTGAACAATAAGAGAAAACCCTAAACAACCAAAACCCTAACCCGAGGAGATGTAATACCAAGAGTTTATGGGCCCCGTTAGGGTTAGTTGGGAAGCCAACTTCCTGAGGTCGTAACTTGGTCATATTATCTCTGTTTGACGAATATGATACCTCTTTGGAAAGGTCTCTCTGGGGACTACAGCTGCAGGTGTACTTGCCATAAAAATCACTAATTTTTATTTTTCCAAAAAAATGCCGTTTAGGGCCTCAAAATAGCTCCAGAAGTTTAGGACATGAAAAACTGCCAAAAATAGTAAACTGTGCTACAATTAAGGAAACTAAAAAAATGAAAGAAACAATGGTGAGGGTCCAAGTGGAATAGGTGGGTGGCCACCAATATCCACTTGGATCAATGAAGCTCTTTGTTGATATATACACCCTTGAATTATTTCTCCCCTACAACTGGTAATCATGTAGCTTCCTCTATAGTAGCTTATGTGATCTCTAATTGCAGACTGCCTAGATGAACATATTGACCATCATAACTTTGAGTGAAGGTGTGAGAGATACCCTCATGGTATCCCTTAAACTTCTCCAGGAATGGAATCCATCTATCTTGCTCAAATTTATGTTTGCATAACTGATATTCCTATGTTTCTTAATAAAATTGGAACATTGGTTCGTGTCTATCTACCCCCATGTCAACCTTAAAAATGGGTCTTGGACAATTTCTAGGGATAAAGTATAGAAAGGGTTGAGTACCAGAAGTACCAGGGTACCAAAAATAACAGAGTACCAAAAGTTGGGTTATGGTAACAGTGTGATGGAGCTAGCGCTAGATGGATGAGTGGAATAAAGAAAAATGGTATGCAAGAGGGAAATGATGCTCATATGGATGGCGAAGTCATCCAGAAAATAATTTATAATTTGAGAGGAGATGGTAACGGTCAAGTGGTTTCCATAATTACAAGGTGAGCTTATATAAGATGACGACAATAAGTTGTATGCATAGCTTATTTAGACGTTCATCTCCATTAATGATGTCAAATTTCATTCAAGTGTACATTAGACATGATGGAGAGAACGTGGTTGATTGGACCTGTACATTGGTACGGGGCGGTTAATGTCATGGTTTTGTTGATCATTCATCACAATCATTTAGTTTATGGTTATGGGGTAGTGGTAAAATTATTGTTTAAAGAACCCACAGAGGTAGAATCTCTATCATGAGATATTCAACATATAATACATTTTCTCGAATTATGATTGGCATTCGCCCAATCACACTCATGATTATCCCATTCGATCATATAAAAAAATGATTTTTTTTTCTTAGAAAACAAGGGAATAAAGTTGAGTTTTTTAGGATTAGGATAACGGCTTAACAACTAATGGTAATACAAGTTTATGAGAGTAATTATATATTCATCAAATGATTGATATGAATCTTAATAGCATAGAATAAAACATTCACCTCATACCTCTATTACCGGATTAACACAAGAAATATTTTAGTACCAGATGAACACAGGAGACTTACTTCCAGTACCAAATGAATACAGGAGAGTGCCTTCTAGTACTAGATGAACAAAGGGAGTTTTTATTCTGTGCCAGATTAAATTTTAATAAGATACCCAGATGCATAGTCTTCAAATTGGAATCTTGTAGGATTTTCATTGTAGCTAATTAGCATGTTCTGAGGGTCAAGCTGGAGTAGTTGCTAGTGATTGCTGATGCTTCTTTGTGAATTTATTCTGTTGGAAGGATTACAATGGAAAAAATAAAAACAACACACTGGTACAGGAAATTTGAAATTGCAGTCTAAGTGTCACAAAATGAGGCAAAATAATTCAATGATCAAGCTCCAAGCTTTGTAAAAGGAAGGTATTCGGTAGTTGGACAAGCTCCTCTTTTTGGAACCAAACTAACCACTTCTCCTATTGCCACTTCCATTTTATTGACAAATAAACCTAACTACTATTTTTATGTGGATTTTTCTCGAGCCCACATCAGTTAAAGCTCACAGGTATTTTCAATTTTTAGGAGTCTAAAAAACTTAAAGAAAAATCTATTTCACTTACCGTGGATTTTTCTTGACCTCAAGTTAGTTCATTCTCGCCGATGTTTTCAATCTTAAGGAGTCTGAAAAACTTAAAGAAAAATCCAGAGGTTCATTTTCCATAGATAATTTACCAGGGATGGTCAAAGGAATAAACTTACACTTGGTAAATGTCCTTCTTTATTGTCTATCTATAAGGAAGGAAGCACAATTAGTAATACCAAAATAATCATCCAACGTCACACCTATATACATATGTACGGAGTTAAATTAAATTATACAACAAAATTATAATGGTGGATCAACAAGAGGAGAACTCCCCTTTATAACCAACTGCATTTCAGGATTTTGAAGAATATGTTTGGTGAAATCCTCTTTGGATAGTGGCTTATGATAAAATTTCAATGAATGTCCATAAACGACAAAGGAAGTTTGATCTGCATCGATATTTTTTATCTTGACCGAGCCATTTTCATAGATTGTGTCTACCTCATAAGGTCCAAGCCACCGTGTTGTCAATTTTCCTTTGAAATCCTTAAATTTGTTGTCATACAACAAAGCCCAGTCACCTGGTTGAAAACGTTTCTTTTTAATAAACTTATTGTGCATCGTCCTTTGAAGAGAATATTGTCTAATATCATATAATGAATTCAATTCCATTATACTTTGTTTCTGTGCCTCATCTAAATCCATTCCGAGTGGCATGGCAGTTTCAAAGGTTTTAACTTGGAATTCTATGGGAAGCAAAACCTGTTTTCCATAAACCAACTCATATGTAGAATGTCTTGTTGTGTTTCTCCATGTTGTCATATAAGCCCACAAGGCTTCTAGTAACCTATCAACTTAATATTTATGATGCAGTTGTATTGTCTTGGTGAGAATGGCCTTAATTACTTTATTGGTAGACTCTACCTGTCCATTCGATCGGGGGTGGTAAGGTGTAGATTTCTGGTGTCTGATTTTATATTTCTCTATAATAACTTTAACCAATTTGGAAGTGAATTTAGTACCTTGATCAGTTACTATTTTCCTTGGTACACCAAAATGAGTAAATATCTCTTCAAATAAAAATTCAGCAATAAATTGTTCATTAGCATAATATAGTGATCTAGCCTCTACCCATTTGGTTACATAATCCATACATACCAAAATATATTTATTCTTTTTGTACATAGGAGAAAATTGGTCCTACAACACAACACTATGGAGCGAGCGGCTCTTCTAGGCGGGCGGCTGTGTGACAACACTATGGAGGGAGGGATAAAGCGATGCTTTCATGTAACATGCTATGGTCTCAACGCCCTTACGAGGTAGTGATGAGTCTCACGTGCTCTTGGATAAGCCAGCCCTCTTTCCAGCTAGTAGGATTGGCCGAAATATGTCGACAGTGGTACCACCCATAGGCAGTCGTCCTACAGCCGTTCGAAAAGGAACTGCAATTATCTTGAATAAAGGTCCTATAACGATAAAGAGAATCCCCAAAAAAATACCACCAGAACGAGCACCGAACAAAGTGATTTCATATCCGGTCAATATCTCGGCTAATTGATCGAAGTGGGTAACTCCAGTAGACCCATAGATCATGGAACAAATGGGGTAGGCCACCACACTATACGTATAGATGTTAACCCCCCCGTAACCGTACGTGCGACTCTCACTGCATACGGCTCGCACAGAGACTCCGAAATCCCACCCCCACCCCTAGTATCCGAGGCCCCCACCTCGCCATTTTTATTCCACCTCCCAATCCTCCATCCAATAGAACTTGCGTTCCCTGTCCCCCACCCCCTTTCTCTATTCTTGGGGTTCTCGTTCTGATCACGGATCCGCCAGCGGTACAGGTAGATTAATCTAATGACCATTTACAGAAAGGTTCGACGACTACATGTGCTCGAAGAGGAATTTCATCTGTTGGGATAGGTTTCCCCATCCTTTGACAATCATCATAGCTGGCCACATATTTCTTTGCGTCTTTGAAAATGGTGAGCCAATAATACCCGCATTGTAACACTTTATATTCAGTTCTTTTATCGGTGAAATGTCCACCACATGGCTCATTATGGAAAGCTTTTAGAATGTATTGCATCTCATCTTATCATACACATCTTCTGATCACCAGATCTGGTCCAGTACGGTATAAACAATCCTCATGCCACATATAATTAGCACTAAGTTGTATGAATCTCTGTGTTTCCCTTGAGGACAAATTTTGTGGCAAGTTTCTTATAACCAGGTGATTAGCTACATCAGCATGCCAAGTAGTATAAGTAGTGTTACAAAAAAATATCGTCACCATGATTATTTGCAGTCAGTATGGGTCTATCATCACTTGTACCGTCCTCCTAAGCAAGTTTAGGACCTTAGCTCTTCAAATCAAGCTTTGGAAGTGGGAGAAAGACATTAAAAATCAATGTAACTCTGGTTCCGCACTTTCTCTCATGGTCACCTGCGGTCCCGCACCTTCTGTGTACAAAAGCTGCGTACCTACCCGTTCTGTTCCTAACGGTGCAGGTGCGGACCCCTGTGAAAGTCAAAAGGCGCAATTTTTATCTTAAAAAACTCACTTTGGGTTAATTCTAGAGTTTTCTAGAAGGAATTTTGACGTGGATTGTTCGCTCTGAGGTGGTTCATGCATCCCAAAAGAGAAGGAGCTAATCCCTTGACTAAAGGAGCTATCCCTTTGAAGGAGGGCTTTATCCCTTTGAAGGAGGACCTAGTAACTTCCCTCCATTGCACTATAAATACAGGCATTGGGGTGAGGACTAGAGAGGTTAGAAGCTGAACATTTTGACGGTAAATGCTGGTGAAATCAAGACTCTTTGGTTGAGCTTGAGAGGAAAGATCACATACCTCTTGGCTCCATTGGAGAGTGAGTGAAGCTTTTCAAAGTAGAGGAGACATCTTGTTGGACCCTGGGAGGAGCTTGTACAGCGTCAAGGCAAAGGTTGTAAAGTTCTTCTTCTTTTGAATTAATACAATCAAACTCATTTTTCTCAACAAGTATCTTATGTTATTTGTTTCATGGACTCCTTGACTTTCATGTTAAATATGTTTCATGCAATTAGTTTTTCAGGTGCTATTTAATTTGTTTGCCTTGTTTGTGTTTGCAGATTCGCGAAGAGGAGCTCATTTGGATCAAAAGAGCGAGGGCATCCACAAGCTTGCGTTGGACCAAAGGTAGGCCCTAAAAACCTTTGTTTGCTATTGTTTATTGAAGCATATTTAGAGAAAGATAGTGTCTGGTTGGTTTGCTTTTCATTAGGTCTTCTTTAGATTCTAGGAAGGTCTATCTTGTCCGCAAGATCGACTCATTCCGCGTGACAGAATGGCGACTCCACTAGGGACTTGATTGTTTTCTTTGTCTATACTTTGACCTGAGAAACTGTATTTTCTGTTTCTGTTTTTGACTTGATGATTGTGGGATTGGGTGAATTTAGTTAATTTTGAGTTAGTTTTCATTTTTCATATTTTTGGGAGAGGTACGCACCCTCTGAGTTAAGCACAGTGCGTACTTCTACGCACTTTTGCTTTGTGCACAGAGCGTAGACGCACCTGTGTAAACAGGTTGCTTGCGTACCCTGTCAAAAATTTGAAGAATTTCAAATTTTCCTCTTTTTTATTAGTTTAGAATTTGTTTATAAGTTTTAGCCATTGCCCAGACCTGCTTGTTCCCTGTCAAAAACTTTCCTTGGTTTAATTTCATTAGCATTAGGGTTTTAGGTGGAATTCCTAGGAATTTTGCTTGTTGGGTTTGTTTTTCATTTTGGTTGTGTAGTGGCTCTGAGCTTAGAAGCCCTAGGGACCTCAGATTACCTTGGTGTCTACTGGTCTTCTTGTGAGTCAGACCATTTATGAAATCTCCCCTTGTTGAGGAATTCGCTTTGAGTTTTCTCATTTCAAAATTTCGAAAAGCTTGTAGTTGAAAGTTTGGAATTTTCATTTTTACAAAAAGAAAACGAAAGATTGGTTTTTTTTTGACTAATTGTGATTCTGCATAAATTAGTCCTTAGCTCACATTTAGCTAAGTAAAACATCCTCAAAAAGACTTTTAGTAGGCTTTAACTTCAAGTAGCTTTTTATAGTTTGTAGCTCTCAAAGTTAGTCATTTTCATTAGTTTTGAGTGTCTTTTTTACAAAATATAAAAAAGCAAAATCTCTTTTTGGAAAAGTTTGTCTTTTGTAGTGATTGAGTG
Organism: Pinus tabuliformis; assembly: GCA_031772625.1. Taxonomy (NCBI): domain Eukaryota; kingdom Viridiplantae; phylum Streptophyta; class Pinopsida; order Pinales; family Pinaceae; genus Pinus; species Pinus tabuliformis. Next base: position 377,139,768 of record CM062820.1, on the reverse strand, counting down.
CTTTGAAAAGAAAAGGGAAATTTGTGTGAAATAGCTAGTTGTCTCATTTTGAGTGCTTTGGAAAGGAAAAGCTCTTCTTTTAATTTGTTTAATTGAGAAAGATTTGTGTTTACAAAGTAGTTGCATTTCTCTAACTCTTTCTTAGTTTAGAAGTTCATCGAAGAGAAAAGATTGTTTAAATCATCCTAGGTGCATCTTTTTAGTGATTTTGAGTCGAGTCTTTACACCACGAGTTTCATCTCCGCCACCTCTTGACTTAAACAACAACCACTAAAATTAACGCTTAAAGTAAAATTCACCTAGTAACATTTTATTTCTAGGGCTCTGATACATCAACTTAGCTTAGGCTAGTGTCTTGGAGTAGGAGAGTAATTAACTCTCCAAGACAGTAAAAACAAACAAGTAGCTGTATCTTGTGGTAGGAAGAAATCCAATTGTTGCATTTATGCTCTGGGAAAGCTCCTCTTAAAGGAGAAGCACGAGATCGTGTCTAAACCAGTGTGGGAATCAATCCTTCCTCATTGGGAACGACGCCAGATATTCACGTATTAAAAACGGTAAACCTCGAATTAACCATTGTTGAGGAGCCCGGGGTCACTTGTTGGTAAACCTTGGATTATGTCAAGGAGCCTTCAAGGGGATTGAGCTTGCTACTCTGCCCTTGCGTGCGTATCGGATCGTAGACTGTTCCCCCAAGTGTATTTGTCTCAGTTGGTAACCTTAGTGGCCATATTCTTTAGGATTCTTCCTAAGGTGACAGTGGTGGGAAGATCCCACTGTACCTGGAGCAGACGTCGGCTAGACTCACTTGGATTTTCTGGGGGGTTCACTTCACTCGAGACGGTTAAGTGGAGGAACTTGGTCCAGTCTATTCATTAAGCAGGTTGCCGAGGTAACTGTTCCAACCGCCATTTTTGTACTGAATTCTGCGACGTTGGATTTCATCACCAACTAGTGTTTTCGGTCCGGAAAGTTACTGTTTGTGTGTGTTTGATCTCTAGATTTTTTAGGCGTGTGATTCAAATTTGTTTGGTTCTTTAGAGGCTTTAGGTGTTTTTTCATTGAGATTTTACTTTGTTTGCGTGTGAAGTAGTTAAAAGTTTTTAACTGTGGCTGAATTACCAAGACAGTCCCGTAGACTTCGGGGCCAGTCTCCTGAGTTTGTAACCATGGCTGATTTACTGAGGAAGTCCCATAGACTTCGGGGCCAACCTCCTGAAGAAGTCCCGATCCATCTTGAAGGCTTGAAAGTCCTTGTAACTCCTAGTCTCAGTAAAGTTGGTTCACCTGAAGAAGGAGAGTCTTCATTGGTTGTACATCCTGATTACCAAACTCTAGAAACAGGTTATTATCCTGAATCTATTTCGTTTTCCGAACTTGCTGGTAGCTTTTCATCTACTAGTGATATAGGTGAAGAACCTGAGATATCTGAACCTGTTACTCCAACATCGGGGTTTGTCTCTCCAACTTCTAGTGGTCCTAATTCACCTAGGGTAGAAAGAGTAATCACCGAAAATCTTCCTTCTGGTTTGATAGCTATTGAAGAACTTGCTTCGGAAGAAGAAGTAGGCATCCCTATCCCTGAAAATCAACCTGTTATTGATCTAAGGGAGCGTGAATCAATTTTTTACAGTCCACCTAGAAGTACTACTTGGTATCTTTCTTTGACTAATTATTTGGAAAACTCAGTGTTAAGTTTTTCACCACCTCGTGCTCCTTATCATCCTAGAGGTTTTTATACTCCCGTAGATATGTTAGGTCAGTCGTCCATGTTTACTCAATCGCCTAAATCTTTTTTGTACGGCGGTCCTTCTGTTCCCGCTGGGTATCAGTCACTTTCTGGTACTTTTTCGGGAGCATCTCCTCAACCCATTGAACAAGGGTTATTCACTGGAAGCAATGGTGCAAAGCCGTTGAGTGTAGAAGACATTCTTATGATGTCAGGTTCTATTCCCAATTCTCAACCTCAAGGTGGCCAGTTACCGCCTGGGGGGCAGCCTCATTTAACGCCTGGGGGACAACCTCAAGGTACACAATTTGCATCTGGGGGGCAACCTTAAGGACAGTACGTACCTACGGTACAATACGTTCCTCAAGGTCAACCCTAGACTCAATATGTACTCCAAGGTCAACCCCAGTATCAATTTATACCTCAAGGTCAACCCCAGTATCAGTATGTGCCTCAGGGATATCTACCCCAAGGTCAGTACTCGAACCAAGGTTTCCAACCACCCCAAGGTCAATCTTATGTTCAAGGGACGGGAAATGTACCTTTCAACTATCAAACCTACCCTCAACCCGGTTATGGTCCTCAATATTCTCAACCTATTATGGGTCAGTACCCCGGAACGAACATAGTGTGGGATCCATCGCAAACTCAACAGGTGTTGCAGCCAGGTGTACAGTTGTCATCTCAAACTGGACAACCCTTAGTTTCTGGTTCACCCCAGCAACCAGTCCAGTCTAACATTCAAACTTCTGTACCTTCGGTAGTTTCACAGTCTGGGCCTACTGCGCCTCGTACTCCATCTCAAACGACTGTTGCAACTGCCGCAACATCTGTTCCATCTACCCCACCTACTTCTGGAGTATCGACAGCTCCGGTTTCTACTGTCTCTGTATCTACTCCTCAGACATATTTACCACCGTCTGGATCCACTATTCAAACTACGGTTCAGATGCCTGTAGGACAACCTAGTTTAAGTACGGTTGTCACCAGTCAACCTCAATTCACCTATCAACCGTACAAGGGACAGTACCAATTCGGTCCTGCTGTCCAGCAGCCAGTTTATCAGTATCAACCATATCCTGGGTACACTTATCAACAACCTCAACAACCCCAGTATGGTCCGGTTAATCCTGGTTTTTCGGGAGGATACAATATCCCGAACGCGATTCCTATTCCTAGTTATCCTGGATATCCTCCTCCTGGGGCTGGTCTCATGACCCAGAGTTTTAGGGATCCTAATCGGCAGTTACCATTTATCGCAACTTTGGACTTACCAGACTTGTCGTGCCTAACGAACGATCCGATTAATTATCTTCCGTTTTGGCCGCCAATGCCGAATAAGTTGCCCAGTGACATTCCCAAGTTCGAAGGTAAATCTGGAGAGGACCCGTCGAACCATGTGATGACTTACCACCTCTGGTGTGCATCTAACTCCATCACAGATGATTCGATCCGTCTTAGACTTTTCCAGCGCACTCTAATTGGTCTCGCGGCCAAGTGGTACATTTAGTTACCACGAGGCACTTTTTATAATTTTAGTTAGTTAGCTACCTCGTTTTTAACTCATTTCCAGTTGCCAATTCGATATGACAATGGCACGGAATTGTTAACTTCGCTAAAACAATCGACATCCACGTATATTTCAGATCATATTCATGAGTGGAGACGTTGACGACGTTTAGTGAAGGTATTCATTCCGGATCAAATCTTGGCTGAGTGGTTTGTAAAATCTTTGTTGCCAAGGATCACCGAAGATGTTGCTAAAGCCGGAGTTGTTACTGAGGAGCAAGTGATTGCTCAAGCACAGTACCTTGACTTGGTCTATACTCAGTTAGGTACGTTACATGAAAAGATCCCCGATCTTCCCAAGTCAAATCAAATCACCGCAGCTCCTTCGGGATCTCATGCCGCTGATGGTATGATTGGTACAGTTAACACTAAAAGTAAGAAGAAGTCTTCCAAGAATTCTTCTCCTATCATAACCTTGCCTGATTCCCCGACAGGAGATTCTTCTGCAGAGGTTTCCGCCGATGTTCACGTTGTAGAATCATCTACAGCTAAATCAAAATCCCGTGGGAAGAAGAAAGGAAAGAAGAAGAATAAAACGGACAAAACTTCAAAGGAGAAACCTAAAAAGGCGGAATCCAATGATGAAAAGCGCAAACCTCGTTATACGTGTCTCATTTGTGACGAAGAACATTTCACAAGAGACTGCCCTCATCGAGCAGAGGTTGCGAAAATCGTCAAAGGTTCCCAAACTCCTGCTGTTTTGAAGGATCCATTTCCAAATCAAGATAGCAAGATGATAGGTTCTTCCTCGAGTGCTAATGAAGAACCCATATTGATGATGTCCCATGTAAGGATTGCGACTCGATCGCAAGATTATGGCAGTAAAAGTCCTGTTGATGGCAAAGAACCAGAATCTTCTCATTCTAATCCATCAACCTCAGCTCCCGGTTCCGATCCACTGCAGATCGAGAAACCTAATCCAGACTTAGTAATCAAACCACCCGCCAAGGGTGTACTTCGAAGGTCAGATTTCAATCCACATGTGAGAGCGGCTCAAAATGATAACATTGTTGAGGATTTAGCTATTTCACCCTCAGCAATGTCGGCTTTGGAAGTGCTGCAATCATGCCCAGCACAACGCAAATTACTTTTGTCGGCTATAGGAGCTGTTGAAGTTCAGGACCCGAACCTAATAATCTTTGATCTAGAAAATAGTACACCACGTTTGCCTCATCAAATGGCTTTCCAGATTCCAGTGATAGTCAAAAATAGGCCTATTCATCGGACTATAATTGATGAGGGAGCCTCAACGTGTATTATGTCGATACAGTGTTGGAGATCGCTTGGTTCTCCTTCACTAAATCAATCCCCGATGATTCTTAAGGCCTTTGATGGCCGTGGGTTTCATCCTTTTGGCATTCTACAGGATTTGCCTATAGGGGTTGAAGGAAAAAACGTTAGTCTAGATGTGGAGGTGGTTGATGCCCCTCTAGACTACAACCTTCTCTTGGGTCGAAGTTGGTCTTACGCTATGACAACGGTCGTTTCATCGGTCTTTAGAGTCATAAAGTTTCCACATAATGGAAAGATCATAACAATAGACCAGCTGGCTTACTTTTCATCCGACCCACCCTCTTTGGAGAGTATTCAGCACGTCGGTAAAACGACTATCCCATATAAGGATGTTGGAGTAGGATTAGTTAAAGATGCCGGTTTACTGGGAACTTTTCCTTTTCCTCCAATCAACACATCATCTTCATTTGCAACTATTCATATGATTACATCAGACACTATTTTTTATGATGATCCTTTGATCGTTCCTTCTGAATCTGAAATAGACTCATTTGGTAATTCCATGCCTTTGAGTCCATATGAAATTTCCTATGAAGCTGTGCAGTCTTTTGCCGACCCGTGTTCAACCGAAAAAGACTTAATGAATGTGGTCCGTGAGGAATCACTTTTCACATCAACCTCGGATTTAACTACGTTTCCTGAACTTGTTCACTCTGATGAGAAAATTCGTGAAATCCTATGTGTAGATGATTTACCATGGGAAGATCTCCATCACAGATCTTCGTTTTTACCTGAGGATGATCGTTTTGAAAATAATTTCTCATCAATCTTTACGACCGAATATGTCAAGGAACCTCAGAATCCAATGAAACATCCCGATTCAGAGTTAAATTTGGGAAACATCTCTCGAACTATTCCCATTGACATTTCGGTTAAGCCTGGAATTGTTGAGAACATTCATATAGGTGCCTCATGTACAGATGACGAAATTCAATTATATAAGGCCCTATTTCAAGAATTCTGCAACGTGTTTTCCTGGTCCTATGAGGAAATGCCAGGAATTGATCCTGCAATTGTTGTTCATGAGATCAAAACTTACCCGGACGCTAAACCCGTCCGGCAACGTTTGCGTCAGATTCACCCACGAAAAGCTGTTGCAATTAAAGCAGAAGTTGAAAAACTGTTGAAAGCAGGTTTCATTTATCCGATCCCGCTAACGGATTGGGTATCGAATATTGTTCCAGTTAACAAGAAACAGGGGACAATAAGAATATGCATCGATTATAGGGACATTAATCGAGCCTGTCCAAAGGACAATTACCCAACTCCCTATATCGATCAAATCATTGATGATTGTGCCGGCAGTGAAATATTTTCCTTTATGGACGGTTTTTCCGGATACAATCAAATCAACATTCTACCTGCCGATCAACCAAAAATGACTTTTATTTGTCCATGGGGGACATTTGCTTATTTCAAATTACCTTTTGGGCTTAAGAATGCCGGAGCAACTTTTCAGAGGGCGATGTCTTATGTGTTTCATGACATCAAGCACATTGTGCAACCCTATCTCGATGACTTGCCTGCTCATTCACTACATCAAGCTGATCACCTCGTCCACTTACGAGCAATCTTTATGAGGTGTAGGCATTATCGTATTCGGTTGAACCCACACAAATGTGTCTTCTGTATAGAAACGGGTCGATTGCTGGGATTTGTAGTTTCGAAAGCCGGCATTCGCGTTGATCCCTCGAAGGTTGAAGCTATTATCAATTTGCCTCCTCCTTCGAGTCTTCGCCAACTCCAAAGTTTGCAGGGGAAAGCAAACTTTTTACTACGATTCATTCCTAACTACGCCGAGGTTACAAAGGGTTTTACACGGTTGTTGAAACAAAATACTCAATTTTCTTGGGATGAGATAGTTCAGAAGTCTTTTGATGCACTCAAACACGCGTTAACCCATGCACCGTTGTTACATCCTCCCAACTACAACCAGGATTACTTTTTGTATCTCGTCGCCTCCCATTCCACCATTGGAATGGTCTTAGTTCAGGAAGATGAATTTGGAACGGAACATGTGATATATTACCTTAGTCGCACGTTAAATCCAACTGAGCTAAAATACTCACATGTGGAGAAATTGGCATTGGCAGCTGTTCAAGCTGTCCAACGTTTTCGTCACTACATTTTACTACGTAAAACTACGGTAATTTTGGATTGCAACCCTATGATCTACATTTTGACCAAACAATTGCTAGGGGGCAAGTACTCTAAATGGATCGTTATCCTGCAAGAGTTCGACTTGGAGTTTGAGAAATCTAAGTCTAAGAAATATTTAATTTTTGCAGAGTTAATGTGTGACTCCCCGCGTGCTGACACAGAAACTGTGGCAGAGGAGCCCATTGCGGACGAATCTTTGTTTCTAATCAGCACTTTAGATCCGTGGTATGGGGATATCATCGTCTATCTCCAGACCCAATCCTTTCGGCCAGAAATTTCAAGGTCGGAACATCGGAAAATTTGCTTCCAATCCCAACAATTCAAAATTATTGGAGATACTCTTTATCGCTGTGGGGCTGACTCTATTTTTCGACGTTGCTTAACTCATGAAGAGGCTGAGAGAGTTCTAAATGACTATCACTCTGGAGCATGGGGCGGTCATATGTCTGGGTATGCCACAACCCAAAAGATATTGCGCGCTAGCTATTTCTGGCCGTCCTTGTTTAAAGATTGTATTACGGTGGTCCAAAAATGCCACAACTGCCAGATTTTTGATCGTAAGATGCGCGCTCCACCTGCTCCTCTCCATCCTATAATTGTCGTTGGTCCTTTTGCCAAATGTGGTATCGATTTTATTACATGTAACCCTCACTCGGTCGGGGGGCATGCGTATATCATCCTTGCGGTAGATTATTTTACTAAGTGGGCCGAGGCGATGCCTACATTCGAGGCAGGCGGCAAGACAGCTGCAATTTTCGTGTTCAATCATATAATTGTTAGGTTTGGTGTCCCACAAGCGATAATCACTGATCATGGGTGTCATTTTCGAAACGTTATGATGACCGAACTTACAGGCCAGCTTGGTTTACGTCACAATAGTTCAACCCCTTATTATCCACAAGCAAATGGTCTAGTTGAATCCATCAACAAAGTTTTAGTTATCATGATCCGACGAATCATTGGGATTCATCAGTCGAATTGGCACAACATGCTATTTTCAGCGCTTTGGGCATACCGAACTTCAGTAAAAACATCAACAGGGTTCACTCCTTTCCAACTAGTCTATGGTTTGGAAGCTGTGTTACCCATTGAGTACGAAATCCCGTCACTGCAAATGGCCATCGAGTTACTTCCAGCTACTTCCGAAGAGGAAAAGCGTTTGTTATACTTAGCTCAATTAGATGAGAATCGACGTGATGTTGCATTGGCGATTGAGACTCACGCAAAACGTATGAAAGCTCAGTATGATCGGAATGTGACCCCTCGAAATTTTTCGGAAGGAGACCTAGTGTTATTGTATGATCAAGCTAATGATAAAATAGGCGCTGGGAAATTCGTTCCTATGTGGCATGGTCCCTATATTGTTAAGCGAAAGCTAGCAAAAGGGGCCTATGAGTTGGTAGACTTTGATGGGGACTCTTTGGGTAAACCCAGAAATGGCCTTTACTTGAAGAGGTACTATGCTTAAAAGAATGGGGTATGGAGATTTTTAGTTAGGATAGTTTTCTTTCTAGCTGGTGTGTTTTAGTTTAAAAACAAAAGTGTGCTTAGCTTAGAGAGTGTTTTTCGTCATTATTCTTGCTTATCTTGGTTTTACTCTTGATATTGCAGATGTCGATGCCTCTCCAAACATACATTGGATTTGCTGATGGTGCTTGTCGTAATACATGGAACATCTCTTTCGCAGCTTGGGTTATCTATTCGCCCTCTGACGAATTAGTTTCTATGCATGGGGTAAGTCTCGGTCAAACAACAAACAACATTGCAGAGTATAGTGCAGTAATTGAGTTATTATCTGAATCTATTTCATTTGGGATTCAGAGTTTGATAGTGAGGTTGGATTCTTAACTCGTTGTATTACAGCTTAATAGAGTGTATGCCATTAGAAATCTAGTGTTATTAAGATTATTTTTGAGAGTGCGTCTCTTGGAACGTGAGTTTGATTACATTGAATATCAGCATATTCCAAGGTCTTTAAATACATTAGCAGATGCAATTGCTTCTCGAATGTTAAATAGACATTTGCAATAATCATACATGTAAATTTAAAACCATTCCATGATATGATTTACAAGATAAGCCGGTAATAGTGATATATATATATATATAGGAGTGTGTCAAAAAATACATCGTCTTCGATCATAGGTTGAAAAACACCTTATGATCGGAAAAAATGATAAGTACAAAAAAAAAAATATCACATGTGCCCACAAAAGGAGATCATCCTATCACTGGTGATGATCTCTATAAGAAACCACTGCCCGAGCCACCTTGCAAAGGAACCTCCTAAAAGGTCCCGGGATTCCAATCACATAGCGCTGAAGTCGACGAGGAATGTCGTCGATAGTGGTCTCAGGAATATCTCCTGTCAAGCGCTCAAGATGACTCTGCAACTCGGCCAAAACCTCTGCTGATTCATCCTGTGGGGCTGGCGCGGGTGCAACTGGTTGCCTCCTCTCGAAAGGCCGGAGAGCGGCTGGTCGCTGTGGACCCACATCTGCATTTGAAATTTCTACTATCAGTTTTGAGACGATGAAAAATATAAAAAAAAATTTGATTTAAATAGGGAAAGTTGAAAAGGATTTTACCTGACTTGTCCCACTGCTCTCCTGGTGGAAGAGCCATGTCTGGGTCACCACGGAAATCTATCCCAGCGTAAGGGAAATCCTGAATGCAAAAGACCTGGTTTTCCAACCATTGGAAATCTCAGGTTTGAACCGAGCAACCTCTGTCCTCTCGTCCGGGTGACGAGCCATGACTGCGACCCATCACATCAGTTTGGGCTCTCGAGGAAGCCCAGCTCCAACAGTAAGATGCTGTGGGATCAGCATAGGAACCCTCTCCAGGCCAAAACTCATGACCAAAGCCCCATAACCAAAGGTCTTTAGTCATCCGCTCTTGGCCCTGGTCAGTTGGCCTTTCACATTGGCCAGCACAACATTGCACCAGTTGAAGATGGTGCCTTGAAAGCAATCAATTTCCATACGCATCTGGGATCCGATGGCAACATGTAATGCGGCAGCTCCGCAAAGTCTGGTGACAGTAAACGCAATCACCATGAGCTCAGGACAAGATATGGTCTTTATGTCTATCCCTTTGTCTTTAGCCTGGCTGTTGCAGTACTCTAGCCGGAGGCTATCGACAGACTGGCCACCTGGCCTAGTCCTGAATAGAGTCAAGTCCTCGCCTCTCTTAGGCAAACCAGTCAAGAAATAAATGTCCTCCGGCTCGATTTCGAGCCGATGTCCGCCAATGAAAAAGCACTGGTCCTGTACGCTCCATCTGTCCACCAGCCACTGTAAGAAATCTACCTGAGCCCTCATGCCAGGAATGGTCCAGAACTTGTACAGTCTGCATGCCCTCAAAGCATCAAGTGAAGGCTGATGATTCCATGTGGTGGTATCCACGTCCTCATGCTCCCATTCTCGCCAATATAGCATGATATATTCTCTGCATCAAGTATAAAGATTAATTAGATTGCTAGAAAACATTTTGATTGGTCCATTTTTGAGGAATTTTAGGTTCAAAACCCTTGCTGCGGGGTACGCACCCTCCACGTTAGACATAGTGCGTGGGTCCGCACTTTGTCTACACGGAAGGTGCGGACCCCGAGCTTTTTCCCAATGGAGAAAAAGTCGCGGTCCGCGGGTCTGCAATGGTAAACCTGCGGACCCCCGCGCGTGGGTTTTGCGCCTAAAAAATCTCCCAAAAAACAAAATGAGGGGCTAAATCAAAAAACTAAACGGTTGAAAATGAAGAGTAGGATGATGTGGATTACCTGGAGAAGACGGAGCTCGATTCCGACGGTTGGATTTTCCACAATCTTCACGGGAAGTTTTCTAAGCAAAAGCACTATTTTATCACCCAAACTCGAATGGTAAAAATGAATTGACAAAGGCCCTTTTTATAAGTTTTTTGAGTAAATAAATCGCAAATTTGTTTATGTTTCACTTTGAAAAGGTATTTTGCAACGGTTTTATCCATTTCAAATAGGTATGAGTAATGTTTATGTCTTTGTGCAGAATACAAGATTATTCAGGCGAAATCTATCATTTTCAACGAAAAAACAAGTAGAGTCATCTTTAAGCCCTTTTCTGACTCCTAAAACATGAAAAGATTGCCGAGCATTTCTTTTACACTCGTTAAAACGGAATTAAAAGACGGTCCACTTACAACTCTTTTCCGACCGTAAAAACATGAAAAGATTGCCGGATTTTTGTCGTTTCAAATTCGATATTGGTTATAAAACGACGTGTCGTTGATCGCTTTTTTACTTTTTCGGGTTAGTGACACTAATAACGAAAAGTACTCCTTGGTCGTAAAAGATCAAGCGGTTCTGTCAAGTATTATTTTATACTTTTTCGGGCTTGGGAGACACAAATTTACGAAAAAGGTCAACCCTGGAGTCTTCTTAAGTTTTTCAGACTCTCTAAAATTGAAAAACGCTGAGTTTCTCCTATACTAGACTCGTTAAAATTCCACAGTAAAGGACCTATTCAATTACAAACAGTAACGAACCACTCCTTCTTAGGGTTCGAATTTAAGCTAAGTTGGACTCATCCGAAGGATGAGCTTATAATCAAGCAAATGTTATCCTCCTCAAGCTTGTCAAAAATAAAGAGGTACTTGCCAGAAATGGTGGGGGAAAAGAGAGGAAAATGAGCCTGTTTGTCATACTTTGCAACCACTCTTGAACACGACACTTTTATTCACCTGGGTTGGGAAATCCTTTGCCTAACAAGTTGATCAAACCACATTGAAAGTCTTCAGCCGGTTTCTGGGCATTAACTTTGGGTCAATTGTCACCAAGCCATCTGTCGTGTCGTTATGTGTTCAAGAGGTCACTACCAATAAGCCATTCATCTGCAAAATATCTGTCATCCATCTTGACCATCCCTGAGTCAGTCCTTGCAACTAAATTTCGTCAACTTGATCTATGATTTCATGTTGTGGGCTTGCCTACGACGGATCGCTTTCTATCGACATCAGCTCATTATCTAGAAAGATGATCTAGAAATCGTCAGTACCTTGAAATCTGCATGCCTCAATGGCAGGTTTCTCGCCTTTGACGACAGTTTACATCATTGACTTTCGATTGAAGGATTCCGTGATATGTTCGACATCAACACATTTACTCACATCTCATGGATTGTACTGGGTACTTTGAGAGCCATTGACATCATTGGTGGTTTCTCTCACACTTGTTAACAGTTTACATCATTGACTGGTAATCAAGTGGTTTCTACCATGTTCGACATCAACACATTTATTCGTATGGATAGAATCGTACTATTTCGAGAAGTAGAAATGAAGACCCTGGATCTAGTTTCCACCATCCAGGCTGCGAGGAATTTTGTACTCATTATGTTGTGGATTATTCATAAAAGATGGCTGCGTCCATACTGTGTTCACACGAGTCTATACTTATGATGTTTTACAAGATCATTCCTATATCAGAGCAGTAGATAGGTTTCTAGTTAGTTTTGATCTGAGTATGGGAATGCCTACCTCAACGATGATATGATCTCATATATATATCTTGCATTGAATGTTTTTATAGGTTCCGACCGGGCTCTCCACAAGATAATCCTCGAAATGATAAAGTACTTCACTCTTCCTATATGATAAATGAAATCCTCATCTACTACAGACTTTGCACTTTAGGGGGCAATCTGTTACACAAAAATATCGTCACCATGATTATTTGCAGTCAGTATGGGTCTATCATCACTTGTACTGTCCTCCTAAGCAAGTCTAGGACCTCAGCTCTTCAAATCAAGCTTTGGAAGTGGGAGAAAGACATTAAAAATCAATGTAACTCTGGTTCCGCACTTTCTCTCATGGTCACCTGCGGTCCCGCACCTTCTGTGTACAAAAGCTGCTTACCTACCCACTCTGTTCCTAACGGTGCAGGTGCGGACCCCTGTGAAAGTCAAAAGGCGCAATTTTTATCTTAAAAAACTCACTTTGGGTTATTTCTAGAGTTTTCTAGAAGGAATTTTGACGTGGATTGTTCGCTCTGAGGTGGTTCATGCATCCCAAAAGAGAAGGAGCTAATCCCTTTACTAAAGGAGCTATCCCTTTGAAGGAGGGCTTTATCCCTTTGAAGGAGGACCTAGTAACTTCCCTCCATTGCACTATAAATACAGGCATTGGGGTGAGGACTAGAGAGGTTAGAAGCTAAACATTTTGAGGGTAAATGCTGGTGAAATCAAGACTCTTTGGTTGAGCTTGAGAGGAAAGATCACATACCTCTTGGTTCCATTGGAGAGTGAGTGAAGCTTGTCAAAGTAGAGGAGACATCTTGTTGGAACCTGGGAGGAGCTTGTACAGCGTCAAGGCAAAGGTTGTAAAGTTCTTCTTCTTTTGAATTAATACAATCAAACTCATTTTTCTCAACAAGTATCTTATGTTATTTGTTTCATGGACTCCTTGACTTTCATGTTAAATATGTTTCATGCAATTGGTTTTTCAGGTGCTATTTAATTTGTTTGCCTTGTTTGTGTTTGCAGATTCGCGAAGAGGAACTCATTTGGATCAAAAGAGCGAGGGCATCCACAAGCTTGCGTTGGACCAAAAGGTAGGCCCTAAAAACCTTTGTTTGCTATTGTTTATTGAAGAATATTTAGAGAAAGATAGTGTCTGGTTGGTTTGCTTGTCGTTAGGTCTTCTTTAGATTCTAGGAAGGTCTATCTTGTCCGAAAGATCGACTCATTCCGCGCGACAAGTAGAAATAGAAAATAAATTCTCATCTGGAAAATCATCAGTAATTGGTGCCCTATCACCTATGTGGACAAGTCTAAAAAGAAAATCAGCGACAAGATTATCTTTTCCTACTCTGTCAATGACAATAACATTAAATTCTTGCAGTAGTAACAACCATCTAGTAACAAGGGCTTTGGTTGTTAATAAATTTACCACAAAGATATAAATTATTACTCAGATTTATTGAGATTTACAGAGAGGAATAATAAAATAACCAACAAAATTACACAAATATTATACACATAATATTTATCCAGGAAAACCCCAAATTCTGAGGAAAACCCAACCCAATTAAATCTCATTAGCATTGGCCAAAACCTTGGCCAATCCGGCCAAGTGAGCCTTCATCACTCACCTCTAGGACTATATTACAATGAAGTATTCCCAGCCTTTTAGAGGCTCCATTACATGCAATACCATGGGTACACTATACCATGTGCCCAAAACCACTACTATTTAACCAGGTCAACCTTGACTCAAACCCAAGTCAATTTTACCTAACAATTCCACCCTTAAACTTGACTTGGGATTCCTTGACTAAATCTAGCCAAAACCTGCTAGGTGAGACAATCTCACTCACTCTATCCCTTACCCCCTTCAAAGTTTTTACCCTGGATTTATTAACCTAACATCCCATATTATCTAGGTCTAACACAAACTTTACCAGTAACTACCCAGGCGTACACATGCCTTACTAGGTCTTACAACACTATGCTCATTTATATCAATGTCCATATAAAAAGAACCCATCTACTAGATTACATGGGTCACCTGTCGCTATAACCGCAAGCCCTCTAGAATTTCTCTTTAGGTACAAAGTTCACCTATTTAAATAATTCACATGCACATATCTTCCTCATCCACTAAATCTCTCATGACCCAATAGTGTGCAGCTTTGCTTCACAATATATGGCTTTTGACCTGCAAGCAAAACTCAGTTATCTCTCTATCTACCAGGACAATACAAACCATTGGCAACAAAAAACATCCTTATGAAGCCAGCTTAGCTCTTATACCAATTGTTAAGAAATTTACCGCATAGAGATAAATTATTACTGAGATTTATTGAGATTTACAAAGAGGAATAATAAAATAACCAACAACAATACACATAATATTTATCCAGGAAAACCCCAAATTCTGAGAAAAACCCAACCCAATGAGATCTCATTAGAATTGGCCAAAACCCTGGCCAATCCGGCCAAGTGAGCCTTCACTGCTCACCTCGAGGCCTACATTACAATGAAGTACTCCCAGCCTTTTATAGGCTCCATTACATGCAATACCATGGGTACACTATACCATGTGCCCAAAGCCACTGCTATTGAACTAGGTCAACCTTGACTCAAACCCCGAGTCAATTTTACATAACATTGGTAATAGGTTTATTCATTATAAATTTAATAGCTGAATAGTCTGTATGTATAAAAACTTCATACCTGGTTATATAATGTCTAAATTTATTAATGGCATAAACTATTGATAAGAATTCTTTTTCAGTGACTGTGTAATTTAGTTCTGTAGGAGAGAGATTTTTGTTAATAAAATATATGGCATAGGGAATTTTATTCTCTCTTTTGCCTAAGATGACCCCCAAAGTTGTGTCTGAGGCATCAGTACATATGTGAAAAGGGAGGGCCCAATTTGATCCTCTTAGAAATTGATAAGTTGACAGTTTTTGTTTAAGATTTTCAAGGGCAATTTGACATTGAGAATCCCACTAGAATTCTGCATCTTTGGTTAAAAGCTTGAACATAGGGGCAACTATTGTTGTAAAATTTGAATAAATCTTCTGTAATATCTGGCATGCCCTAGAAATCTTCTAACTTCTTTTTGAGAGCTGGGAATTTTGATCTAAGCAATTATTTTAATATTAGCAAGATCTACTCTTATCCCATTCCTGTAAATATGGTGGCCTAACAAAACATCCTCTATAAGCATCATTCTATTTTCTTCATTGCTAAGGTCAAGGTTGGTCTCTTGACATCTGATTAAAACTTTCTCTATGTTGTCTAAAGCTTGTTGGAAATCTTCCCCGTATACTGTGAAGTCATCCATATAAACTTCCAAACAACCTTGGGTCAGATCGGAAAAAATAGAAAGGAAAACCCTTTGAAAGGTGGCAGAGGCATTACATAACCCAAAAGGAAGAACCTTGTAGGCATAAGTACCCCATGGACAAGTAAACGTAGTCTTTTCTTGGTCTTCGGGTGCAATTTGGATCTAATTATAACCGCTAAATCCATCCAAGAAGGATAAATACTTCTTCCCAAATAGGTTATCCAATACTTGATCAAATGAAAGGCAAGGGAAAGTAGTCTCTGAAGGTAGCCTTATTTAATTCCCTAAAATACAAACAAATCCTCCATTTATCATTTTTATTAGGTACAATGACTAGTGGTGATACCCACTTACTATCAGAAATAGGGTAAATGAAGTTAGCATTTAAGAGCTCTTGAAGTTCTTCTTTTACTATATCCTTTAGGGTTGGGTTCATCCTTCTTTGAGGATGCCTCATTGGTCTAATTTCATCATTTGTGTAGATGTGATGCATGTAGGTGTCAAGGTGGATCCCTTTCATATTAGAGTAATCCCATGCAAAAGCACCACATTGTCTTTTAATCATTTGAATCAATTGTTCTTGTTGCTCTACTTCTAGACCAGAATTAACATATAGACACTTCCCAAGGTTAATTTCAACAACATGGATAGAGGAATCTTTACCTTCACCTATTTTTGTTATGGAAAACAATGTGGAGGTAGAGGGATGACATGCTTCCTGAAATTTAGAACTAAAAATGTGTTCATATTCTTGAAAGGATTGTGGATAATCAATACATTCTATTGTGGTTAAGAACAAGTTCAAAACTTGATCTTCGGTTTATTCTTGAAGACCTTTAGATTTTTTAGTTGTTAACAAAGATTTAGTACATTCCTCCTCTTCATATGGGTTCTCTATCCATAAGGGGATTTCTGTAGTAGGTTGGGCAGGAGGAAATAAGATAATTTTTTGGCTTTGAAATCTGTTGGAAATTATCATTTTTCCAGTCCTGCATCTAGTAAAGGCATCAACAATGGCTAGCCAAGGTCGACCCAGTACTACTAGATGTCCAGGTTTGAGGATTTTGGATGGATCACAAAGAAGTCTACACGATATTCCCAGGATACTAGTACGGTTGTTATGTCATCTAGGCTTCCTGCAGTTTTAAGGATGGATTTGTTTGTTAACTCCAATAGTGTTTGAGTTGGACTCAAGTATTCTAACTATATCTTTTGCATAATATCCATATTCATGGCCTTTATTTCTGTGCCTAGGTCAACAAGAGTGTTTGGTAAAGATATGCCATTAATCTGTGGTCACTACTAGATTCCCATGATCAGTGTATTTAGAAGGCATCTCTGACATGGTTTCTGAAAATTGGCCAACTACTTTTATAATAAGGGGGTCCTTCCTTTTCCTTCCTAGATTTTTAATGAAAATATCCCTTACAATCTTGGCATAGATAGGAATATATTTTATGGCTTGAAGCAAGGGTATCTTTACACAAATATTTCACAATTTAGCCTCTAAATCATATCCTAGTGGGACCTCAGAATTTTTGACAAGCAATGTCTCTGGATAGGGTGGTTGAGGAACTTCCTGATATGGTTTATGATGCATGGTAGAATTGATGGGTGTTGAGGGAGGGTTTTCCTCTTCATCAGGAGGAGACTATTCCTCTTGACTATGTATGTCCTTGTCTTCAGGAGGTGATTATGTTGATTGTTCTTCTTGAATGATCACTACATGTCCTGTTTTATTTAAGACCTTCCCGGATCTTAGTCGAATTTCACTGATTGGAACTGAAGTGATAGTGTAGGTAGGGAAGGTTTGTAGATCCATATTTTGTATAGGTTGAGCTGACATATTATTAGTGTTTGGAATGGGTTGTGTAGGTAATTAAGTAGTTCGAGGAGGATTAGGGTTTGGTGGCATTTGTTGTTGATTCAGATTCATGGGCAGAGAAAGTTGTTGTGGAGTTGAATTCATAAGCAGTTTTTGTTGAGTTGGATTCATAGGCAGAGTAGGTTATTTTGAACTTGATTTCATAGGAAATATTTGTTAAGGAAATGAAGGTAATAGAGGTGGGTTAAACCCTGGAAAAATATGAGAAATATTTGGAGGATATTGTGTGCAGATTGGGTAAGAAGTTGTTTGGTATGGCTATGGAGGAATATTCCCATAGGGAGCCCCCCTCTAACCTCGTTAACAAGCATGTCCTTGTAATGGTTGAGGCCCCCATTGGGAGTAAGGAATTTGAGGGGCCCACTATGGTTGTGCAAACTGCATGGAAGGGTCTTGGAACATGGAGGGGTTTTGTTGCCTCCATGGTCTCCTAGGGGGATAAGATGGATCTTGTGGTTCTATTCCCCCTTTGTAAATGCCTTGCAACCTAGGTAATGATGGGCATTCATTAGTTGGGTATTTATCCGTGAAAATTCCACAAACCTCTATGGCATTAAAAGGAAATTCTTTTTCAGGATGCTTCTTCCTACAACGAGGGAAAAAGATAGCTAAAGCAATGTTTTCCTCTTCTTGTTTCCTCTTACTATTGAGGGTATCTAGCTGGTTACTAATTGTGCTAAGGATATTAGTTTTAAGATTTTCCAATAGATTTCCCAACTCTATTCTAGTTACACCACTTGTAGTGGGTTTGCCAACTCGACTTGTAAGTTCTCTTGGGCTTTTCCTAGATTTAGATTGACTATTGGAGTACTTATTGTAGTATTCAGAAATTTTAGCAAATGATTTGATAAACATCACCAAAGCTCATGAGATTAAGTAATTCCACGCAATCATCCCGTACTCCTTTTAGAAAAATGGTTCTAACTATGGCTAGGTCAAGAGGAACTTTCTTAGTTTTTTGGTAGTTGTAAAGGAAAATTTCTAGGTAGTCTTCTAGGTTTTCTTCTTTAGTCTACTACATTTTAAAGATGTCATTCTTGGCATCCCTAGGTCTACAGTAATCCTAGTATTTCTGGATAAAGGCTGCTTTGATATCATCCCAAGATGTAATAGTGTGTTCACCTAGACTCATGAACCATCTTAATGATGAGTTTTTTAAGATGGCTAGAAAGAGTTTTAACTTTTTAGCATTATCTGTATAATTATAACTTCTATAGAGTATATCGAATTTGAATAAAAATGAATCAGGATCTTCGAATGACATACCATTCAAGTGAGGTAATGATGACAAATGATTTTTCTTCATGGTGACATTCCTAGTAATGTCAAGAATTGGAAATCCAAATGTTTCTGGCTCATTGTTGGCTTCATTGTTTTCTGGATTGTCTACTCTTCCTCCTTCTCCTTCCATTCTTTCTTCCCACAACTTGGAATTTGTGGAAGTAGGAGATGTCTCTCTTTCAAGAGATAATGGTTCAGACACTGGGTTATCTGCAATGTTCCAAGGTACTATCTCCAATGTAGTCTGAACTTCCTCTGCCACTGTCTTTGTTTCTGCTCCAAGTTGCTTTACTTATGTCCCCTCTGTTGCTCTCACTGGACTTTTTGTGTAGCGATTAGCAGAATTAGTTGGATTAGCGATTTTGGGACCATATAGGTTTTCTAGGATTTTTTATGAAACAAACCTACCTTTCCTATCTCTAATTCTTCTCATGAAATGAAAGCTTCAAACTTTAACTACTTACCAAAAGAGAGGACAACTTAAATTTGGATCAACCCCACTATAGTGGATCCATGGCTCTTCACTCACGTCTTACCATATTCTCTCTTCCATTAGGTCATCCTAAATATAACTCAAAATCCATAAAAAAAAAACAAATCATTACCTACTACCATTTACAACTCCCTAGAAACGATGCCAAAAATGTTTGGGACAATTATATGAATGATATATCGCCACAAATTAAATTATCAACCAGGGATTCATAATCAGTAGAGTTGATACACTATATGTGCCGATAATGGATAAGTTCCTATGTCTGATGAGTATAGCCTAGATAAGAAGCATTCAAAACCAATACTCCATTTGACAAATTTCGATCTAACTTCCTTACACAATTAGAAAACAAAAATCAGAAACAAAGTATTAATAAGTATTTAATCTAAAGGTTCTTTCTCAGGTAAGAAGTTTGTCCATTTACAGGCTCATGAAATGAAAAGATGGATTCAACTCTATTTTCCTATAGCAACTGATTTCAATTAACTTACTACAATCAAGCATCAAAGCAAAGCATTCCTAATCTAACTAGTTCTAAAGGAAGCCATACATTCTTATACAGGAAATGTTAGGTATGACAAGAGTCTTCACTTAACGACACATGTAGGTGAATGGTGAGATCTATGTTCTTAACTCTTCCTATTATTTCAAATTAGAATTCAAAGATTAAACCTACAACCTGAGAACTAAGTTTGCATTCGTAAAACCAATGTGTTATCACTTATAAATTAACATCTCTGGATTTATATCTCACACTCTCCAATAGATTACTCAAAACTGGAATGATATCAAACAATCTAAAATTGAATTATCACACTAAGTCACTCTTCACACATAAACCAAACTAAATTCATAATAACTGTAATAAAAACTTGCCTTGGTAGCTTCAGTGGGCCCTTACTAAGCTACCAAGGAAAGCTAATATAATTTACAGAACTACGGAATCTACTAACACATTGAATTCATCAATTTCCACTTATATCATTGATTTCAAAAGAAAGGATTACAAAATCAAGTCTCCAACATAACAATAATGCTAAAACTATGTTTGCAACTCTAACTGTGTTACTAACTCTCTGTCTCCAATTCTAACTACAATTATCTTACTAACTGTCTCTAACACCTATCATCTACGAGCCTTCTCTTATAGAGGAATGGTCATTACATACAATGTTAACACATAAGATCAAATCATTATAAAAATATAGAATTCACTTTCTTTTACATGCTTGACTTCATCCTCATGACACGCAGTTCATGAGTGATGAAGCATATCATCTCGATTTTCCATAAAAAGGTAACACATTGACCATTAGTTCCCTCGATCTCATCAAAGGCAACTCACTCAAACCATCAAAGTTGAAGAGTCGGGCCCGATATCAGATGAACGTAGGTAGTGTAGGATGGCCGCAAGTACCGGATGAACACAATCAGTGTCAAATGGGTGATATCAGTGTTGAATGAATGTAGGTACTAGACGAATACAGGAACCCATGCACCAAACGAGAAGAGTTGCATGAGTACTAGATGAGTAATGTTAGTACTAGTAGAGTAGGAACAATGTCCAAAAATCTATGTGAGACAATCCAATCAGTTAGAGAGTACAAAGAATCATCTTTTTCATTCCTACTGACAAGAAATCATAAAAACCATGCTTTAAAATATAAATTACCTCATATATACACAAGGAGGCTAAAATTGATGTTCTTGAAGAAGGTAGATGAGTGGTGAGTAGGTTTCGAGGTAAAGTTGGTCAAAAATAGAGGACAATATGGGGTATGAAAGACATCAAAAAGGAGACTCAACAATTCCTTTTGGAGCATTTTGTGGTTATAAACCAACAATATGTCATCTGAGAATCTTTGGCAACAAAGCATTCTCTCATGTTTCGAAAGAACATATGAGGAAATGTGGTGTGAAAGCTACCAAGTGTATATTCATAGGTTAATTTTCAGATGATAAGGCTTATAATTTGTTTGGTCCCTGCACTCATAAAATATTTTCAAGTAGAGATATATTATTTCATGAACTTGCAAATGAAAACCATTAGAATGACAAGTATAATGCATGACATATTCCTTATGAGTATGATGATGTCATAGAGGAAGCAAATGATAAGAAGGAACAAAAATAGGATGAGGAATTTAGCAACATGGATACCTCTAGTAGTGACAACACACCAAGAGGAAGAGATTATTCATCACAAAGCAAGAGAAGAGATGAAAGAAACAAAGTATGAAGGTCATCTTGTCACATTCAACCACCATTAAGATTTAAATACTATGCCTTAATGACAAAATTTATGAATGTAATAGAACCTTCTAATTTCAAAGAAGTTGATGAACATAAATAATGGAGAGTTGCAATGAAGGAAGAATATGAGTCGATAATGAAGAATGATACTTGGGAATTGACAAAATTTCCTGAAAATAAGGTACCCATAGGATCCAAATGGTTGTTCAAACCTAAATTTAAAGTTGATGGAAGTATAGATAAATATAAGGCTAGGTTAGTTGCAAAAGGATACTCACAAAAAGAGGGAATTGATTATGAAGAAAATTTTGCACCTGTAGCTGAGATAAATAGAATTACATTGATGATTTCTTTAGTTACGAATCATAAATAGAAATTACATCAGCTAAATGTTAAATCTTCCTTCTTGAATGAGGAACTAAAAGAAGAAGTATACCTTGTTCAACTAGAAGGGTTTGTTAAAAAGGGTCAAGAGCACCTTGTTTATAAGTTAAAGAAAGCATTATATGGATTGAAACAGGCACCAAGATCATGGTATGTGAAGATAGATTCTTTATTTCTTCAGAAAGGTTTTATGAAAAACAAAAGTGACCATAATTTGTATATCAAAACAGATCAAAAGGGGCATGTTATTATGATTTATTTGTATGTTGATGATCTTATTATAACAAACAATGCTTCGAAGTTAATTGATGAAGTTACAGGACTGTTGTCACATGAGATTGAAATGAAATACCTTGGTGAATTGAATTATTATTTAGGTATTGAGATATGGAGAGAAGGTGGATAGACATTGGTTACACAGGGTAAGTATGCTAGGGAATTACTAAAAAGATTCAAAATGCACCAATATAGGGAAGTATAAATACCATTAAAAGATAATTTCAAACTCTGCAACAATGATGAGACAAGAGAGGTAGATGGTACATTGTATCATGAGATGGAGGGAAGTTTAAACTATCTCACTGCAATCAGGCTAGATATAGTATATTCAGTTAGCATTTTAAGTCAGTTCATGGCCAAAATGCTTGAAAGACATTGGGGAGTGGTGAAGTGAGCTCTTCGATATCTGAAAGGAACAATTAACTTTGGTATTAAATATACTAATGATTTCAATATTGAGTTGGCAAGCTATTCTGATTTAGTTTGGGTTGTAAATCCTAATAACAAAAAAGAAAAACTTCAGGTTATTCATTTATCCTTAGATATGGGATTATGGCATGGAGCAGTAAGAAACAACCAACTGTTTTTTTTCATCCACTAAAGCTTCGTACAAAGTTTCGTGCAATGCTACATGTGAATCAATTTGGCTAAGGCAAATGCTTGAAGATGTGGGAGAAGAACAAAAAAAGCTAACTATTATCAAGTGTGACAATCAAACCACCATCAAGCTAGCCAACAATCCTATGCACCACATAAGATCAAAACATATTGAGACACATTATCATTCTGCCAAGGAAAAGAAGCAGTCCAAGGAAACTGATTTATTCTATTGTAATAAAAATAAAAATATGACTGACATCTTTAGGAAGTTGCTTGGAAAGGAAAAATTTGAAGAATTTAGGAATCAATTGTGTGTGGTAGAAAACACATTTCTCCATTAAGGAGGAGGGTTGGAATAATGGAGAAATATTTAGAAAATTCTCCCATATTTAGCTCTTCTTATGTATTTTTGAATTGTTTTCCTTATTTAGACTTAGTCGATTGGTAGTTCTTATATTCCAAGAAGTTATTCAACAATAATCTAGTCCTATATATGTAATGGTTTGTTGGCTTGATGAATACAAGTTGTGTGTGGGGTGCAACCTCCTGAGTGGATGAATTATCTCACTAGAGAGTTGCAACCTTTCATCATATTTTTCATTTCATTTTTGTGTGTTTTGTTTGTTTGTTTGCTTCTTTTTTTTCAATTAGATAAATATTTTTATTTATTTTTAATAGGAATGAGAATATTTATAGAATTGTTAATATGACTATTTCATAAATATCATAAATGTGTAAATTATAATATGTTTTCAAACAATTAGATAAACTAATTGTTCACCAAACAACTAAAGCCAAAAAAACATATATTTTTAATATTTTTAACAATCAAAAAAATGAAAATAATAAAACAAATTCTATTTAAAAAGGAAATTTATATGTATATTTTTTAAATAACTACAATGTTAAATTTATAAAAGATTAAAATACCAAAAAAACAATTTTAATTATTTTTTTAAAATTATATATATCTATATATATATATATATATATATATATATATATATATATAGATATATATATATATATATATATGAGATTAAAATTCCAAAAAACAATTTTAATTATTTTTTAGAATCATATATATATATATAATTTTATTTTATTTGGAAAAATATTTTAATAATAAGAAATTTATTTTTTTATTATTTTATTATAAAAAGAGATATGTTTTATAAATTAATAAAAAAGGGAGATGTGTAATATTTAATATTGATGTAACTTGTAATATAAATTCAAACAAAATATAATTTATAATTTATGTAATTTAGAGAAAATTGAAAATTAAATAATTTTTTTTTAAAATGTTTTTTATATATTAATATCAACCTATATTTATCTGAATTCTAAATTTATTAAGTGTCGAGAGGGATCAAATCTCTTGAGGTGAAAAACTCTTCTTTTAGTGCAAAATTTGAGGGAATGTTTGCAACTTGAGAGATTTAATCCCTCTCAGCGCTTGATATATTTAGAGTTAAGATAGATCTAGACTAGTTTCTGTCATGTGTGGCCACACAAAAATTGTCGAACATATGATTAATGTAATAATTTTAAATATGTTAAATATGTTAAAGATTAATTTGATAAGTTCCTTATCTTCTACATCTCATGAACATTGGACCTATATTTGTATTAAAAACCTGAACTCTAGCATATGACTACTCACATACATGTCACATTTGAAATTGAGCTAATCTATAAATCTTATCGTGATTTTCAATATGAAATATTCATTTGAGCGAGAGTTACCAATTGAGCTTGTACATTCTCTTTGTTATTTAAACATATTTTCTCATGGGATTTTCTTTCACATATTTTTTTCTTTGTGTACATTCTCTTTGTTATTTAGCCTTTTATTTTCTCTATTCTTTATGTTCTTCAATTTTCATTTCCTCGATTTTTTCTTGTTGAATCCCTATTTGTTGTGCATTTTCTTCTATTATTTTCTCTTGGCAGTCTTCAATTTCCATTTGTTTTTCTCGTCTTTGTTGAGATGTTCTTTGATATTCCCTTTGATGCTCTTTGTTATTCAATTTTTTCTTTCACCTATCCTTGTTGTTGTCCAATTGTCATTTGTTGTGACTATCTTTATTGGTCTCCTCTTTTCTCTTTCCTTTTTTGTTGACACTCCTCAATTATCATTTCTTGTTTCTTTCTCTATCAACTTTCTCTTTGTTATTCATTTCTATTTAAAAAGGATCTGGGATGATGGTTAAGGTAAATCTATGCTATTTGTTGTTCAATTTTGTTTAATATGGATCTAG
The DNA here is from genome assembly GCA_031772625.1 of Pinus tabuliformis. NCBI lineage: Eukaryota > Viridiplantae > Streptophyta > Pinopsida > Pinales > Pinaceae > Pinus > Pinus tabuliformis. The sequence goes on along the minus strand of CM062820.1, from coordinate 377,114,749 downwards.
GATGATAATTTTTATAACAAAGAAATCAATGTGCATTGTGAATAACTACTTTGTGCACACACTTAAAGCAATAGACACTATTAGTCTAATTACTTCGAAAGAAATGCACATCTTTATTTTATTTTCATAAGATCATAAATTAACATTTACTCTGAAATCAATGCATCTAGTGCACATAATCAAATCAAATTATAAATCAACATATAGATTGAAATTAATGCATCCTTACTTGTCATTTCTTGTGCCTTTCTCTATCGAATTTATCTTTGTTGTTTATTTCTATTGAAGATGGATCTAGGCTGATGATTAAGATGGATCTTGGCCCTTTATTCTTCATTTCTATTTTTTTTTTGTGTAAATTTGACTACTGCTATTATATTATACAAAAATTGTTACAAAAGAGTACATCCGCCATGCTAAGATGGCCGCCACTGAACATTTGAGCGCGCTATGACTGAACATAAACCTGAAAACTGTGGAGCTAAGGAGCTGTCCACTGACTCTAGACCCGGACACATGACGAACTAGTTACACGCAGATTGCTTTCTGTCCCTGCCAAAACGACACGGAACTTCCCAACGATCCAAAGACAAGACACGTAACAGACATTGAGCTATGCTACCCGCTCCCATTACAGACTCAGAGCTACCATTCATACCCGTCCCAAGACACTTGACCGACATTACATACGATGATAAGTATCGTGCAAAAACCATGAAGCCGCCATTCTGGAACTGAAAGCGCAGCCAAGCAGAGGACTTACTCATCCATGGAGGTGGACGGTTGTTCCTCCACCACTCGGCAGGCGATTCTTCATTTCTATTTAATATGGATATAGGTTGACAATTATTATAACACAAAAATCAGTACATGTCATCAATATTTACTTTGTACATACTTTGAAATCAATGCACAAAATAAATCTCATTACTTTAAAAGCAATGCACATCATCCATCTATTTACATCAAATCAGGAATTAGCATCTACATTGAAATTAATGCATCTAGTGTAAACAATCAAATAGGATTAGAAATCAATGTTTACACTGAGATCAATGCATTAAGTGCAATCAATCAAATCGGATTAGAAATCAACATCTATGCTAAAGTCAATGCATCAAGCATAATCAATCAAATATGATTAGAAATTAATATATGCACTGAAATAAATGCATATATTTCAGTAAAATACCAAAATATTAATATTAAAGTAAGCTAAACTTGATTTAGGACCTTACATATGCTTTTACCCATTTAATTTAGTAAAAATTTGGTGATTCTTAGTATCTTGTTTTTTATTATTATCTAATTTCGAGATTTAATGGCTTTATAAATCCAACTTCTTTTACTTTTGATAAAAGTCTTACTTTCTCTTCCTATAATTAATAATGTTCAATATTACATAATACTATATTATATTAAACATAATATTATAGTATTATATCATATAATATTGTATCTTTAAACATTACAATATTACATTGAATAATATAATACTATGTTTAATATAATATAATCTATAATATGAGATTATATTACCTATTATGTTATATTATTCAACCATTATTATATAATTAATATTAATATTACTCATATATATTATATTAAATATAATGTTATATTAAAGCTATTTAGCATCATATATTAATATATAATATATATGAAAATTAATATTAATTTTATGATATTAATATATTTTAATATATTAATACATATTATAATATATTAAATCTAATATTGTATTAAAATTAATGTTATATTAATTGAAAACTATTAAATTTAATATTATATTGAACTTAATAATATTAATACTTTGTGAATTGAGGTTTTTGTGATCCATAATGAATTAAGAAAAGTCTTTTAGTAGAAATCATATAAGAGAATTTTTTGGCTGACCAGTTTCGAATCAACAAGTGTGGTTCATCTCTACATTGGTCTCTATTTAAGCATTTTCCATGGTCTACCTCGTCATCTAGTCCTTATGATGAACCACATTTGTTGGTTATGATTAACCACACTTGTTGGTTCGAAACGAGTCAACCAACATTTTTCTTATATGATTTCTATCGAAAGACTCTTCTTAATATTAATATTTTGATATATTATAATTAAAACTTATTGAATATTATTATTTGATTAAGATCAAAATCCACATCACTTGAGTAAAACCCTTTTTGAACTACCAATATTAATATTATATTGAACTTAATAATATATTTTTTCTATGTAAAACTGAATCTATTAATGAAAACATAATGTACGGTGAGGCCCTGGCCTCTGCGGGTCTAGGTTAGCCAGATGACCAATTTAAATAAAAAAACTTAAAATTGAGACTGTCCCCAGAAGGGAAACCAATCCGAAAATGAGATAAAGATAGGTACCTTCTGCCGACGCAAGGGCTACAATTCCAGAAATCAAAATTTACTACCATGGTGAAATTCAAAATTGACTACCAAAATTAACCACTGTAAAAGATCAAAAAAGCAAAAAACTCAGAAGACTGAGCTTGACACGTGACTTGTGGCATGAAAATGCTAGGTGCCTTGGGACGGTGGCTTCTCTTCCACAATCGGACACCCATACTCTTCTGAATATGTATCCTCTTCCTTCTTGCCACCCGTGTTGTCCTGTGGCTCTCTTTCATCAACCTAAACGCCTTTGGCTTTGCTAGTGGCATTGCCTCCCAACGTCTTTGAGCCGCTTATGGATGGATAATCCTTGGCTTTTTGCAGATGGCTTGAACTCGGCTCCCTCTGAACATTTTCGTGCGGCTGAGGAATCTGGTTCTTCACAGGGCTATAGGTTGGAACAATGCATGAGCCAACTTCCTCCCTAAAATCCACTGAGACGGTGGCAATGACAACTGGTCGGTCCATGGAGCAAGAAAAACAGAATTGAGCATACTGGGTAGTAGTAGTAAGATTGGTTGACTGGGTGGCTCCGTCAGTCTGACGAACCTCATAGGGGCGAGCTCATCCTCTTCCACTACGCGTATCTAGATATCTGCCATGGAAGCAGGAAGAGGAAGGACTGGGGGGCGGGGAGGTCGACAGGGAAGATGAAGTGGTGGGAGGTAGCGAAGAGGGGTGGATAGCGCTACCGTGGCTACCACCACGCCTACATCTCATACAATGACAACAACACATATTGCTTTGAGTGGGATGCTGTAGTGAGAAGGTAGCCAAAGTGGCAGGAAGCGGGGCAAGAGCAGCAGAGGTGATACTGAAAAGAACAGGGGGACTCAAGTCTGGGACAGAGGCAGGGGCCAAGGCCTCAATTTGCAGGTTGCAGTGTATAGACTGGGAGAAGTGATAATGATTACCCAGGTCGACGCAGCAGAGCAGTCTGCAACTCCTTCCTGTTGCAGTTCGAGAGCTAGGCCCTGTCATGGCGGGGTGACAAGAGCAGTTCAGAGGCAGAATGGATGAGTGAAGAGGGCTTGGCTCCATGATTTTATGCTTGCAGGGGAAGTCTCGATCCGCACAGTGGATTAATGGTGGTGGCCAAGGGGCAGAGTTCTGCCTTAAATTCCCACAGGGGAAGGAATGGATTACCATGTGACGCGGCCACCTGCCAGGCCGGCATCGTATCCGCCTTGAATGCTCATCTACCACCCGCATCTAGGGATTGAACTTAATAATATTGATTATTATAATATTTTATAATTAAATCTTTAATATTAATTAGATTGAGATCAAGGTCGACATTCTCTTCCACATCCAAAGAAACTGATACGATAGAAAAACATTTGGATCAATCGTGTTGGAAGAATGATGTTATCTCTGACATTCTAGGGTTCTAGAATGCAGAAATTTTGAGGTGAGGGATAGGCCAAGAGACGAGGATATTATTGTTGTTGTAGGGTTGGCCAAGAGGGCGATGGGACTTGGTCCAATATTACTGTTTTACATTAATTTCACCATCTTGGAGATTAAATCAATACCCTATTTCTAGAGTTAACCATCTACGACCACAGTTTTATCGATGTTCAAAGGGAAGCTTGTAGTAGGGGACAACATAGACAAAAATCTCATACACAAATTGAGATTGATATTGGAATTCTCTTTTGCCTCCAAAGCAACTAACTCATTAGGAAAAACTTCAGATTGGTCATGTTAGAAGAAGTATGCAATCTTTGGTGTTAGATGGTTCTAGAATGCCAAAATTTCAAGGTCAAGAATAGGCCAATAGACAGGGATATTATTTTTGTTGTAGGGCTGGCCAGGAGGATGATGGGACTTGGGGTTGATTCTCTTGCTTAACATTTTTTAGTTGATGTTGGTGTTTTAGTAGTTTTTGATCTTGTTGTCTACACAAGCAATCTTTCTGTAATAAGTGATGAAGGAAGGAAGGAGTGATCTACAATTTGAATATTTGTATCGAAGCGGGTTGTGGAGAATCATCGATGTTCAAGGATCTATTCACCTTATGTATTTGTGTTTAACTTACTATGATGATCTCTATTTATATATATTGAATGGTTATTCATATATTGAATGATTGTTCAAATGATAGGTGGGAGACGTCGATGGGTTGATGTTATAAATTTATAATGTTAATTGAGTTGACATGTAAATGTTAAATATTTATAAACATTTACATCACTATAACATCTCTCTTATATTAGGTTGTAGAGACTTTCTAAGCAAAACTGATATTATATATGCTTATAATGATATTTGTAATTATAATTTAAAATGTGTATAACATTAAACTGATGTATGCCAATTTAAATATGAATTTAAGTGTATTTATATATGAATTTGGACGTAGTTTAATAATATATTTAAATTTGAGTTACATGAACACATGTACAAGTGTTTAATATCCAATTTGTAAATTTTAAATGCAATTTGTTGAAATACCTAATATACTTATTTTAATAATAAAAATTAAATTTTAATGTATGAGACTTCATTCCTTCTCGAAAAAATAATTTTTATATAATTGATTTTACAATTATATATATCTATATCTGAAAATAAAACCACTGAAAATTATTTTTTGCAATAATATGAATAATAAGTTATTACATCAAATACATTAAGATTTAAGATACATATAAATTTAAGCTTCTCGATAGTGTTTCCTTCTAGGCCTGAAACCTTTGCAAACTTTATTTTATAGCAATGTGCTTCCTTCCCTTATAGAGGCGACAACCTTTTTTCTCAGAGATGAGTCTCCCAATGATGTTTTTCCTCACAGGTGTAGAAAAACTACAATCTATGCTAGCCCCTTCCAGATCTCTGTCAAACTACTATTTGGACACTCTATCGTTTTTTGGGTGATATCTACAAATCTAATAAGGGACCTCAAACTCTCGTTGGAGCTCAAATTAGGGATTCCCTATGGGACTCAACGCCTCCCTTTTAAAGGTAAGAAATTAGAAGATCCTCTTCCCATCTATAATTATAATATTTGCAAGGATGATACTATGCTCTTGACTTTTTCCCTATGAGGGGGCCCTTGGGGAAGCCCTTCTCTTTCCAATATTTCTCATACAAAGACTTGGTTCGTAATCAGGCTCCTAGGGTGTTATTCATTCTTCAAGTCATCCTCAACCTTTAGGCAAAGAAACCCCTTCCTAGGCTATTCCTAGTCCATTTATAATGGACAAATCTGAGGATATTACCTCCGTTGAAATTTCCCATCTAGATCTAAAAGATCTTCATGAGCTACTAGTAGAGAGTGGTATGATATGTCACTTCTGTTGGAAATGTGCTCTGATACCAATTGTTGGAAACCTTTGAGCACTACTGATAGGGGGGAGGGGTGAATTAGTATTGTGATCTTCTTAATGATTTTTTCCTTTAATTACTTTACTGAATCACACATACATGCACCGACAACTCATTAGATTATCGATGCATATAACATATAAGTAGCTAAATCAGGAACCATGTGAGCAACATAAACAATAATCAGCAAATCAAAAGCACATCACACAAGAGACACATGATTTCTGGTGGAAATCCTTCTGAGAGAAAAACCACCCTTGTTGTTACTGCTCTGCTCTGAATTTATATTAATCAAGCAATTAATCTTTTACATAGCTGGCTGACTACCATTAGCATGGAGACTCGACCTCATATACAATATGCCAAGATAAATTAGATAGGAGAATCTATACTATAGATCAAATCAGAATACTCTATTCTCTACGGATCTCTACGGATTATTATCCGCTAAATGCCACCACAATAAGTCAATCCTCACCCAACTCCCATTAGGATCTCCAACAACCATTGGATTGAGAAACTTCTCCCTTTCATTGAATCTTCTCCATCACTACTCCTCTCTCATGAAGTCACTACTCCTCTCCACTCTGTAGACCTCCTTTCATGTATTTTCAAACTAGATCCCAAGACACTATGCTAAACAAGAAATCAACTCTGCATACATGCTGCCAATAGAAAGATCTCATCATCAATCAATGTAAAACCAAATGCACAAAATATGTGCTCTCTAATAGTAATATGTGGCCACACAAATCTGAATAGTATCAAATTTCTCACAACAATAAAATGTTTCAAAATACATATAACATCATAAGACACATGGTTATGCGCTAAATGTATCAATAACTCTTGCAAAAAAAGTGTAATAGGATCACCAACATATACTCCAGTAGCATACCAAACTCTCCAAAACGATCTTTACTCCAGCAACATCAAATCTTATCTATTCTGTAACATGCTTTAGATATAGACATTATTCAGTCATAAAAACTCATGGACTGAAGCATCTAGGCTCTACTCAAGATATGAAGCATAGTCTCACTATTCTTCCTTCTCTCCACACATACACTCAACATCTAACTCCATCAACAACCACAAAGCACACAATGAAAGGATATAAAACATGTAGGGTGAAATTGAGCTTGGGGATAGGATCAAAGGTGCATAAATTGGAAAAATAAATCCACTAAGTTCACTAATAATGCACTAAATGCATTCACATAATGAGAGAACCCTTTAAAACCATTCTGACCTTCTTCAGTTTTTCTGGAAGTCCCTCGGAATTTCCAAACTAATTTCTTTCCGAACAACGCAAGGAGTGTAGAAGAAATTTTGTGAAAACCCTTAGTAGCACACCTGACACTATCTAAACTCGACTAGGACTATAACCTCTCCCATAAGTTACCTTCCATGTGACTAGAGCATCCCAACCACTCCCATAGGCCTCTATGCATGCGACTAGTGCTTAGGCTCAGTAAAAACATCATTTCTTTAGTCCAGAACCCTTGCCACCTTTTGGATCACCTTCCCCTACATTTTTACATGCCTCTAGGCCAGTGACATGGTCTCAGAAACCTTTGAAAATGGTTCAAACAAGCCTTCTAAGTGTCACTTCTAAGTTGACATAGAGGGGCCAACAAACAAAGTTGGCAAGTGTGGCAACAAGTCCTCCACTTTCCATCAAAACTTTGAACAAGATCAAACAACTCTGTCAGACCTACAAACTCCTCTGTAGCACCATCATCAATCCATCACATCACAAAAAGTCTTCTCCATAGGCATAGACATGCATACCTAATGAAGACCTAGTTGACAACTCAACTATTGTGCCATGAACCACATTTATCACATGTAGATCTTGTCATCATCCTGTAGTAGCCTCCTCTACCTATAGCAACATCAACAATCCATCATAACATGTCCATCAATGCACATGCTAACAAATACCAACTCCTCCAAGACCATGTTACCATCGAGCTCCATCAATGCCAACACATACTGACACACACCATGGTCCATCAAAATACATCATCATGAGGTTGACATAAGTGCATGACCTCAGGAGTTGACATCAATGCCAACACAACAATCTCAATGTCAATACATCAAAGCCAACCAATAGGACCACCAAGTCAAACATCCATCGCACAAGAATATGAAAAGTATGACCATGATCATGACGTTGTTGACATCAATGCAAACAAACTCCCCCTTTGGCATTGATTTCAACCTCATCAACATGTGAGGTTAATCTCCATACATTCTCCAAAAACTGAAGATGCACTCTATCCATCCTAATCTCTCCAAATTCTCTCCCCCTTTGACATTAATGGAAAAGGGCCAATTCCATATGAATAAGTATCAAGAACCGAAGTACATACTCGAGTGAGACGTTCCTCCATATAAGCAACAAGAAGCATATATAACAATCATCATTTAGAGAAGAATACCATGCAACAAATACTAGCAGCAAGTAGCATCATGCCAGCATAAGGCAATTATAAGCAACATATGCAACATCATCATGATATGCAACTATGAGTACAATCGATTATAGCATCAAAATTCATATGAACATCATCCAATATTTCCATAGAAAACACATACAATCTCCCCCATAACTACATAGCAACAAACACCATAACATCTCATCACATAAGGCCAAGAACGCCACTATCATAGCATAGTATGAGGCATAGAATGAACATTTCCTCCAAGTGGATCATAACGCCAACAATGTATGGCTGAAGTAAATAGGAAAAAATAATGCCCCCCCTAAACACATGCCATCTCCAAGCTAAAGGAATACCAATTGTTGAGCTGAAATGATCACTTCTATTGCAAACAATGCTTCCTTTGACAAATAGAAGCACCATATGGACCAAGACTCCACATGACCATGACTCAAGTGACATACACATTTATAAATACATGGTTTTAGCTGCGATATAAAACCTCATACATGATTATTACATGACCTAATAACTCATAGCTATATGACCCAATGATACTACAATACAAGTACATGGCTTCATGAGCATTTACATGAATACATCAATGAAATACATAGCTACTATGATAATATCCTATGGACCGATGACTCAAATACATACAACATCATGATTATTACATCATCATTAGCCCATACATGTTTCTACAATAAGACTCCATAAGACTCCTCCAAAACTAGCCTATCACCATGATGAATCAACATACTATTGAATGGAATCAATACCATCATAAAATGATGAAATAATAGTAAATATATGGTTGTAGAAAGCATCATACAATAGCTCATACATGGTTGGTCCATGTCACATGTCATCATAATAAATCTTGGAGTCGTGATCATAATTTACGCATGGCTGCACATCTTTTCAACGAGTTGTTAATGGAAACCAAAAACATATACATGGCTTAAAAATGTGCTCATTTTCACTCATGAATACATATGTAAATTTTCTCCAAATAAGTGAGTGAAAATAATGAAGAATATGTTTAATATCACATGTAAAATCATACCATGCATATCTCCCCCTCAGCTCAATATACCTCCAATAAAATAGACTGAACTAGTGCACCTAAAAGTGCATGAAGGCTTAGATGAACTCATCAATGCTGTTGAAAAATCTAACATATGCTCCCCCTGAGATTATGCACCTCTCATGATTTGCATTCCTCTATAACATATGCATGAATAATCATGGACTGTAGGATGGAATGCTCTTCACTAGATGAAGAGTTGATGCTCCTTCTTTCTCCACACAGTTTTGGTTTGCATCTTCTCCTTTTTGATATGATTCTTCTCTTGCTTCAACTACTTATGCTCTTCCTTCACTGGTTTTGTGTTAGATCCTCTTGGTTTTTTCTACTTTTGATGATTTTGCCTTGTGTAACGGGGAAACAAACAATCTCTTGCCATATGGTCAAATCTATTGCATATATAGCACTCCACATTCCCAAGATATGAAATAAGAGGACCAAATCTCCTATTTCTCATGCCAGATCTAAACTGTGCATGAAATGTGTCTCTCCTCCAATGGTTAGACATGCAATCCATTTCCTTATGGCCAAACAAGTGACATGAGTAGAAATAACCATAAAATCACAAGTATACCTATTGCCCATTCTCCTTGGTTGTTGATATCGCTGGAATATCTGCTGCTATGGTCTATATGTTCTGCTCCAGTAATTTGCTACAACTTGCCCAAACTTGTGACAATTGTAGCATTGTATCTCATGCATCAAAGGAATAAAAGGACTTTGCTTCCTTTGAAACCTTATAGATCTGTCACGATTATCTCTAGGACAAAAATATATTCTAAATGTAGGTGCTCCTTGATATTTTCTACTTTGTTGTTGGTTTTGCTACTTGATTTGTTGTTGGCTCTGCTTACTTTTCTGTTGTTGGTTCTTTTGTTTGTTATCCAGCTGCTGGATCTGCTTCTTGTTTCCTTGGATCTAACTTTTGCTTCTGGTGTTGTTTTCTATAGGTTTCTTGGGTTATTCCTTGGTGTTCTTACGTGCATGCAAACTAGATTCACCCTTTTCAAATCCAAGACTAGTTTTATCCAATGGTGATATTTGGATCTCAAGTAAACTATCCAAGGTACCATGATCTTCTCCATCTTTTGCTGCTTTCTCAAGGAAGCAGCTTCAACTTCTAATTTCTCAACCTCTTCTACCTTCACTTGATATTGTTTCCGCATTCCTTTCTCAATTCTTTCAAATTATGCCATTTTAATTTTCAATCTAACAATCTCTTCCTTGAGCTTGACTTCTTTATCATCACAAATCTACAATAGTTTTTCTTGATCCTTTCATGTAGTTGTTAGTCTAGAAATCTCATATCTAATATTCTTAACATCATTCTCATCTTCACTAGTTAATTCAGTATGATCAAAATCTGAATCATCAAATTATAACTTAACATTAAATCATTAATATTTAACTTTTGGCTTGAATATTTTTTTATTCCTTCTCATCGTCTGTTGAATCATGTGCATTGTAAGAATGAGACTCTTGTGGCTGAGATTCTTGTTTATGGAGGCTCTTCTTTTTGTTTTGTTTTCTTCTTCTTCTTATTTCTCTTCTTCTCAATTTTCTTATTGCTGCTGGTACCATCTCCAAATATGGATTCTAGCTTGTCCCACATATCTTTGGCACGTTTCAAACCCACTGGTCTCTTCATATCATCATTATGAAGATTATCATAGATTATACACCATGCTTGTGCATCCTGCTACAAAACCTCATCTGGAATTAGATCTTTGCCACAACCTTCACACACTACTTTCCAAATGTGAGATCCACAAGATAAAATTTTATATTTTACATTTTTGTGCCATACCTTGTAATTTGTAGTAGTGAGGACAACATTTCTATAAAAAAATAAATTTCTGCCAACAAACCCTAGATCTACTCTCCAATGATCAAGCTACAACCAAGAGCCTCACTCTGGTACAAATTGTTGGAAACGTGCTATGTTACCAATTGTTAGAAACCTTTGAGCACTACTGAGAGGCTGGGGGTGAATCAATAGTGTGATCTTCTTAATAATTTTTGCCTTTAATTACTTTTTAGTGAATCACACATACATGCATGAGAAACTCATTAGATTATCCATGCATATAACATATAAGAAGCTAAATCATAAACCTTGTGAGCAACATAAATAATAATTGACACATCAAAAGCACATCCACATAAGAGACACAATATTTCTGGTGGAAACCCTTCCGGGAGAAAAACCACCCTTGTTATTGCTACTCGGCTTTGAATTTGTATTAGTCAAGTAATTGATCTTTTACATAGCCGGTTAACTACCACCAGCATGGAGACTCGACCTCATATACAATATGCCAACACCGATTAGCTAGGTGACTCGATACTGCTGATAAACTTGAAATATATGTTCTCTATAGATCTCTATGGACTACCATATATTGAAGGCCACCATGATCATTCGATCCTCTCCCAACTACCATTGGACTATCAAAGCACCATTGGACTTGGAAACCTCCTTATTTCACTGAATCTTCATCATCACCGCTCCTCTCTCATGAAGTCACTACTCCTCTCCACTATGTAGACCTCCTTTAATATATTTTCAAATTGGATCCCAAGACACTATGCTAAATAAGAAATCAACTATGCATGCATTCTCTCAACAACAAGATCTCATCATCAATCAATATAAAAACAAGTGCACAAAGTATGTTCTCTCCAATAGTAATATGTGGCCACACAAATATGAATACTATCAAACCCTCACAATAATAAAATGATGCACAATACAAATAACATCATAAGACACATGGTTATGTGCTACATGCATCAACAACTCCTGCAAAACAAGTGTGAGAGGATCACCAACATATACTCCAACAACATACCAAACTCTCCAAAAGATCTCTACTCCAGTAGCAACAAATCAGATCTATTCTACAACATGCTTTAGATCTGGACATTATTAAGTCACAAACACTCATGGACTGAAGCATTTAGGCTCTACTAAAGATTCGAAGCATAATCTCATTATTTTTCTTTCTCTCCACACATACACTCAACATCTAACTCCATCAATAGCCACAAAGCACACAATGCAAGAATATAAATCATGTAGGGAGAAATTGAGCTTGGGGCTAGGATCAAAGGTGCACAAATTGGACAAAATCAATCCACTAAGGTAACTACTAGTGCACTAAATGCATTCACATCATCAGAGGACCTTTTCAAACCATTTCTGACCTTTTTCACTTTTTCTGAAAGCCTCTCAGAATTTCCAAACTAATTTCCTTCAGAACAACGCAAGGACTACAGAGGAAATGTCATTAAAATCCTCAATCGCACACTTCACACTATCTAAACTTGATTGGGGCTATAACCACTCCCAGAAGCTACCCTCCATGTGACTAGAGCATCCCAACCACTCCCACAGGCCTCTGTGCATGCGACTAGGGCTTAGTATCAATAAAAATATCAGTTCTTCAGTCCAGAACTTATGCACCTATTGGATCACCTCCCTTGCATTTGTACATGACTCCAAACCACTAACATGGCCTCATATACCTCTACAAATGGATAAAACAAGCCTCCCAAGTGTCACTACTAAGTTGACCTAGAAGGGCCAACAAACAAGGTTGGAAAGTGTGGCAACAAGTCCACCAGTCTCCATAAGACCTTTGAATAAGATGCAACACCTCTGTCAGACCTACAAACACCTCTGTAGCACCATCATCAAGCCATCACATCACAACAAGTCATTTGCATAGGCATAGACATGAAGACCTAGTTAACAACTCAACCAATGTGCCATCAACCATCTCTATCACATGTAGATCTGATCATCATCCTGTAGAAGCCTCCTATACCTATAGAAACATCAACAATTCATCATGACATGTCCATAAATGCACATGCTAACACATACCAACTCCTCCAATACCATCATGTTACCATCAAGCTCCATCAATGCCAACACATACTGACAAACACCATGGTCCATCAAAGAACATCATCATGAGGTTGACATAAGTGCATGACCTTAGGAGTTGACACAAATGCCAACACAACCATCTCACTATCAATACATCAAAGAAAACCAATAAGAATATCAAGTCAAATATCCATCACACAAGCATATGACAAGTATGACCATGACCATGAACTTGTGGACATCAATTTCAACACAACAATGCCAACAAATTCAATGGGCTATGGCCTCACACAACAAATCCTTTAATGGAGCCACTCTAAATGGACCAAATCCTGCAGGGTTCTCCTTTATTCTAAGGGATTCTTCATAGTTTTGTTCATCCAGCAGGAAGATTATTAGAGTGCTCTATCCAAGGGACCATGGTTCTAAGGAAAATCAGGTCTTTTCATGACCCCTTGGTTCCCAAAATTTGACCCCTCTACGATAGTAATCACAAAGCTTCCCATTTGGGTTCGGCTTCCAAACTTGTTGGCTCATCTATGGCACCATTAAATGTTTACGAGCATCAGAAACACCCTAGGTCACTTTCTCGCCACAGATCCTATGCGAGGCCGATGTTGATTATATAATTACGAGACGATCTATGTAGAACTTGACATCAACAAAGGCTTTCCTAACAAAATCAACTTGGAAGTAGGTGATTTCCACTGGATCCAACTCTTGGACTTTGAAAACACTGCTTTTTATTGTCACCTCTACCATCAAATAGGACAACTACAAAACTCCTACACTCAAAAGCTAGTAAAACGAAAGACTAAATCTAAGGCTTGGAAGGCATGCAACTTGCCCACTCTGGAGGAAGAGGATCTTCAAAATCCTCACGATCAGAGTACGGATAACCAAATTTCAACAAATCCAAAAGAAATAAAAAGTGATATTTCTTTGTTTGGAGTGGTAATGCGAGCCCATGAATCAACCTCCTTAGTCTCTAATAAGACTCATCAACAACTTGTCAGGACAATCTTAAGGTAGCCTTGGTTACTCCTCCACAAAATGGATAGGTGAAAGTAGCCAAAAAGAAAGGAAAGAAAAGTAGATCTGAAAACCTGCCCTAAGCTAGGTGATACTCTTGTTTATGTTACTCTTTTTTCTCTTTCTTTGTGAGATTAACAAATCTGATCTCAATGTACTCTTTTTTATTAATGAAAATAATTTGCACCAATTTACCAATATATATATATATATATATATATATATATATATAAAGTTTAGAAATAAAAATGAAACTAGAATTTACAATTTTGATGGAATATATATATATATATATATATATATATATATATATATATATATATATATATATATATATAAGTAAAACAATAAAACTATATATAAAGAATATCATAATTTATCAATGATTCAAGTTCTTTTTCATGTTATAATTATATTATTATTGTTATATTTAGTTTAATTTGAGTGGTTCTGCAGAATAATTATTATTCTACCCACTCAGGTTTAAAGTTCCTAAGTTTTTCCCTATCTAGGTTCAAATCCCATAAGCTAACATGTTTATGCTTCTAAATATAGTAACTTTGGAGTCTCCTGCTTACCTTCTAGCTTAGAGGAATGTCGAATTCCTTCCCTCAGCGGGGTGGTCCCAAACACCACTAAACAACATGTCAATTGAGATTATCCCTAGTCGTTGAGGTATAATACATTGGCTTACAAAGCAATTCCCAATGCCCCAAAAAATAGCAATTGGGGTTATCTCAAGTGATTAGGATACACTGTCATAATAAATAATATTATAATGGTTTTGTTCATCTTCTCTTCTTGGTCATTTTAATTTAAAATTCTAATATATTAATATGAAAAATGATTTTTTCAAAAAATCATTATCATTAAAAAAGAATTAAATTTAATATTTTATTTATTAAAATTTAAATGATAACTAAAATTTAACAATAATATTTTTAAAAATAAAAATATTATTATTATTATTTATTATGAAAAGATAATACACGAAAATAAATATTTATATGCACGAGATGGAAATCTCTCCCCGAAAAAGAGAGGTGGTTTTCCCTTGTACCACAAACCCTTTTGAGGCAAAGACTCGTGATCTTAATGACAAAAGAGATATGGAAGTTAAGGTTCAAAGTTTTGAAAGTGTTCAACGCATCTAGATACAATCACGTTGCACGTGAGCGTGATGATAGATGTTTGATAGGTGAGCACATACTTTGATATTCTAGACTGCTGTCATTCCACCTAAAATGGCGTGGATTTTTATGAAGCGAATGATTTTACACGATTCTACTTTCACGGGGAAGTGTCATGACATGCCATTACAAGTCAATATTGTCAGATTGGTAGTGGTATGTGTCTATAGAGGGTATTATTATTCCTACACTAATAATATAAGAATAATATTCTTATATTAGTAATTTCTTTTTAAAGGTGGAAATATCTAGGGAAGGAATAAATAAGATATTATTAGTTATTTTTAATTAAAGGTGTAAAGATATATTTAACGAATAAAAGATTTGGTAAAATAAGTTGTGAAGATAAAATGGATAAATTTTCGCATAGTTTTTTTTACTAATTTGGTCAAAAACAATTTCAAAGAGTTAGACAAAAAAATGAATCTACAACAAAATTGTGATTTTTAATTGTTTAAAAGAAATTGTGCCAATTGTATAACTCAAACTTTTAATTTTAACACATTTCTATTAATTTCAATAATTATTTTTGAAAATTATACCATATAAACTCCATGCCATTTCTCGATATTTCAATCATAAAAAAATTTAAAAAATAAAAAACAATTATTAAATAAAAAATACAACTAAAATTTAATTTATCAATATTCTTTTGAATAATTATAAAATAAAAATACACATTTTTCCTAATTTAACAATCTTATCAACCTACTTTTACACCATTTTAGATAATTACACGTTAAAATAATTGTAAAAAAAAAATCCAAAATAAATGGATAATCAACCGAAAATAAGTATAATTTCAATAGCCAAAATAACTACACGACGATAATATTCAAACAAGTAACTTCAAGCGTCGACAAACCGTCTCATCATCAAATTCAAAAAAACAAGTAAAGACATCCTAGTAACTTCATAAATATTGATTCATTGGTTCTACGTCACCTTTTCCTCATTCAATCATTAGAAAAGCAACAAAAAGAAAGACGCCCCAACTTTCCTGATCTCGTCTAGCTATTATTGCAAGACAAAATCCAAGCTATTTTTCCTTAGCCAAATAGGGACATGACCCTTGAAAATTCAGAGCTTGTCCACAACAATTCACAATTCAAGTTTTTTTCGACCATTGGTTTTTCCCAAAAGGTCTGACTGTACTTCCATTTTCCATTTTTCCCATTGCTATATTCGTATTTCTGCTATGACCTATGAAAAACCATCAATATTTTTCTCAGACAAGTGACGGTAAATCTCCCATTTGTATTTTTCCCTTTACTTTTTACACTTTAAATTGGTTGACTTTTGCAGTACTTCTATGGGGAATTCTATGCACTTACAGGGTTAAAATTCACTGATTTCAGATGATTTAAATGGGTGTTTTCAGTTCTCATGGAGGGTTTGAATTTGTTATTTTGCTTATAAATTTTGTTCACCTCGGTAGATTTCTTGATTAAATTCAGGAAGTGAGTTGCTTCAATTTTGTTGATTTGATTTCATTACACTACTTAAGCACGAGTGTATTTTGGCCCCATTCTGGTCAGATTTTAAACCCCTCCCCTTTTATTTTCTCGATTTTAAGAGAACAGTGTTCATAAACATTTTTTTCATGTCATTGGGATTTCCTTCTCGATTTTAAGAGAACAGTGTTCATAGACATTTTTTTCATGTCATTGGGATTTCCTTTTCCCTATTTAAGCCTTTGATTTCTCACCTTGTTGATTTTTCAGTACAGTAGAATTTTCATTGTTTCGTGAGACCAGTTGATTTTTCAGTACAGTAGAATTTTCATTGTTTTGTGAGACCAAGGGCAATTTATAACACCCACTAAAAGCACTGCCAATCTGCTTGGAATCTTGCTTTGGGTTGATTATGATTCACCCATGTAGCAAGATACTGCATTTATGATATACTTCTTTACACAAACACTGAACCTCATCTGCTTGATCACAAAACGTGAGCTCCCTCCCATTGTTGACAAACCCTCAGATTTGGATAATTTTAGAACTGACCAAAATCTACAATATATGTTTGATATTAAAATTGCAAGTCGTTTATTGTGTGATTTTTTGGAATTTTCGGTGTCGGAATCCTGTGAAAAATTTAATATGAAATCTTAATTTGTATTATTTAAAATAGTTTTTTGACTGTATATATAAATTCAGTACTATGATCTATTGTACAGAGTTTACTTGAAAAACTTCCAAACAATCACACCAAAAACAACTCAAAATTTTTAACAAAGAAAATGAACAAAAAGGAACTGGTGAGCCGACTACGAGCGTGGAGATCTTGGAACTAGTGAGCTGAGCGTTGGTCCTGTTGAATGCCACTTCAAAGCAAGTGGTGCTTTTGAAGACGAAAACGAGTTTCTTTGATTAGGTAAATCTGTAAAGCCAAATTCAGGCCAGGAACATCTTCCATGTAATTATCATAATTATTTGAAATTTATATATAATAATAATATTTTCATAATTATTTTTATTGGATAAAGTTATTTTTTTTAATAATTTAATTAATGTTTGGTATTTTATATTAATTTTGTTTAAGGTATAAGTAATTTTGATTAGATTTTGAGTAAATTTAGGAAACTTCTTATCTTATATATTGTTTAGTTTGCTTTTATACATTAAGTATCTAGTTATAAATATAAAATGTTTAGATTTATGAGAGGATATGGTAGGGTATATTAGCTTTAAATTTAAGAGCATTAGTCATTATAATATTTTTGGATTTTCTCTTTTTTTCTTCATGCGTGTCTAAAGATGTTACAATCTCAATCTTCACAACTATACAAGATCATAAAAAGATAAGATTCTTAAAATAAAGCTTCTTAATATCCCAAAGACATAGTTGTTTTTTACAATTATTTTCGATTCTATAATAAGCTTTTCATCCTCTATTTAGCATTTTCTCAATGTCCATTTATCATTTTCTCAATGCTATAGTTCCATTTGAGCCTGTGGTGATTATTAATTCCTAGATATTTGTATGAAACAATTCCTCTAATAAGTGATCTTTTTGGATTTGAATATCATAATCTTTGTTTCTTATGTGTGACAATTATGTCTCCAAAACAAAAACAACTGTAAGATAGAATTGTGGAGGATAGAATTGTGGAGGAAGATAGAATAGATAAAAAAGTAGTTTACAACCTATAATCTCAATATTAAAAGGAAACAGACATTATCCTATCCTCCTCATCAAGAAATATTTCCTCAATCGAAAGCATGACTATGATTAAGGATTTTATGTATAAGATGATGTTAAAAAACACAAGTATGATTAAGAATTTTATGTATAAGATGATGTTAAACAACACGGAATACAAGAGGTTTTCTAAAATTGCTTCTAACTTTAGCCAAACTCGCCTTGGATTAAAGTGGAGATAGCATAAGGATGCCAAGTTTTGGCTAGACCACTACATGGTGAAGGAGGAAATCATTGTGCATAATAAGAATACCATAAAAAACATTACTTCAAAAGTTAAGAAGAAATTGAAGTTGATAAATAGTTAGAGGGAAAAAAGAAACTAAGATATCATAAAGAGGTGATCAATCAAAACCTTGAAAATCAAAAGCAGTTATTTATCCTCAGCTCCATAGTGAATTCTGAAAACACCCTGGGATGAAAGATTATGCCATCTCTATGACACTAAATAGGTTGATGATAAAAAAATCTCTCTTAAATCATCACTGGTAACACTAAAAAAGTTGGGATGAAAGATTATACCATCTTTGTGGTACTAAACAGGTTGACGATAAAAAAACTCTCTTAAATCATCACTGATAACACTAAAAAAATTAACGATAAAAAACTCTTTAATAAATCTTATACTCATATTATATCTCAATTTTAAAATATTTATTAGACTATCAACTTTCTAGATATTTTAACTCATCTTGAACAATTCTCTTAGTTCTCTTCTAACACATAAATAAATAAAATATAAAGTATTTAGAATAATCCTTTTATTTTTAAAGTATAAACCATAAAAATAAATTGTTAAAAAATCTAATTCAATAGTAAGTTCAATTCAAGTGTATATACGTTTTAATTGTATAAAAGGAATAACAAATACATACGTAAATTTTGACTAACGTATAACCATTCGAACATGACTGAGAGCCACAACCTTAGTTCGACATGGATACATAATAGTAATATATTTTCTAACACAGTTCAATATTATTAGTTTAATAGAAAATCAAATGATTGAGTTAAAATGTTCATTCCATAGTCTGAGATACATGGATACATAGTTCATTTGTATTAGTTTAATAGAAAATCAAATGATTGAGTTAAAATGTATTCCATAGTCTGAGATACATGGACACATGGATTTTGGAGATATATGGATTTAATATGTATTTTTTTTTTTTTAAATTAAAAAAATAAGAATAATTATAATTTAAATAAAAAATAAATAAATATTTATTATTATTTTATTTAAAAGTATTTTAATAATTTTACTTTAATTATGTTTGTTTTACTGGTTATTAATATTATAACTTAATACAAATGTGATATGTAAAAATATTTCAAATTATTTTAACTACAAATAAAATATTTCCAGAGATAATTTTGTATGAAATAATTAAACCAAAAAATAAATAAAGTTGATATTATTTATATTTTCATATTTTAAAAATAAATAAAAGCATTTCCTGTATCATTATTTTAAGTTTTAGCATTTTTTATTAAGGGTTAATTTTGAATAGAACAAATATTTGTTGGAATTGCATGTTTACGTTATTTTATTTCATGTATTTAAGGGATTTTTAAGGAGTTGAATTTATTTATGCATTCAAAAAATTAATTTAAAATATGATAGGAGAGAGAGATTGATTCATCATAACCATCATCTTAGAGGTGCAATTTTTTTTAAGTTTTACACTATAAAAAAAGTTTGAACCTTAAGAGATTTGATCTCTCTTAACTCTTGTTAAATCTATAGTTAAGATGAATTTATATTAGTATTATTAACTAAAATATCAAGGTATCATAATAATAAAGTAATAAAGTAAAAATAATTGCCCTTTGAAAGGTTATTCATCGTATCCTGACCAAATTCTTATGATCAAAAACTCATTGACTATCATTCATTAGATCCAGGGGCCAATGATCTGAAGTGCCTTCCTTGATTCACTGAATGGAGAACACTTGGGTCCTCATTCTAGCATTTGAGGACATTACCTCCCAGCATGTTTACCGAAAACAAAACCAAATAGCATATGCCCTGTCCAAATGTAGTTTCTCAATCTTCCCTGGTTTTTTTAATGAGCATCTGGTTTACAATTCGGTTCATGGTGATGGCTTTTTTGAACTATAAGCACGATGCCCCCGCCTTAGTTCACACTTTTTTGGACAACTCCTCTATAGAGATTATGTTTCTCCCTGATTTTTTTTTGCTGCTTACTGCCCCATTTGATCGCATGGGATTCTTGTTTTTTGGGCTGTCTCTGGGGATATAATTTCCCCCTGTTTTGTTTTGGATTTTGCATCTTGTGGCCCTGTTACAGGGCTTTTTCATTGATGGCATAATGATATTACTGAAGAGATATGAACTAATAATGGCAAATGTAAACGCTTTTATTGGCGCTGTTTTTTTTTTTTTTACTTTCGAAGAATAACAAAATAAAACAAAATAATGAAAGTAATTTAAACTAATTATATTTTTAGCTTATTAATATATAAAATATATATAAATTTTATATTTTAACTCACTGGTGTTCGAAAATATAATTTTTTTGATGAGATATAAAACTTTACCAATAATATTAAAACCATTAAAAACAAAACATCATATAATATACTAAAATAGAATTTTAAAGGTTAAAACAAAAGAAATGGAAAACTTTATTGAATTGAAGGTCAGGGAAGAGTCTCCATATAAATAATTCAATTCCATTATAGAGACATGAATCATGTTAAATCCTAAAAGATGGTTTCGATAACACGACTTTATTTTATTAATAATAAAAGTCTGGGCCTCAAAATGATGTGCAAGTAGATATATTTTCAAGTCATAAAAGGGAAAATTTTGGCACTCGAATCATTTCAATGTTGAACGCTATAAATCAACTTGATATCTTAATTGATAATGGATAATATATCTTATCTTTCAATCACTTTGTTGGACATATCATATCATGGAAAAGCTTGCGAGTCATCTCGAATATTTAATGTGTTCAACCCTAGTTTTGAATGGCTAGAAAATTTTAATAGGTCACAAGAAAAATGATGCAATCCTAATGAGACTTTATATGGAACTGTTGTCAATATGTACATTAAAGTTATCCACTCCTAGATATTTTATCGTGGAAATATTGAGGTGGTGTCAAATTGTAGCTGACAAGTTTGGTTTAAACTTTGAAGTGGTTGAAAGTGTTTAATTTATCCTAAAATTTTGATAAAAGTTTTGTTTGGAATATTGAAATCATTATTTTGGATTGTGATTGTGTTTATGGGATAGATTAGATTTATAATTAAGATGGATCTATATTGATTAATAATAAGTTTAGATCATGTTTAAAGAAAGAAAAAATCGTTTTGATTATAAAAATATCATGTATTTTGAATTTAAATTTCAAAACAAAAACTATTAAAAAAAAAGATGAAACTCCAAAACTATTTAAAAAAAAAATTATGGCTTCAATTTTGGAAGTTGATTTGAGTGTCTTCTTTTGGTTCACTAGAAGTTGAAGCTTCAACATAGTTTTCTTGGAATGGAGGTCTAATGTTTTGGTTAGGGCCAGCCTTCCTAGTATTGGGATTCTGATTTTTTCTGAAATTTGGGTTTCTTCCAGTGTTGCTCGGTTGACCATCCCAAGGGGATTTCCTCTCAATTGTTTCTACTCTATCACCAAGTCTATCCATTCCTTTAATGATAGCATCTAATTTTTGTTCAAAGGCAGAAGGTTCTTCTTTGATGGGTATCCTCCTTTCAGCTCTAGCCCGAGCTCGTTTAGAAATCAGGTTGGCCTCAACACTGACAACTATACTCTGCATGTCTTCTAGGCTTCGAGGAGCTCTTTCCCTAAGCTGATATGCCATGTCAGAGTCAAATGCATCAGGAAATTTGATCAAGGCCAAGTCTGGTGGAGGTCTGAGATTCTGAGGAATAGCATTGTATACATTGTTAAATCTGGTGCAGTAATCTTGAACAGTTTCTTGTGGGCCTCGTTTCAAGTTTTCATATTCTAATAAAATGTGGAGAGGATCTTTCTTCTTTTCCCATGTGTTTAAGAAGGTATGATAAAGAGCCTCTGGTTCATTGATATTGTTTGCAGGGAGTGCTCTAAACCAGGTTCTAACATCTCCAGTTAAGCTCTGGACAAAGACTTTCATTCTCACATCATCAACATCAATTTCATAGTTTTCAAAATAATCGGTCATCTTCTTAGTATGTTGTTGAGCTGTGTAAGTGCCAGTACCATCAAAATAAGTGATTTTTCTTTGATAATCTTGAGGCATAGCCCCTGGATTTGCTAAGTAATTGCAGGGGAGCATATCTGTTTGCCATATTTGCAGAGATAAGTGTAACAACTAGAAGAACAAGGATACCAGTTGAAATATGTGTTGTGGATGGGGGAGTGGAAAAGATGGTTTGAAGTGCTGGTGGTGAACTAGGAGATGCAACACTAATGGTAGAAAGGATTGGTGCTTTTCCAGGAGTAAGCTCAGATTGGATAGGGTTCTGCTGATGTGTGTCAAGGTGTGAATTAGCAGAATTTTCTTGACTCTCTTGGCTTCTGAGGTTCTTAGGAATCAGATTAGGATTTTGAAACAAAGGTGGGGGATTTGGATCTGGATTTGATCTAGTGTAACAGATCTTCTTCTTTGGAGCCAGCTTCTGAGTATGTTTTTGTTTTTCTTGAAATATCTTAACAATACAACTTTAATAGTATCTTGTAGGAAGTTTTAAAATATGGGAGTTTTGAATTTTCCTAAAGATATACTGAAACAAGGAACTGATCAAGTATTTGAGACAACTATTTAAAGTATAAACTAGATTGGAGACAGACTAGAGCAGATTTTATTTACTCCTGAAATTGCATAGCAAAAGCAGTTTTCAAAGGCTACCTGGCCAACTTCAGGCTCCATCTGTAGTTTATAAAATAAACAACAGTAACAAACAATTTATTCAATCCCTAGCAGAGTCGCCAATGATGTTATCACTCAGGTTGTTCCCTAAAGTTGTAAGAAAGGGAATACGGCCGAAGTAACCACAGACCAATCTTTTAGATACAAGTTCTAGCCAATCTGCATCCATAGAGGGTTCTCTCTTTATACTTTAGCTTTGTTTTGAGGTATATTAGGCTAGTTATGAAGTACAAGGGTTTTGTTTTGAGTTTGGTTGGAAGGATGGAGACTCAATAGAACAGTGAGGTAAAACTGAAACATTTCAGTCCATTGGTCATGATGGAGTCAAAGAAGGATGGCTACCTAGGTTGGGTTTCTTATCAGAGGATTTATCACAGAGCAAGGTACTCAAATATGGAACAATTTATAAGCTGGAATCAGATGGAATGGAGTCAATGGGTGAAGGGCAATTAAGAATCCTTCATCATATTGACAAAGGGAAAATGGATGATTACTGCTAAGGAGAAATTAAGAATTCCTTAGCTAATATTCAAGATGATAGAACTAGGGGAAACATGAGCAATTAAGAATTCACTTTTTATGCTAATTCTTAAGAAAACATTAATAATAAAAAAGACTGAAAACAGAGTGCAAACAAGAAAATTCTGAGTTATTCTTTTTCTCTATTATTTAGATCATGAAACATATATGATATAGTAAACACAGAAACTGTAAGACACAAGTTAGAAGAGACTTATTGATCCATAAAATGATTCAAGAATTCTGTAACATGGTCCTTAGCATCAATTCTTCATCCAGTGAGCTCGACAAAAATGGTTCCAATAGCCTTTTTATTTCCAAAAATTGCTTAGTATTACAGTCAAACTATGAACAGCCACCACCAACCAACCCCAAATACTTCGTCTGGGGGGTATTTATACAAAAATGTCAAGATATCATACAAAATATCTGATAGAAATAATATCTGCTGATAATTAATGCTTCTTTTACATAGATAGAAACAGACAGTCTCGAAAATAGGGAGACAATAAATAGATGCAATAAATTCATGCTGCGCTGGTTGTTCCGTCTTTATGAGATGTACTGGAGGCAGGTGCTGCAAGTCGGTTCCCAGCTATCTTCTACTGATCCTCTGTGCTGATTATTCTGCCTTGGCTGGAATTTCTTTAACTCTGATGTGATGCGCTTTGACCCGTGTGAGTGTGATTCATTCCTTTTTTCTGCATTATAGTAGATGGTCCAAAATTTTGAATTGATCAAAGATAAGTTTATAAGATCTCTAACATGCTTTGCCACCACTCTAGTCCTGGTAATTTATGTCTCTGCAGCTTCCTTAAAGTCTCTTCAGTCTCTGTGTACTTGAAAAAATTAGGTGGGATGGTGAACAGATGCTTCACCTCATGCTCTATGTAGAATAGATTTTCCAGGTTGTCATAAAGGGATTGGCCAAATGGAAGTGCTTTTTCTCCTGGAGTACTTGATAATGTATTAGCTTGATTGACAACATATGTATTTAATTTATGTACATAGTCCTTGTGTTTCATCAGACGATAATTATTTTCCAAAGGACTTGGAAAACCTTTTTGATGCAGGACTATAAACTTTTCTGTGAAAGAATCAATCTCTACTTGCATGTCCTGGCATCTTCTGTCCAAATTTTGCATTAGAGTTCTCATGGTTAGAACTCTCTTGATGTCCAGAATGGTACCTGTTCTGTCTCTAATACCTAGTGCTTCTAGTTCTTCACTGGTCTTAGTATTCAAAAAATGTATTAGCCTGTTAGCTTGCTTAGGCATATATCCCAATAAGGCTCTTGTTTTCTGAATTTCCACTTGGGCCACTCTTATCAAATCAATCTGTTCATAAATGGTTTGAATAGACCTCCACACATCACTAAGGGATTGAGTGATGTTGGTCCACAAAATTCCTCTGATTTTTGCCAAAGGTTTATCCCGAGAGAGATCCTTTTCTAAGGCTCTTACCTTGTTGTCCAATGCTTTGACTTCCCTTGTTTTCTCTGCCACATTCATCTTGGATTTATCATAACTTTGTTCTATTTTGCCAATTTTTCTTTGACTTGCTTCAACTCAGATACTTGGAGTTTCAACTCCTCCATGGATTTTATTAATTGCTCTGTAGTCATAGTTGTACTGCTGCCTGGTGCTGTTGCTGAGGTACCTGTAGTGATTTTTGCTGTTGATGCCGGGACAGTGGGAGGCACTGCTGTTATAACTGTGGGCGGGGTAGTTGTGACTGTTGGAGCTACTTCAGGTGGTTGGGAGGTCGACTCTCCCTGCTTTTCTTGTAGTGCTTTCTCCAATGCCTGCTCTGTCTCACTTAATCTCTCATTCAGTCTCATGAGCAGGTCCATCATGTCCTCTTCGGATTTCTGCTGCACAACATCTGCAGTCTGTGGATAAATAGACGGAGGCATTTTGAGCTGTTTTCTGAGGGCAGCAATGTCCTCTTCCTTTTTCTTCATTAGTGCTTTTATGCCTTTGGCATCTTTGGGATCATGTCCCAGTTCAATGATGATGTCCTCCAAGGATTTGATCCTGTTGTCCTTTGCTATAGAAGAAGTTTTCTCTAAATCCAACTGAGCTGAGGTATTATTTTAGGAATTTTGAAATTTATGAGCCAACATTGCTTTATCAGCTAGCATGGAATACACCATCTCTCCAGTTCGTTTGTGCAGCTCAATCTAGTCTAATGGATGAATGTCCTTGGCCAAGACTTCCAGATTTGCCCTGATATAATCAGCTGCCGATTGTGGTTGCTGCACCTTGGGCTTGAAATAACTCATGATCATTTTCCCTTCTTTAATGTCATATGCTAACATTAATCTTTGCTATTTTGTGGGGACCATCTTAAGATATTGGTTATAAATTTGCAGCCTCAATGGATCATTTCTAGGCTTTATCTCTGGGAATGTTCTTTTGGTATCAGAGGTTTGCTTACTTGGTGGCCTAGTGGATGAAACTTCTACACTATGCTGCCTTTCTAACTCCTGCCTGTGTGAGCTAGTTGATGTGTCTATCATTGGGGAGGTCTGTGGGCTGGTTTCCCTCTCACCTCTTAGACTTTCTATTGTTTCTTCAATGATTTCCTCTTCAGATAGAGGATTCAGTCTTTTCCTTTTTGCACCTGGCCATTCTGCAAGTCCACTGATGGGTGTGGGCTCTTCTCTGTCTCTTTTCTTGCCCTTTTCCTCATTTAGAGGAGTCTGTAATGCAAGAATTTCTGCTGCTTTGGTCTGGACTGAAGGAATTTGCCCTTGCTGATCAGTCATTTCTTGCTGCTCTGTGCCTACTACTTCCTTGCCCTGAGAAGACCCTGTACCTAGTGCACTGGTTTCCTGTACCGGTTGCTGTGAAGTTCCAGCAAAGGATGTACACACTCCTGTTTGCTGAGGTAGCTTGAAAGATACCTGTCCAAAAGAGTCCAGGTCAAGGGTCTTTTCAAGATCTTTCATAGCTTGTTCCATCACTTCTTGCTGAGTAAGTTCTTCTATTAATGTACCCTCTACCCACTCATCCTGATTAGCAAATTGCTCTATTTCAGGGATCCTAAAATGTTTATAGGCCGATAGCCTATTTTTTACTTTTCTATCACTTATAAAGCTATTTGGGTCATATGGTACCCACCAGAAGCTTTTCTTCAATTTAAGTTCTTCCCCCAATATCCTATTAGCATCTTCCCATGCCTCCCTCTTGTTAATGATAAATGGGCCTAACTAGTTTCTTATTCTCAGCTGAGCCTTTTTCTTTACATTGCAAAAGTGGGTTAAATCTGCATTGATAAGTTGCCTGAAATACTCTAGTGCAAACAGTCTCATAGGCACATATTTGGGCAGCTTATAAGGGCACAACTCACAGCCATATATTCTGATTTCGGTGTGATTCTGGTAGAGGTACCAGTCACCTATTCTGTAGTTTTTGGAGAGCTGTAAAATCTTCTTTATATCCCCAGAGAGCCTAGGAGGAGGAGCTCCTATCAATAAAGTGGAGGCTGGATGTATAAACCAGTCAATGAATTCACAGTAGGTATAAGGGGATTCAGAAACATTGTGGAAGACTGAGGTCCAAAAGATCACAGACCTCCTCTCTCGTTTGGAATCTAATTTATTGATGGGAAATGAAAAGCTGTCTGTCTGATAATATAGCACTTTAAATACCTTCTCTTTCCAGATTTATGAATTTCTCATTGATTTTATTGGCAATGAAAGAGGCATAATCATACTTGACAGCAGGGGGCTATCCTAGAGTAAACATTGACAACATAACAAAGATGGTCTCATCAACAAATTCACTGGTTTTGAATCCCAATATAAAGGATATCATGTCGAGAATAAGCTTGCCAGTTTCAGTGAACCAGGCATATACATAGGGAGGTGGGCCTTGAGGGTGGCAATCTGGCTTGATAAATAACTTAGCAATCGGGGTTATTTCTGCACTGGACAATTGAGAGCTTTGCTCAAGAAAAAATCCCATGGAAAGAGGAACAAGGGGCTGAGCTGGATGGAAGTGTAACATCTCATTGATAGATTTAGCAGTTATGTAGAAAAGAACAGTTTGTGATGGAGTCATAACTGCTTTACTGACAGGGTCATAGTTTGCACAGCAATGGTGGACAAGATCTGGGAACACATTAACTGAGGGAAGGTAATATTTGGGGAGATTAGATTCCCATATTCCAAGGATATCAGAGTTACTCAGATGACTATTAGAGCTGTGGAACAGGATGCTGGAATTTGCTTGGTCGGGTGGCTGATTGGACGCTTCTGCAGTTGCTTGGACGTAGCTTACATGCAACAATTTCGTGGAAAAACAAATGAAAATGGGCGAAAATGACATTTTCACGAGTTTTTGACAAAAATTGCCTTCGCGGGGCTTTTTGGCGCTTTTCGGTTGGATGACATCATCAGGATGTCACGTTTTGTCGTGATGCAGGGGTACGGATGCTGATGTGGTGGTGACGTGGCGATGACGTCAGCAGGCGGGGTCAGCGGGAGGGCGGTAAGTGGTATCGGCCCACACCGCTTATGAGCTAAGGCGGTTTCGGGCAGAGGGGCTGCGAGCATGGCGGGAGGGCGCCGCTTGTCCCTGGTACGGTGATAATACCGCTGGCTCCCTGGGCATCGGTGGCGGAGGGCCTTGCGATATGATCGTGGGCCGTCCGATGAGTAGGCCCGGATCCAATGGTTGGCGCTCAATGGAGCTGGCGGAGGGTTACGGCGTGGGGGCCCGTGTATAAAATCACATGTTTTAATGTTGTTTGGGCTTGATATGATTGGTGGGGGGTGATCTGTTAATTAATTAATGTGGGGTTAATTGATTTCGAAACAAATGCGTGGGGGATGGTTATTATATGGTTCCGGGTGAACCCATAATCCCTATTTAAATAGAAATATCGCTGTAATCGACCAGGGGCGGGATTATTACATGTTGGGGGTTTTATTGTATAGATATATTAACACGGGGGAAGGGGAATTTATAAGGGATTTAATACTTATCATGTTAGTGGTTAATATGAGTTTATGAAAAATAGGCGCTAAGTTAAAGTTCAACAACTTAGGCTAAAGGAACAAAAGGATTTTTACACAAGAAATGTGGCTTCTTTGCCTAAAGCAAGAATGTTATTTTACTCAGGCTTTTTCATGAAATGGAGTGATTTAGGAGTATTGAGCAGATCTCAATATCCTTGGGGGGAGGTTAGTAAGTGATTTTGGGAGAAGTGTGAAGGGAAGTTAGTCATGCCTCACTTGATTTGTAACCAAACAATTGCCATGGTACTTATGATATTAATAAGGTGAACATCTTTGAGAGAAAAAATTAATCATAAGCATGCTTCAGCAACACCAGAACTACCTACCTAGCCTATTATACCTAACATTTTTCTTCTTCTTCCATGGGCGCACTTGGACTGGCAAACCCTCTTTTTCTTCTTTTCTTTTGATTGCAACCCTATCTAGATCTACCCTTATCACATCCAAGGGCTTAGGTTTAACAATTGAGCTCGTTTGCTTCTCTACCTAACTACTTATCTGCCAAGGTTGAACAATTTGAACAGATTTTATTCTCTATCTCTAAAACAGGAAATTCAAAGATGAACTGACCAGGATTAAGCTGTTTGGCCTTAGCATAAAGTTCAACAAACTGCACATGAAACTTTCATTTATAGAACATGAAATAGTAGTGGCATTTGGACTTGCACACTTTCCTGGTCTTTTTTATTTGGCGTTCATTTCTTTCATTTTTCTTTTGACCATTTCATTCTTTTTACCCTTTGATCTTTCTTTTAGGGTATACCCTCTTTCCATTTTTTAATTTTTTGATCTTTTCAAAATATTGAAAATCTTTGTAGCAGGGAAATGATGAACATATTAGGGATTTTAACCAGTCAATCATGAAATATGACACCTATTGGTATAGGAGCATAATAGGTATGACAAGAGTCTTCACTTAACGACACATGCAGGTTAATGGTGAGATCTATGTTCTTAACTCTTCCTATTATTTCAAATTAGAATTCAAAGATTAAACCTACAACCTAAGAACTAAGCTTGCATTCATAAAACCAATGTGTTATCACTTAGAAATTAACATCTTTGTAATTATATCTCACACTCTCCAATAGATTACTCAAAACTGGAATCATATCAAACAATCTAAAATTGAATTATCACACTAAGTCACTCTTCACACATAAACCAAACTAAATTCACAATAACTGTAATAAAAACTTGCCTTGGTAGCTTCAGCGGGCCCTTACTGAGCTACCAAGGAAAGCTAGTATAATTTACAGAACTAAGGAATCTACTAACACATCGAATTCATCAATTTCCACTTATATCATTGACTTCAAAAGAAAGGATTACAAAATCAAGTCTCCAACATAACAATAATGTTAAAACTATGTTTGCAACTCTAACTGTGTTACTAACTCTTTGTCTCCAATTCTAACTGCAATTGTCTTACTAACTGTCTCTAACACCTATCATCTACGAGCCTTCTCTTATAGAGGAATGGTCATTACATACAATGTTAAAAGATAAGATCAAATCATTATAAAAATATACAATTCACTTTCTTTTACATGCTTGACTTCATCCTCATGACACACAGTGCATGAGTGACGAAGCATATCATCTCGATTTTCCATAAAAAGGTAATGCACTGACCATTAGTTCCCTCAATCTCATCAAAGGCAACTCACTCGAACCATCAAAGCTGAAGAATCGAGCCCGATATTGGATGAACGGAGGTAGTGCAGGATGGCCGTAGGTACCAGATGAACATAATCAGTATCAGATGGGTGATATCAGTGTCGAATGAACGTAGGTACCAGACGAATACAGGAACCCATGCACCAAACGAGAAGAGTTGCATGAGTACCAGATGAGTAATGTTAGTACTATAAGAGTAGGACAATGTCCAAAAGTCTATGTGAGACAATCCAATCAGTTATAGAGTACAAAGAATCATCTGTTTCATTCCTACTGACAAGAAATCATAAAAACCATGCTTTAAAATATAAATTACCTCATATATACACAAGGAGGCTAAAATTCATGTTCTTGAAGAAGGTAGACGCGTGGTGAGTAGGTTTCGAGGTAAAGTTCGTCAAAAATAGAGGACAATATGGGGTATGAAAGACATCAAAAAGGAGACTCAACAATTCCTTTTGGAGCATTTTGTGGTTATAAACCAACAATATGTCATTTGAGAATCTTCGGCAGAAAATCATTCTCTCATGTTTCGAAAGAACATAGGAGGAAAAGTGGTGTGAAAGCTATCAAGTGTATATTCATAGGTTAATTTTCAGATGATAAGGCTTATAATTTGTTTGATCCCTGCACTTATAAAATATTTACAAGTAGAGATGTATTATTTCATGCACTTGCAGATGAAAACCATTAGAATGACAAGTATAATGCATGGCATATTCCTTATGAGTATGATGATGTCATAGAGGAAGCAAATGATAAGAAGGAACAAAAATAGGGTGAAGAATCTAGCAACATGGACACCTATAGTAGTGACAACACACCAAGAGGAAGAGATGATTCATCGCAAAGCAAGAGAAGAGATGAAAGAAACAAAGTATGAAGAAGGTCATCTTGTCACAGTCAACCACCATTAAGATTTAAATACTATGCCTTAATGACTAAATTATGAATGTAATAGAACCTTCTAATTTCAGAGAAGTTAATGAACATAAATAATGGAGAGTTGCAATGAAGGAAGAATATGAACCGATAATGAAGAATGACACTTGGGAATTGTCAAAATTACCTGAAAATAAGTTACCCATAGGATCCAAATGGTTGTTCAAACCTAAGTTTAAAGTTGATGGAAGCATAAATAAATATAAGGCTAGGTTAGTTGCAAAAGGATACTCACAAAAAGAGGGAATTGATTATGAAGAAAATTTTGCACCTATAGCTAAGATAAATAGAATTACATTGATGATTTCTTTAGTTACGAATCATAAATAGAAATTAGATCAGCTAAATGTTAAATCTTCCTTCTTGAATGAGGAACTAAAAGAAGAAGTATACCTTGTTCAACTTGATGGGTTTGTCAAAAAGGGTCAAGAGCACCTTGTTTGTAGGTTAAAGAAAGCATTATATGGATCGAAACAGGCACCAAGATCATGTTATGTGAAGATAGATTCTTTATTTCTTCAGAAAGGTTTTATGAAAAATAAGAGTGACCATAATCTATATATCAAAATGGATCAAAAGGGGCGTGCTATTATGATTTCTATGTATGTTGATGATCTTATTATAACAAGCAATGCTTCTAAGTTAATTGATGAAGTTAAAGGACAACTGTCACAAGAGTTTGAAATGAAAGACCTTCATGAATTGCATTATTTCTTAGGTCTTGAGATATGGAGAGAAGGTGGATAGACATTGGTTACACAGAGTAAGTATACTAGGGAGTTACTAAAAAGATTCAAAATGCACCAATATAGGGAAGTATAAATACCATTAAAAGATAATTTCAAACTTTGCAACAATGATGAGACAAGAGAGGTAGATGGTACATTGTATCATGAGATGGAGGGAAGTTTAAACTATCTCACTACAATCAGGCTTGATATAGTATATTCAGTTATCATTTTAAGTCAGTTCATGGCCAAAACGCTTGAAAGACATTGGGGAGTGGTGAAGCGAGCTCTTCCATATCTGAAAGGAACAATTAACTTTGGTATTAAATATACTGATGATTTCAATATTGAGTTGGCAAGCTATTCTGATTCAGTTTGGGTCGTAAATCCTAATGACAAAAAAAAACTTCAGGTTATTCATTTATCCTTTGATATGGGATTATGGCATGGAGCAGTAAGAAACAACCAACTGTTTTTTTTTCATCCACTAAAGCTTCGTGGAAAGTTTCGTGCAATGCTACATGTGAATCAATTTGGCTAAGGCGAATGCTTGAAGATGTGGGAGAAGAACCAAAAAAGCTAACTATTATCAAGTGTGACAATCAAACCACCATCAAGCTAGCCAACAATCCTATGCACCACATAAGATCAAAACATATTGAGACACATTATCATTCTGCCAGGGAAAAGAAGCAGTCCAAGGAAACTAATTTATTCTATTGTAATACCAATAAAAATATCACTGACATCTTTAGGAAGTTGCTTGGAAAGGAAAAATTCAAAGAATTTAGGAATGAGTTGTGTGTGGTAGAAAACACATTTCTCCATTAAGGAGGAGGGTTGGAATAATGGGGAAATATTTAGCTCTTTTTATGTGTTTTTGAATTGTTTTCCTTGTTTAGACTTAGTCGATTGGTAGTTCCTATATTCCAAGAAGTTATTCAACAATTCTCTAGTCCTATATATGTAATGGTTTGTTTGCTTGATGAATACAAGTTGTGTGTGGGGTGCAACCTCCTGAGTGAATGAATTATCTCACTAGAGAGTTGCAACCTTTCATCATATTTTTCATTTCATTTTTGTTTGTTTTGTTTGTTTGTTTGTTTTCTTTTTTTATTTCAATTAGATAGATATTTTTAATATATTTTTATTTATTTTTAATAGGAATGAGAATATTTATAGAATTGTTAATATGACTGTTTCATAAATATCATAAATGTGTAAATTATAATATGTTTTCAAACAATTAGATAAACTAATTGTTCACCAAACAACTAAAGCCAAAAAAACATATATTTTTAATATTTTTAACAATAAAAAAATGAAAATAATAAAACAAATTCTATTTAAAAAGGAAATTTATATGTATATTTTTTAAATAACTACAATGTTAAATTTATAAAAGATTAAAATACGAAAAAGAACAATTTTAATTAATTTTTAAATATATATATATATAAAAGATTAAAATACCAAAAAACAAGTTTAGTTATTTTTTAAAATTATATATATATATATATATATATATATATATATATAATTTTATTTTATTTGGAAAAATATTTTAATAATAAGAAATTTATTTTTTTTATTTTATTATAAAATGAGATATGTTTTATAAATTAAGAAAAAGGGGAGATGTGTAATATTTAATATTGATGTAACTTGTAAATTCAAATTCAAACAAAATATAATTTATAATTTATGTAATTTAGAGAAAATTGAAAATTAAATAATTTTTCTTTAAAATGTTTTTTATATATTAATATCAACCTATATTTATCTGGATTTTAGATTTATTAAGCGTCGAGAGGGATCGAATCTCTTGAGGTGAAAAACTCTTCTTTTAGTGCAAAATTTGAGGAAATGTTTGCACCTTGAGAGATTTGATCCCTCTCAGTGCTTGATATATTCAGAGTTAAGATAGATCTAGGCTAGTTTCTATCGTGTGTAGCCACACAAAAATTGTCCAACATATTATTAATGTAATACTTTTAAATATGTTAAATATATTAAATATTATTTTGATAGGTTCTTTATCTTCTACATCTCATGAATATTGGACCTATATTTGTATTAAAAACTTGAACTCTAGCATATGACTACTCACATACATGTCACATTTGAACTTGAGCTAATCTATAAATCTTATCGTGATTTTCAATATGAAATATTCATTTGGGCGAGAGTTACTAATTGAGCTTGTACATTCTCTTTGTTATTTAAACATATTTTCTCATGGGATTTTCTTTCACATATTTTTTTCTTTGTGTACATTCTCTTTTTTATTTAACCTTTTATTTTCTCTATTCTTTATGTTCTTCAATGTCATTTCCTCAATTTTTTCTTGTTGAATCCCTCTTTGTTGTGCATTTTCTTCTATTATTTTCTCTTGGCAGTCTTCAATTTCCATTTGTTTTTCTCGTCTTTGTTGAGATGTTCTTTGATATTCCCTTTGATGCTCTTTGTTATTCAATTTTTTCTTTCACCTATCCTTGTTGTTGTCTAATTGTCATTTGTTGTGACTATCTTTATTGGTCTCCTCTTTTCTCTTTCCTTTTTTGTTGACACGCCTCAATTATCATTTCTTGTTTCTTTCTCTATCAACTTTCTCTTTGTTATTCATTTCTATTTAAAAAGGATCTGGGATGATGGTTAAGATAAATCTATGCTATTTTTTGTTCAATTTTGTTTAATATGGATCTAGGATGATAATTTCTATAACAAAGAAATCAATGTGCATTGTGAATAACTACTTTGTGCACACACTTAAATCAATAGACACTATTAGTCTAATTACTTTGAAAGAAATGCACATCTTCCTTTCATTTTCATAAGATCATAAATTAACATTTACTCTGAAATCAATGCATCTAGTGCACACAATCAAATCAAATTATAAATCAACATATAGATTGAAATTAATGCATCCTTAGTTGTCATTTCTTGTGCTTTTCTCTATCGAATTTATCTTTGTGGTTTATTTCTATTGAAGATGGATCTTGGCCCTTTATTCTTCATTTCTATTTAATATGGATATAGGTTGACAATTACTATAACACAAAAATCAGTACATGTTATCAATATTTACTTTGTACATACTTTGAAATCAATGCACAAAATAAATCTCATTACATTGAAAGCAATGCACATAATACATCTATTTACATTAAATCATGAATTAGCATCTACAATGAAATAAATAAGTCTAGTGTAAACAATCAAATAGGATTAGAAATCGATGTTTACACTGAGATCAATGTTTTAAGTTCAATCAATCAAATGGGATTAGAAATTAACATCTATGCTGAAGTCAATGCATCAAGCATAATCGATCAAATATGATTAGAAATTAATATATGCACTGAAATAAATGCATATATTTCAGTAAAATACCAAAATATTAATATTAAAGTAAGCTAAACTTGATTTAGGACCTTACATATGCTTTTACCCATTTAATTTAGTAAAAATTTGGTGATTCTTAGTATCTTGTTTTTTATTATTATCTAATTTTGAGATTTAATAGCTTTATAAATCCAACTTCTTTTACTTCTGATAAAAGTCTTAATTTCTCTCCCTATAATTAATAATGTTCAATATTACATAATACTATATTATATTAAACATAATATTATAGTATTATATCATATAATATTGTATATTTAAACATTACAATATTACATTGAATAATATAATACTATGTTTAATATAATATAATCTATAATATGAGATTATATTACCTATTATGTTATATTATTCAACCATTATTATATAATATAATATCAATATTACTCATATATATTATATTAAATATAATGTTATATTAAAGCTATTTAGCATCATATATTAAGATATAATATATATGAAAATTAATATTAATTTTATGATATTAATATATTAATACATATTATAATATATTAAATCTAATATTGTATTAAAATTAATATTATATTAATTGAAAACTATTAAATTTAATATTATATTGAACTTAATAATATTAATATTTTGTGAATTGAGGCTTTTGTGATCCATAATGAATTAAGAAAAGTCTTTCGGTAGAAATCGTATAAGAGAATTTTTTGGCTGACCAGTTTCGAATCAACAAGTGTGGTTCATCTCTACATTGGTCTCTATTTAAGCATTTTCCATGGTCTACCTCTTCATCTAGTCCTTATGATGAACCACATTTGTTGGTTATGATTAACCACACTTGTTGGTTCGAAACGAGTCAACCAAAATTCTTTCTTATATGATTTCTACCGAAAGAATTTTCTTAATATTAATATTTTGATATATTATAATTAAAACTTATTGATATTATTATTTGATTAAGATCAAAATCCACATCACTTGAGTGAAACCATTTTTGAACTGCCAATATTAATATTATATTGAACTTAATAATATTTTTTTTCTATGTAAAACTGAATCTATTAATGAAAACATAATGTACAGTGAGGCCCCGGCCTCTACAGGTCTAGGTCAGCCAAATGACTTATTTAAATAACAAGACTTAAAATCGAGACTGCCCCCTGAAGGGAAACCAGTCCGAAAACGAGAAAAAGATAGGTACCTTCTGCCCATGCAAGGGCTACAATTCTAGAAATCAAAATTTACTACCATGGTGAAATTCAAAATTGACTACCAAAACTAAACACTGTAAAATATCAAAAAAGAAAATAACTCGGAAGACCGAGCTTGACACGTGACTTGTGGCATGCAAATGCTAGGTGTCTTAGGACGGTGGCTTCTCTTCCATGATCGAAAACCCATACTCTTCTAAATATGTATCCTCTGCCTGCTTGCCACCCATGGTGTCCTGTGGCTCTCTGTCATCAACCTGAACGCCTTTGGCTTTGCTAGTGGCATTGCCTCCCAACATCTTTGGGCTGCTTATGGACAGATAATCCTTGGCTTTCTGCGAATGGCTTGAGCTCGGATCCCTTTGAACATTTCCGTGCGGTAGAGGAATCTGGTTCTTCGTAGGGCTGTAGGTTGGAACAATGCATGAGCCAGCTTCCTCCCTAAAATCCACTGAGACGATGGCAATGACAACTGGTCGGTCCATGGAGCAAGAAAAATGAAATTGTGCGTATTGGGTAGTAGCAGTAAGATAGGTTGACTGGGTGGCTCCGTCAGTTTGACGAACCTCACAGGGGCGAGCTCGTCCTCTTCCACTACGCGTATCTAGATGACTGCCATGGAAGCAGGAAGAGGAAGGACTGGGGGGCAGGGAGGCCGACGGGGAAGACAAAGTGGTGGGAGGCAGTGAAGAGGGGCAGATGGCGCTACCGCGGCTACCACCACACCTACATCTCATACAATGACAACGACGCATATTGCTTTGAGTGGGATGCTGTAGTGAGAAGGGAGCCAAAGTGGCAGGAAGCGGGGCAAGAGCAGCAAAGGTGATACTAAAAACAATAGGGGGAGTCAAGTCCGGGACAGAGACAGGGGCCGAGGCCTCAATTTGTAGGTTGCAATGTATAGACTGGGAGAAGTGATAACCATAGCCCAAGTCGATGCAGCAGAGCAGTCTGCAATACCTTCCTGTTGCAGTTCGAGAGCTAGGCTCTATTGTGGCGGGGTGGCAAGAGCACTTCAGAGGCAGAATGGATGAGTGAAGAGGACTTGGCTCCATGTTTTTATGCTTGCAGGGGAAGTCTCGATCAGCACAGTGGATTAATGGTGGTGGCTAAGGGGTAGAGTTTTGCCTTAAATTGGCACAGGGGAAGGAACATACTACCATGTGACTCGGCCACCTACCAGGCTAGCGTCGTATCCGCCTTGAATGCTCATCTACCACCCGCATCTGGGGATTAAACTTAATAATATTAATTATTATAATATTTTATAATTAAATCTTTAATATTATTTAGATTGAGATCAAGGTCGACATTCTCTTCCACATCCAAGGAAACTGATACGATAGAAAAACCTTTGGATCAATCGTGTTGGAAGAATGATGTTATCTCTGACATTATAGAGTTTTAGAATGCAAAAATTTCGAGGTGAGGAATAGGCCGAGAGACGAGGATATTATTGTTGTTGTAAGGTTGGCCAAGAGGATGATGGGATTTGGTCCAATATTACTGTTTTACATTAATTTCACCATCTTGGAGATTAAATCAATACCCTATTATCAAGATTCAAGACATTCCAACACCGTATCTACCCCTGCCATCATTTCTGGAGTTAACCATCTACGACTACAGTTTTATCGATGTTCAAAGGGATGCTTGTAGTAAGGGACAACATAGACAGAAATCTCATACACAAATTGAGATTGAGATTGGAATTCTCTTTTTCATCCAAAGCGACTAACTCATTAGGAAAAACTTCAGATTGGTCATGTTAGAAGATATATGCAATCTTTGGTGTTAGATGGTTCTAGAATGCCAAAATTTCAAGGTCAAGAATAGGCCAATAGATAGGGATATTATTTTTTTTGTAGGGCTAGCCAGGAGGATGATGGGACTTGGGGTTGATTCTCTTGCTCAACATTTTTTGGTTGATGTTGGTGTTTTAGTAGTTTTTGATCTTGTTGTCTACACAAGCAATCTTTCTGTAATAAGTGATGAAGGAAGGAAGGAGTGATCTACAATTTGAATATTTGTATCGAAGTGGGTTGTGCAGAATCGTCGATGTTCAAGGATCTATTCACCCTATGTATTTGTGTTTAACTTATTGTGATGATCTCTATTTATATATATTGAATGGTTGTTCATATATTGAATGATTGTTCAAATGATAGGTGGGAGACGTCTATGGGTCGATATTATAAATTTATAATGTTAATTGAGTCAAAATTTTAATGTTAAATATTTATAAACATTTACATCACTACAACATCTCTCTTATATTAGGTTGTAGAGATTTTCTAAGCAAAACTGATAGTATATATGCTTATAATGATATTTGTAATTACAATTTAAAATGTGTATAACATTAAACTGATGTATGCCAATTTAAATATGAATTTAAGTGTATTTATATATGAATTTGGATGTAGTTTAATAATATATTTAAATTTGAGTTACATGAACACATGTACAAGTGTTTAATATCCAATTTGTAAATTTTAAATGCAATTTGTTGAAATACCTAATATAGTTATTTTAATAATAAAAATTAAATTTTAATGTATGAGACTTCATTCCTTCTTGAAAAAATAATTTTTATATAATGATTTTACAATTATATATATATATATATATATATTAAAACCACTAATTTTTTTTTGCAATAATATGAATAATAAACTAATTTTTGCAATAATATGAATAATAAGTTATTACATCAAACACATTAAGATTTAAGATACATATAAATTTAAGCTTCTCGATGGCGTTTCCTTCCAGGCCTGAAACCCTTGCAAACTCTATTTTATAGAAGTGTGCTTCCTTCCCTTATAGAGGTGACGATCCTTTTTCTTAGAGATGAGTCTCCCAATGTTGTTTTTCCTCACAGGTGTAGAAAAACTACAATCTACGCTAGCCCCTTCCAGATCTTGGTCAAACTACTATTTGGACACTCTATCGTTTTTTGGGTGATATCTATAGATCTAATAAGGGACCTCAAACTCTCGTTGGAGCTCAAATTAGGGATTCCCTATGGGACTCAACGCCTCCTTTTTAAAGGTAAGAAATTAGAAGATCCTCTTCCCGTCTCTAATTATAATATTTGCAAGGAAGATACTGTGCTCTTGACTCTTTTCCTGTGAGGGGGGCCTTGGGAAAGCCCTTCTCTTCCCAAGATTTCTCATACAAAGACTGGGTTCGTAATCAGGCTCCTGGGGTGTTATGCCTTCTTCAAGTCATCCTCAACCTTTAGGCAAAGAAACCCCTTCCTAGGCTATTCGTAGTCCATTTATAATGGACAAATCTGAGGATATTTCCTCCGTTGAAATTTCCCATCTAGATCTAGAAGATCTTCATGAGCTACTAGTAGAGAGTGGTATGATCTGTCGCTTCTATTGGAAATGTGCTCTGATACCAATTGTTGGAAACATTTGAGCACTACTGACAGGGGGGAGGGGTGAATTAGTAGTGTGATCTTCTTAATAATTTTTTCCTTTAATTACTTTTTACTGAATCACACATACACGCACTGACAACTCATTAGATTATCGATGCATATAACATATAAGCAGCTAAATCAGGAACCATGTGAGAAACATAAACAATAATCAACAAATCAAAAGAACATCAACACAAGAGACACACGATTTCTGGTGAAAATCCTTCCGAGAGAAAAACCACCCTTTCTATTACTGCTCTGCTCTGAATTTATATTAGTCAAGCAATTGATCTTTTACATAGCTGGTTGACTACCATCAGCATGGAGACTCGACCTCATATACAATATGCCATGATCGATTAGATAGGAAACTTGATACTACTGATCAAATCAGAATACTCTATTCTCTACAGATCTCTACGGACTATTATCCGCTAAATGCCAACACGATAAGTCAATCCTCGCCCAACTCCCATTAGGCTCTCCAACAACCATTGGATTTAGAAACGTCTTCCTTTCATTGAATCTTCTCCATCACTACTCCTCTCTCATGAAGTCACTACTCCTCTCCACTTTGCAAACCTCCTTTCATGTATTTTCAAACTAGATTCCAAGACACTTCTAAACAAGAAATCAACTCTGCATACATGCCGCCAATATAAAGATCTCATCATCAATCAATGTAAAACCAAATGCACAAAATATGTGCTCTCCAATAGTAATATGTGGCCACACAAATCTGAATGCTATCAAACTGCTCACAACAATAAAATATTTCAGAATACAAATAACATCATAAGGCACATGGTTATGCACTAAATGAATCAAAAACTCTTGCAAAACAAGTGTGAGAGGATCACCAACATATACTCCAGTAGCATACCAAACTCTCCAAAACTATCTCTACTCCAGCAACATCAAATCTGATCTATTCTGTAACATGCTTTAGATATAGACATTATTCAGTCATAAATACTCATGGACTGAAGCATCTAGGCTCTACCCAAGATATGAAGCATAATCTCACTGTTCTTCCTTCTCTCCACACATACACTCAACATCTAACTCCATCAACAACCACAAAGCACACAATGCAAGGATATAAAACATATAGGGTGAAATTGAGCTTGGGGATAGGATCAAAGGTGCATAAATTGGAACAATAAATCCACTAAGTTCACTAATAATGCACTAAATGCATTCACATAATGAGAGAACCCTTTAAAATCATTTTGACCTTTTTCACTTTTTGTGGAAGTCCCTCGGAATTTCCAAACTAATTTCTTTCTGAACAACGCAAGGAGTGTAGAAGAAATTTTGTGAAAACCCTCAGTCGCACACCTGACATTGTCTAAACTCGACTGGGACTATAACCTCTCCCATAAGTTACCCTCCATGTGACTGGAGCATCCCAACCACTCCCATAGGCCTCTATGCATGCAATTAGTGCTTAGGCTCAGTAAAAACATCGTTTCTTTAGTCCAGAACCTCTGCCACCTCTTGGATCACCTTCCCCTACATTTTTACATGCCTCTAGGCCACTGACATGGTCTTAGAAACCTCTGCAAATGGTTCAAACAAGCCTTCTAAGTGTCACTTCTAAGTTGACATAGAGGAGCCAACAAACAAAGTTGGCAAGTGTGGCAACAAGTCCTCCACTTTCCATCAGAACTTTGAACAAGATGAAACACTTTTGTAGCACCATCATCAATCCATCACATCACAAAAAGTCATCTCCATAGGCATAGACATGCATACCTAATGAAGACCTGGTTGAAAACTTAACTGTTGTGCCATGAACCACATCTATCACATGTAGATCTTGTCATCATCCTGTAGCAACCTCCTTTACCTATAGCAACATCAACAATCCATCATGACATGTCCATCAATTCACATGCTAAAAAATACCAACTCCTCCAAGACCATGTTACCATCGAGCTCCATCAATGCCAACACATACTGACACACACCATGGTCCATCAAAATACATCATCATGAGGTTGACATAAGTGCATGACCTCAGGAGTTGACATCAATGCCAATACAATGATCTCAATGTCAATACATCAAAGCCAACCAATAGGACCACCAAGTCGAACATCCATCACACAAGCATATGACAAGTATGACCATGACCATGACCTTATTGACATAATGCAAACAAACTCCCCCTTTGGCATTGATGTCAACCTCATCAACATGTGAGGTTAATCTCCATACATTCTCCAAAAACTGAAGATGCGCTCTATCCATCCTAATCTCTCCAAATTCTCTCCCCCTTTGACATTAATGGAAAAGGGCCAACTCCATATGAATAAGTAGCAAGAACTGAAGTACATACTCGAGTGATATGTTCCTCCATATAAGCAACAAGAAGCATATATAACAATCATCATTTAGAGAAGAATACCATCGAACAACTACTAGCAACAAGTAGCATCATGCGAGCATAAGGCAACTATAATCAACATATGCAACATCATCATGATATGCAACTATGAGTAGAATCAATTATAACATCAAAATTCATCTGAACATCATCCAACATTTCCATAGCAAACACATACAATCTCCCCCATAACTACATAGCAACAAACACCATAACATCTCATCACATAAGGCCAAGAACGCCACTATCATAGCATAGTATGAGGCATAGAATGAACATTTCCTCCAAGCGAATCATAATGCCAAAAATGTATGGCTGAAGTAAATAGGAAAAAATAATGCTCCCCCTAAACATGTGCCATCTCCAACCTAAAGGAATACCAATTGTTGGGCTGAAATGATCACTTCTGCTGCAAACAATGCTTCCTTTGACAAATAGAAGCACCATATGGACCAAGACTCCACATGACCATGACTCAAGTGACATATAAATTTATAAATACATGGTTGTAGTTGTGATATAAAACCTCATACATG
Source organism: Pinus tabuliformis (assembly GCA_031772625.1). Taxonomy (NCBI): domain Eukaryota; kingdom Viridiplantae; phylum Streptophyta; class Pinopsida; order Pinales; family Pinaceae; genus Pinus; species Pinus tabuliformis. The sequence goes on along the minus strand of CM062820.1, from coordinate 377,071,406 downwards.
ATTATTACATGACCTAATAACTCATGTCTATATGACCCAATGATACTACAATACAAGTACATGGCTTCATGAGCATTTACATGAATACATCAATGAAATACATAGCTACTATGATAATATCCTATGGACCGATGACTCAAATACATACAACATCATGATTATTACATCATCATTAGCCCATACATGTTTCTACAATAAGACTCCATAAGACTCCTCCAAAACTAGCCTATCACCATGATGAATTAACATACTATTGAATGGACTCAATACCATCATAAAATGATGAAATAATGGTAAATATATGGTTTTAGAAAGCATCATACAATAGCTCATACATGGTTCGTCCATGTCACATGTCATCACAATAAATCTTGGAGTCATGATCATAATTTATGCATGGCTACACATCTTTTCAATGAGTTGTTAATGGAAACCAAAAACATATACACGGATGAAAAATGTGCTCATTTTCACTCATGAATACATATGTAAATTTTCTCCAAATAAATGAGTGAAAATAATGAAGAGTATGTTGAATATCACATGTAAAATCATACCATGCATATTTGCCCCTCAGCTCAATATACCTCCAATAAAACAGACTGAACTTGTGCACCTAAAAGTGCATGAAGGCTTAGATGAACTCATCAATGCTGTTGAAAAATCCAACATATGCTCCCCCTGAGGTTATGCACCTCTCATGATTTGTAGTCCTCTATAACATATGCATGAATAATCATGGACTGCAGGATGGAATGCTCTTCAATAGATGAATAGTTGATGCTCCTTCTTTCTCTACACGGTTTTGGTTTGCATCTTCTCCTTTTTGATATGATTCTTCTCTTGCTTCAACTACTTATGCTCTTCCTTCACTGGTTTTGTGTTAGATCCTCTTGGTTTTTTCTACTTTTGATGATTTTTCCTTGTGCAATGGGGAAACAAACAATCCATTTCCATATGGCCAAATCTATTGCATATATAGCACTCCACATGGCGAAGATATGAAATAAGAGGACCAAATCTCTTATTTCTCATGCCAGATCTAAACCGTGCATGAAATGTGTCTCTCCTCCAATGGTTAGACATGCAATCCATTTCCTTATGGCCAAACAAGTGGCATGAGTAGAAATAACCATAAAATCACAAGTATACCTATTGCACATTCTCCTTGGTTGTTGATATTGCTGGAATCTCTGCTGCTATGGTCTATATGTTTTGCTCCAGTAATTTGCTACAACTTGCCCAAACTTGTGACAATTGTAGCATTGTATCTCATGCATCAAAGGAATAAGAGGACTTTGCTTTCTTTGAAACCTTATAGATCTGTCACGATTATCTCTAGGAGAAAAATATATTCTAAATGTAGGTGCTCCTTGATATTTTCTACTCTGATGTTGGTTTCGTTACTTGATTTGTTGTTGGCTCTGCTTACTTTTCTGTTGTTGGTTCTTTTGTTTGTTATCTGGCTACTGTATCTGCTTCTTTTTTCCTTGGATCTCACTTTTGCTTCTGGTGTTGTTTTCTATAGGTTTCTTGGGTTATTCCTTGGTGTTCTTACGTGCATGCAAACTATATTCACCCTTTTCAAATCCAAGACTAGTTTTATCCAATGGTGATCTTTGGATCTCAAGTAAACTATCCAAGGTACCATGATCTTCTCCATCTTTTTCTGCTTTCTCAAGGAAGCAACTTCAACTTCTAATTTCTCAACCTCTTCTACCTTCACTTGATATTGTTTCCTCATTCCTTTCTCAATTCTTTCAAATTTTTCCATTTTAATTTTCAATCTAACAATCTCTTCCTTGAGCTTGACTTCTTTATCATCACAAATCTGCAATTGTTTTTCTTAATCCTTTCATGTAGTTGTTAGTCTAGAAATCTCATATCTAATATTCTTAACATCATTCTCATCTTCACTAGTTAATTCAGTATGATCAAAATCTGAATCATCAAATTATAACTTAACATTAAATCATTAATATTTAACTTTTGGCTTGAATATTTTTTGATTCCTTCTCATCATTTGCTGAATCATGTGCATTGTAAGAATGAGACTCTTGTGGCTGAGATTCTTGTTGATGAAGGCTCTTCTTTTTGTTTTTCTTCTTCTTCTTCTTCTTCTTATTTTTCTTCTTCTCAATTTTCTTATTGCTGCTAGTACCATCTCCAAATATGGATTCTAGCTTGTCCCACATATCTTTGGCACATTTCAAACCCACTAGTCTCTTCATATCATCATTATGAAGATTATGATAGATTATACACCATTCTTGTGCATCCTGCTGCAAAACCTCATCTGGAATTAGATCTTTGCCACAACCTTCACTCACTACTTTCCAAATGTTAGATCCATAAGATAAAATTTTATATTTTACATTTTTGTGCCATACCTTGTAATTTGTAGCAGTGAGGACAACATTTCTAAAAAAAAAAATCAATTTCTGCCAACAAACCCTAGATCTACTCTCCAATGATCAAGCTACAACCAAGAGCGTCACTTTGATACAAATTCTTGGAAATGTGCTATGTTACCAATTGTTAGAAACCTTTGAGCACTACTGAGAGGCGGGGGGTGAATCAATAGTGTGATCTTCTTAATAATTTTTTCCTTTAATTACTTTTTAGTGAATCACACATACATGCATGAGAAACTCATTAGATTATCCATGCATATAACATATAAGAAGCTAAATCATAAACCTTGTGAGCAACATAAATAATAATTGACACATCAAAAGCACAACCACATAAGAGACACAGTATTTCTGGTGGAAACCCTTCCAGGAGAAAAACCACCCTTGTTATTGCTGCTCGACTTTGAATTTGTATTAGTCAAGTAATTGATCTTTTACATAGCTGGTTGACTACCACCAGCATGGAGACTCAACCTCATATACAATATGCCAACACCGACTGGCTAGGCGACTCGATACTACTGATAAACTTGAAATATATGTTCTCTATAGATCTCTATGGACTACCATATGTTGAAGGCCACCACGATCATTCGATCCTCTCCCACCTACCATTGGACTATCCAACCACCATTGGACTCGAAAACTTCCTTATTTCACTGAATCTTCATCATCACCGCTCCTCTCTCATGAAGTCACTACTCCTCTCCACTATGCAGACCTCCTTTAATGTATTTTCAAATTGGATCCCATGACACTATGCTAAATAAGAAATCAACTATGCATGCATTCTCTGAACAATAAGATCTCATCATCAATCAATATAAAAACAAGTGCACAAAATATGTTCTCTCCAATAGTAATCTGTGGCCACACAAATATGAATACTATCAAACTCTCACGACAATAAAATGATGCACAATACAAATAACATCATAAGACACATGGTTATGTGCTACATGCATCAACAACTCCTGCAAAACATGTGTGAGAGGATCACCAACATATACTCCAACAACATACCAAACTCTCCAAAATGATCTCTACTCCAGTAGCAGCAAATCAGATCTATTCTACAACATGCTTCATATCTGGACATTATTCAGTCACAAACACTCATGGACTGAAGCATTTAAGCTCTACTAAAGATTCAAAGCATAATCTCATTATTTTTCCTTCTCTCCACACATACACTCAACATCTAACTCCATCAATAGCCACAAAGCACACAATGCAAGAATATAAAACATGTAGGGAGAAGTTGAGCTTGGGGCTAGGATCAAAGGTGCACAAATTGCACAAAATCAATCCACTAAGGTAACTACTAGTGCACTAAATGCATTCACATCATCAGAGGACCTTTTCAAACCATTTCTGACCTTTTTTACTTTTTCTAAAAGCCTCTCAGAATTTCCAAACTAATTTCCTCCAGAACAATGCAAAGACTGCAAAGAAAATGTCGTGAAAATCCTCAATCGCACGCTTCACACTTTCTAAACTTGACTGGGGCTATAACCACTCCCATAAGCTACCCTCCATGCGACTAGAGCATCCCAACTGCTCCCACAGGCCTTTGTGCATGCGACTAGGGCTTAGTATCAATAAAAATATCAGTTCTTCAATCCAAAACTTATGCACCTATTGGATCACCTCCCTTGCATTTGTACAGACATGGCCTCAGATACCGCTACAAATGGATAAAACAAGCCTCCCAAGTGTCACTACCAAGTTGACCTAGAAGGGCCAACAAACAAGGTTGGCAAGTTTGGCAACAAGTCCACTAGTCTCCATCAGACATTTGAATAATATGCAACACCTCTGTCAGACCTACAAACACCTCTGTAGCACCATCATCAAGACATCACATCACAACAAGTCATTTGCATAGGCATAGACATGAAGACTTAGTTAACAACTCAACCAGTGTGCCATGAACCATCTCTATCACATGTAGATCTGATCATCATCCTGTAGGAGCCTCCTCTACCTATAGAAACATAAAAAATTCATCATGACATGTCCATAAATGCACATGCTAACACATACCAACTCCTCCAATACCATCATGTTACCATCAAGCTCCATCAATGCCAACACATACCGAAAAACACCATGGTCCATCAAAGAACATCATCATGAGGTTGACATAAGTGCATGACCTTAGGGGTTGACACAAATGCCAACACAACCATCTCACTGTCAATACATCAAAGAAAACAATAAGAATACCAAGTCAAATATCCATCACACAAGCATATGACAAGTATGACCATGACCATGAACTTGTGGACATCAATTTCAACACAAGAATGCCAACAAATTTAATGGGCTATGGCCTCACACAACAAATCCTTATTAATGGAGCCACTCTAAATGGACCAAATCCTGCAGGGTTCTCCTTTATTCTAAGGGATTCTTCATAGTTTTGTTCATCTAGCAGTAAGATTATTAGAGTGCTCTATCCAAGGGACCATGGTTCTAAGAAAAATCAGGTCTTTTCATGACCCCTTGGTTCCCAAATTTTGACCCCTCTACGATAGTAATCACAAAGCTTCCCATTTGGGTTCGTCTTCCAAACTTGTTGGCTCATCTATGGCACCATTAAATGTTTACAAGCATCAGAAACACCCTAGGTCGCTTTCTCGCCACAGATCCTATGTGAGGCCGATGTTGATTATATAATTACGAGAGGATCTATGTAGAACTTGACATCAACAAAGGCTTTCCTAACAAAATCAACCTGGAAGTAGGTGATTTCCACTGGATCCAACTCTTGGACTTTGAAAACACTGCTTTTTATTGTCACCTCTATCATCAAATAGGACAACTACAAAATTCTTACAGTCAAAAGCTAGTAAAACTAAAGACTAAATCTAAGGCTTGGAAGGCATGAAACTTTCCCACTCTGGAGGAAGAGGACTTCTCTTCTTCAGACCAAGAGGCTATTGAGTCAAATGATGACATGCTATCCTTGGAAGATGCCTAGAGCTCAGATCTTCAAAATCCTCACAATCAAAGTGCGGATAACCAAATTTCAACAAATCCAAAAGAAATAAAAAGTGATATTTCTTTGTTTGGAGTGGTAATGTGAGCCCATGAATCAACCTCCTTAGTCTCTGATAAGACTCATCAACAACTTGTCAGGACAATCTTAAGGTAGCCTTGGTTACTCCTCCACGAAATGGATAGGTGAAAGTAGCCAAAAGGAAAGGAAAGAAAAGTAGATTTGAAAACCTTCCCCAAGATAGGTGATACTCTTGTTTATGTTACTTTGTTTTCTCTTGCTTTGTGAGATTGAGAAATATGATCTCAATGTATACTCTTTTTTATTAATGAAAATCCTTTGCACCAATTTACCAATATATATATATATAAAGTTTAGAAATAAAAATGAAACTAAAATTTACAATTTTGATGGAATATCTCTCTCTCTCTCTCTCTCTCTCTCTCTCTCTCTCTCTCTCATATATATATATAATATGTTAGGTGATCCAAAAATACACTTTATCATAGGTTATAAAATTAAAATAAAATAATTATTAATTTAAGATATTAAATTAATAATTATTATTCTAGAATGTTTAATCATTTATAATTAGTATATTGTTGTAACTAGATATGACTCTCCAAATGTGTTGTATCTTAGGCTCTATTTTAGGAGATTTGTTAGCTAGTTGGTTTGAATAGCATTTAATGTAAATGGACACTTGTTATTTGATAAGTGATCCATAATTAAAGGTAGTTAGGACATGGAGCTTATAAATAGCTCATTGCAAGAGTGTTTGGATGTTCGGGTGTAAACTCTTGCAAAATCAATTATGTAATTATCTTTTTTTTCTGATTAATAAAATTACGTGTCTGAGGACACTTCTACCATTATTGTGGTATCGGAGCTCCAGTAATGCTGCAGTGGATGTGAGGAAGAGATTCCAGCTCTATCAGATCATGGAAAACTCAACTCCGTTGAAGTGATCAGTAAAATATTGGTATGAAATTTGCAAAAAAAAAAATTATTGATTTTAAATCTGCAAATTCTAAAATCAATTTTTTTTAAGTAGCAAATGAAAATCTATGTGACTTTTTCAAATTATTTGAGTGAATAATAAAAAAAGGGACAACGCTGTATATTTTAATTTGTTTTTAAAGTCCTTTCAAAACATTCAAATCGATTCTGCATTTTCATGAGAGTGGTTTACATCGATTCTGCCATTCCAATCAGTTTCTAATCTTTCTCTATCATAATATTTGGCCACTGTTTCCAAATCCCCTGCATTGAGTAGTCTGGCATCAATTTATGCTCAAATCCCCTGTGTTGATCATTCTGGCATCGATTTATACACAATTTATAAATGGACTGACAAAAGAGAACATCGAGCCAAATAGAAAGGTGAATGATTCCCGAGGTGTAGTAGTGTATCAGTGTGCTAAGACAACGGAACAGTATTCCTGGTGCGGACCTGCAAAACTCACATGCAATAGTCCAGATCCCATGACATATGAAGTGTAACGTTTAATTCGAAAATAAACGGAAATCTGGCGGTTGATGGGATCTCCCGTGAACCAGGCAGTCCTCGGCCCTTTTTTTCCTTTAAATACATAGAGGTGAACCGATTTCCATTTCAAGCTGAGTTATCTCCATCGATCTTCCACAAAATCACAACGTCCATTTCCGTCAACTTGAAATCGATTTCTCTTCCCTTGCACATTGAATATCAACCATATTTGTTTTCCTTTTTTTATTTAGTGAAAACAGACCAGAAATCCGACGCATGCATTAAGGGCTTCTTCTTATTGAATATAGTTGGATAAAGAACGATCTAATTGAACGACAAATCTTAATTCAAATCAGAAGACTTCAGACGCTGCACTTGCTGAGGCATAACTTACAGGGATGCTGTCATGTGGTGCTCTTGATAGCGCATTTGGTGATAATTTGAAAGACTTCGAATTTTCAGGCAAGAAGGGTGCAAGAACTGTACATTGACATTTGTACTCTTTGCGTTGTTGTTTGGTTGTTTTTAAGAGCTGATCAGTTTTGTGCACTTAAGTCCTTATCAAGTACGTTTATATAAACCATTTGCAGTCATAGTTTGGCTGCAACTTTTGCATGATTGGAACTTGTTTGATTCAGGGCACTCGTGAAGTTTTACTTCCGATTTTGCGAGGACAATATCTGTGCTTTCGTATTTGTTAGGATGGATGCAAAACATGGCAGTGTAATATTCGAAGGGTATTATTAAGAAAGGCTTTAGGTCGGCTGGTTTATTGGATTATGTTGTGGATCATAAGGATTTTTATATTATTTTTTAATTTGTAATTTGGAGAGATAAGGAATTTTCTCTTATTTGTAAATTTTTGGAGTAATAAGGGGATTTTAATTGTAATTTTTTAAAGGGATAAGTGTAACTCAAAGTAATTTTGCTTTTGGGGGGGTAATTTTTTTACCAAATTATGCAAAAGCACCATTGTAAAATTCAAATTTTGAAAGTTGCCTTGTAAAAATTTGAGACATTGACTAGAGCCAAGTGCAAAGCTCAGTCAATTTTCTCCTGTTTTTGACGACTATTCGAGGGTCAAGGCCAAGCCCCGATAGTTCGTTTTTTTCGTTGTGTGTTGATGTTGTGTTGGCATCTTGATTTTTTTGGAGCTTGATTCGTGGTGTGAAGTCTTAACACTACAATGTCTAAGTTGATTAATTTGTTTTCCGATTCCGACAAACTTGAAGGCACAAAATCTTACAAAACATGACACCGTCTCATCGAAAGCACTCTCATTTACAATGAATTATGGTAGGTATATGTGATGGAGATGTTAAGCCGAATAAACCCACAGATGCAGCTGCACTAGCAAAATGGGAAGTCAAGAATGCTAAAGCCTTAGCTCTTATTAAATCTTCTGTGAATGATGAAATGTATGTTGATATAGAAAATGCTACAGATGCATGGACTACTTTGAAAACTTTTAAAGACCTCTTTGATACTCAGCCTGAGTCAAAGAAAGTTGATCTACAATTAAAATTGTTACAACAAAAATTCACTGAAGGAGGTGATGTTCTTGAATATATCTCAAGACTTAAGAATATTAGGCAAGAAATCATTAATGCTAGTTTTCCAACAATTGATGATAGCTTTATGGTAACAATTGTAATTGCTGGACTTCCTTCTTCCTACACACATTTTTTGTAGACTCTACAATTAACTGGGAAATTAGAGAAACTAAAGTTTGATGAACTCTATGAAATGTTGACTCAACATGATAAAACTTTTGGGAAGAAGAAGAAAGTTGGTGAAGATGTTTTTCTCATAGAGGTCAGCACTAGTAAATCATCACCAGACAGTTCTTAGAAGTGACTATGAAGATGTCTGGATCTTGGATTCATGGGCAACTCAGCACATGACTTGTCGACATGATTTTTTTTGGAACTTTCAAGATTGCCAACTTAATTCCATTTTTCTTGCTGATGATACAAACATACTCCTTATGGAAAAGGAGAAGTTAAAGTTTTTCTCCCTGGCATTAGAGAAAAAATGATTTCCAATGTATGGTAAGTACAAGTTTTAAGAAAAATTTGCTCTCTTTAGTCACGATTTGACAAGCAGGACATCAGATGATTATGGAAGATGGTTTAGTCAAGATTAATTCAGTCAAACAGAACTTGAAAACAGTCATGACAGGTTATGAAGATGGAAAACTGTTACGGATGAAAGGGACAATTATTCCAAGGCATTTTGATTTTGCAGGGGCAGTGACTACAGGTATTTCACCTATAAGACTATGGCATGTAAGATATGGACATTTAAATTTTGAGAGTCTTTCTCAATTGCAGAAACAAGGAATGGTTAAAGGACTTCCCACTTTCAAAAGGGAAAATGCAAAATGTGAAGCTTTCATTTATGGCAAACAAAGTCGAGAAAGTTTTCCAACAAGTTCATGGCGTGCAAACAGGCGGCTACAACTAGTTCATAGTGATGTTTGTGGACCACTACAAACCTTTAGCGGATGTAAATATTTCTTACTATTAATTGATGATTTCAACAGAATGACTTGGGTTTACTTCTTGAAGAACAAGTCAGAAGCATTTGATAAGTTTAAAATTTTTTGCCAACTTGTTGAAAATGAAGTCAAAGAAAATATAGGTACTCTCAGGACAGATAATGGGGGAGAATTCACTTCAAATGAATTCAAAACTTATTGCAGTGAAAATGGCATAAGACGACATCTTACTAATGTTTACACTCCACAGCAAAATGGAGTAGTCGAACGAATGAATCACACTTTGTTAGGAATGGCGAGATCCATGTTAACTTTCAAGAGGTTAAGTCCAACATATTGGGCAGAAGCAATACATACAGCTGTCTACTTAAGGAACAGATCTCCAAATGCTTCCTTAGATGGAATCACACCTTATGAAGCTTGGTTTGGTTTCAAACCTAAAGTTAAACATCTTAGAGTTTTTGGATCAGTATGTTATGCCTTAGTTCTGAAAGAAAAACGAACTAAGCTTAACTTAAGAAGTTTAAAATGCACAATGATTGGCTATTCTGATGAGAAGAAAGGGTATCGTCTTTTGACCAATGGAAAATTTATTGTGAGCAGGGATGTCATTTTTGATGAAACTGAGAGTAAGAGTGCTGAAGAAATTGAAAATCTTCTTCACAAACTAGAAACTAAAGGAAGTAAAAGAAATGGACAAATGCAAAGTCAATCAACTTCACCAAATTGGTATGAGCTTGATTTTGCTTCCTCTGAAGATGAGTCATCCAGTCCATCTACATCAACAACATCAACTGGGTCTACTAGTAGTTCATCCGCATCTCCAAGCAGTAGTAGTTCTTCTAACAGTGATTCTCCACACTCTTCACCTGAACGACGAACATCAGTTTATATTAATCCTCTTTACAATGATGTAGACTTTACAGAAGCGCAAACAAGTGAGCACCAACTACCAAAATGGGCAGTTCAAATTTTGAAAGATGTAAAGCCTGATGAGCAGAATAAAACAGGCACCAGAAGGGCACATAGAAGTGAAGGAAATTTTGCCTTAGCAAATGATTTTACTGAACCTTCCACATACAAAGAAGCAGTAAAACATAAAGAATGGCAACAGGCTATGGTTGAAGAATATCAAGCAGTAATTGGTAACAACACTTGGAAACTTGTTGATTGTCCACAAAATGTTAAACCCATATGGGTTTACAAAATTAAGTATAATCAAAAGGGAGAACTTGAATAGTATAAAGCACGACTTGTCGCAAAAGGCTTTACGCAGCAGGAAGGCATTGATTATGAGGAAACTTTTGCTCCTACAGCTAAATGGAACACCATCCGATTAACACTTGCATTGGCCGCTCAGAAAGGATGGAAAGTTCATCAAATGGATGTGAAAAGTGCTTTTCTCAACAGGGATTTACAAGAAGAAGTGTATATGACCCAACCACTAGGTTTTGAAATTGAAGGACAAGAACATAAAGTCTGCAAATTGATCAAGGCTTTATATGGATTAAAACAAGCTCCCCGAGCTTGGTACGCAAAGATGGATGAATACCTTAAGAAAGTTGGTTTTCAATGAAGTGAATCTAATGATACTTTGTATGTGCGACAATAGGGAAAATATCTGGTAATTCTTATTATGTATGTAGATGATTTGATCATTACTGGCAACCATGATGATCATATTGCACAGGTGAAAAAGGAGTTACATGCAGGTTTTAAGATGACCGATTTGGGATTACTTCACTACTATCTTGGAGTTGAAGTCTTCCAACATCCATATCATATTTTCATTTCTCAGAGTAAGTATGCAGTAGAGGTTCTTCAGCGATTTGGCATGCAGGATTGTAAGCCCGTTCTCACCCCCATGGAGCAAAACTTGAAACTTTCAAAATTTGAAGGGGGGAAAAGGTGGACAGTACAACTTACAGACAGTTGATTGGCAGCTTGATTTAACAAATACTCGTCTTGATCTATCTTATGCAGTCAGCATTCTTTCACGTTTTATGCAGGAAACACGAGACAGCCACTGGAATGCAGCCAAAAGAGTTCTTTGATATATCCAAGGAACAAAAGATTTTGGTCTTCTTTACACAAAGACTAAAAATTTTGTACTTGGTGGATATTCTGATGCCGAATTTGATGGGAGTATTGATGATCGAGCATCAACATCAGGTTATTTAATGAACATGGGGTCAACAGCAGTATCTTGGAGTTTTAAGGAACAAGATACAGTGGCCACTTCTTCAGCAGAAGCAGAGTACATTTCAGCATGGGAAGCAGCATGTGAAATTGTTTGGTTGCGCCGAATTTTGCAGGACTTGGGCATCTCTCAGATAGAAGCTACATCATTATTCATTGACAGTCAGCCAGCCATCAAACTTGCCAAGAACCCAGTTTTTCATTCAAAGACAAAGCATGTGGACACCAAGTATCATCATACCAGATCTCTCACTGCCAAAGATGTCCTCAAGCTAGTTTATTGTCCTTGAAGATCAGATCTTCGACATTTTCACGAAACCGCTTGGTAGAATAAAATTTACTAAGTTCAGGGATGAACTTGGTATCTGTTGTAATGTATCTTTGGATCACAGGGGGGAATGTTAGGTGATCCAAAAATACAATTTATCATAGGTTATAAAATCAAAATAAATAATTATTAATTTAAGATATTAAATTAATAATTATTATTCTAGAATGTTCAATCGTTTAGAATTAGTATATTGTTGTAACTAGATATGACTCTCCAAATGTGTCGTATCTTAGGCTCTATTTTAGGAGATTTGTTAGCTAGTTGGTTTGAATAGCATTTAATGTAAATGGACACTTGTTATTTAATAAGTGATCCATAATTAAAGGTAGTTAGAACATGGAGCTTATAAATAGCTCATTGCAAGAGTGTTTGGATGTTTGGGTGTAAACTCTTGCAAAATCAATTATGTAATTATCTTTTTTCTGATTAATAAAATTATGTGTTTGTGGACACTTCTGCGATTAATATATATATAGATATATAAGTAAAACAATAAAACTATGTATAAAGAATATCATAATTTATCAATGATTCAAGTTCTTTTTCATGTTATAATTATATTATTATTGTTATATTTAGTTTAATTTGAGTGGTTCTGCAGAATAATTATTATTCTACCCACTCAAGTTTAAAGTTCCTAAGTTTTTCCCTATCTAGGTTCAAATCCCATAAGCTGACATGTTTATGCTTCTAAATATAGTAACTTTGGAGTCTCCTCCTTGCCTTCTAGCTTAGAGGAATGTCGAATTCCTTCCCTCAACGGGGTGGTCCCAAACACCACTAAACAACACGTCAATTGGGATTATCTCTAGTCGTTGAGGTATAATACATTGACTTACAAAGCAATTCCCAATACCTCCAAAAAATAGCAATTGGGATTATCTCAAATGATTAGGATACACTGCCATAATAAATAATATTATAATGGTTTTGTTCATCTTCTCTTCTTAGCATTTTAATTTAAAATTGTAATCTATTAATATGAAAAATGATTTTCTCAAAAAATTATTATCATTAAAAAAAATTAAATTTAATATTTATTTATTAAAATTTAAATGATAACTAAAATTTAACAATAAATTTTTAAGAATAAAAATATTATTATTATTATTTATTATGAAAAAATAATACACGAAAATAAATATTTATATGCACGAGATGGAAATCTCTCCCCCAAACAAGAGAGGTGGTTTTCCCATGTACCACAAACCCTTTTGAGGCAAAGACTCGTGATCTTAATGACAAAAGAGATATGGAAGTTAAGGTTCAAAGTTTTGATGCCACAAGTGTTCAACGCATCTAGATACAATCACGTTGCACGTGAGCGTGATGATAGATGTTTGATAGGTGAGCACATACTTTGATATTCTAGACAGCTGTCATTCCACCTAAAATGGCGTGGTTTTTTATAATTATAAAAAAAATATCCAAAGTAAATGGATAATCAACCGAAAATAAGTATAATTTCAATAGCCAAAATAACTATACGACGATAATATTCAAACAAGTAACTTCAAGCGTGGACAAACCGTCTCATCATCAAATTCAAAAAAACAAGTAAAGACATGCTGGTAACTTCATAAATATTGATTCATTGGTTCTACGTCACCTTTTCCTCATTCAATCATTAGAAAAGCAACAAAAAGAAAGACGCCCCAACTTTCCTGATCTCGTCTAGCTATTATTGCAAGACAAAATCCAAGCTATTTTGCCTTAGCCAAATAGGGACATGACCCTTGAAAATTCAGAGCCTGTCCACAACAATTCACACTTCAAGTTTTTTTCGACCATTGGTTTTTCCCAAAAGGTCTGACTGTACTTTCATTTTCTATTTTTCCCATTGCTATATTCGTATTTCTGCTATGACCAATGAAAAACCATCAATATTTTTCTCAGACAAGTGATGGTAAACCACCCATTTGTATTTTTCCCTTTACTTTTTACACTCTAAATTTGTTGACTTTTGCAGTACTTCTATGGGGAATTCTATGTACTTACAGGGTTAAAATTCACTGATTTCAGATGATTTAAATGTGTGTTTTCAGTTCTCATAGAGGGTTTGAATTTGTTATTTTTCTTATAAATTTTGTAATAGTTCACCTCGGTAGACTTCTTGATTAAATTCAGGAAGTGAGTTGCTTCAATTTTGTTTTTACGGACTGATTTGATTTCATTTCATTACACTCCTTAAGCACGAGTGTATTTTGGGCCCGATTCTTGTCAAATTTTAAACCCTTCCCCTTTAATTTTCTCGATTTTAAGAGAACAGTGTTCATAAACATTTTTTCCATGTCATTGGGATTTCCTTTTCCCTATTTAAGTCTTTGATTTGATTTCTCACCTTGTTTATTTTTCAGTACAGTGGAATTTTCATTGTTTTGTGAGACCAAGAGCAATTTATAACACCCACTAAAAGCACTGCCAATCTGCGTGGAATCTTGCTTTGGGTTGATTATGATTCACCAATGTAGCAAGATACTGCATTTATGATATACTTCTTTACACAAACACTGAACCTCATCTGCTTCGATCACAAATTGTGAGCTCCCTCCCATTGTTGACAAACCCTCAGAGTTTCAACAACCTTTGGAGAGGATTTGGATAATTTTAGATCTGACCAAAATCTACAATATATGTTTGATATTAAAATTGCGAGTTGTTTATTGTGTGACCTTTTGGAATTTTCGGTGTCCCAATCCGGTGAAAATTTTAATGTGAAATCTTGATTTATATTATTTAAAATAGTTTTTTGACTGTATATATAGATTCAGTACCATTATCTATTGTGCAGAGTTTACTAGAAAAACTTCCAAACAATCATAGCAAAAACTACTCCTTAAAATTTTTATCAAAGAAAATGAACCAAAAGGGAACTGGTGAGCCGAATACGAGCGTGGAGTTCTTGGAACTAGTGAGCTGAGCGTTGGTCCTGTTGAATGCCACTTCAAAGCAAGTGGTGCTTTTGAAGACGAAAACGAGTTTCTTTGATTGGGTTAATCTGTAAAGCCAAATTCAGGCTAGGAACATCTTCCGTGTAATTATTATAATTATTTGAAATTTATATATAATAATAATATTTTTATAATTATTTTTATTGGATAAAGTTATTATTTTTTTAATAATTTAATTAATGTTTGGTATTTAATATTAATTTTGTTTAAGGTATAAGTAATTTTAATTAGATTTTGAAGTAAATTTAGGAAATTTTTTTATCTTATATATTGTTTAGTTTGTTTTTATATATTAAGTGTCTAGTTATAACTATAAAATGTTTAGATTTATGAGAGGATATGGTAGGGTATATTAGCTTTTATATAATATTTTTGGATTTGCTCTCTTTTTCTTCATGAGTGTCTAAACATGTTACAATCCCAATCTTCACAACTATACAAGATCATAAAAAGATAAGATTCTTAAAATAAAGCTTCTTTATATCCCAAAGACATAGTTTTGTTTTTTTACAATTATTTTCGATTCTATAATAAGCTTTTCACCCTCTATTTAGCATTTTCTCAATGTCCATTTATCATTTTCTCAATGCTATAGTTCCATTTGAGCTTGTGGTGATTATTAGTTCCTAGATATTTGTATGAAACAATTCCTCTAATAAGTGACCTTTTTGGATTTGAATATCATAATCTTTGTTTTTTATGTGTGACAATCATGCCTCCAAATAAAAACAACTGTAAGATAGAATTGTGGAGGAAGATAGAATAGATAAAAAAGTAGTTTACAACCTATATTCTCAAGATTAAAAGGAAACACACATTATCCTATCCTCCTCATCAAGAAATATTTCCTCAATAGAAAGCATGACTATATTGATTAAGAATTTTATGTATAAGATGATGTTAAAAAACACGACTATGATTAACAATTTTATGTATAAGATGATGTTAAACAATACCGAATACAAGAGGTTTTCTAAAATTGCTTCTAACTTTAGCCAAAGTCGCCTTGGATTAAACTGGAGATGGCATAAGGATGTCAAATTTTGGCTAGACCACTACATGGTAAAGGAGGAAATCATTATGCATAATAAGAATACCATAAAAAACATTACTTCAAAAGTTAAGAAGAAATTGAAGTTGATAAATAGTTAGAGGGAAAAAGGAAACTAATATATCATAAAGAGGTGATCAATCAAAACCTTGAAAATCAAAAGAAGTGATTTATCCTCAGTGATGTAAACAAGAAAATAAACATTTCTAAAATAAAATAAAAAATTTCTTATGAGCTCCATAGTGAATTTCCGAAAACACCCTGGGATGAAAGATTATGCCATCTCTGTGACACTAAATAGATTAATGATAAAAAAATCTCTCTTAAATCTATCACTGGTAACACTAAAAATGTTGGGATGAAAGATTATGCCACCGTTGTGACACTAAACAAGTTGACGATTAAAAAAATCTCTCTTAAATCATTATTAATAACACTAAAAAAATTAACTATAAAAAACTCCTTAATAAATCTTATACTCATATTATATCTCAATTTTAAAATATCTCATTTTAAAATATTTATTAGACTATCATCTTTCTAGATATTTTAACTCACCCCGAACAATTCTCTTAGTTCTCTTCTAACACACTCATCCCGAACAATTCTCTTAGTTCTCTTCTAACACATAAATAAATAAAATATAAAGTATTTAGAATAATCTTTTTATTTTTAAAGTATAAACCATAAAAATAAATTTTTAAAAAATCTAATTCAATAGTAAGTTCAATTCAAGTGTATATACGTTTTATTTGTATAAAAAGAATAACAAATACATACGTAAATTTTGACTAACGTGTAACCATTCGAACATGACTGAGAGCCATAACCTTAGTTCGACATGGATACATAATGGAAATATATTTTCTAACACAATTCAATATTATTAGTTTAATATTATTAGTTTAATAGAAAATCAAATGATTGAGTTAAAATGTTCATTTTATAGTCTGAGATACATTGTTATGCTCTTAATCTGCAAAAGATATCCAAATACAGAATATGCGAAGAAAGATACCTAGAACATAGAATAGTGAGAGACAACAACAAATATTTTATTATTCAGAAAGCAATGTTCACTGGCCTCCTCGAGGGGGCAACCTCCAATAGAGCAGAGCTCGATACAAAAATAGGACACGATGCTCCTCGCAGGGAGTCTCTATCCTTTATATATGACTCATACATGGAATACCATGGATCAATACCATGGGTTTTATTAATACCATTTATCTAATACCATGGCCCATTTGCAACTAACTGTGGTCCCATCATTAATTGCGGGTTAACCACTTACAATTATTAATATGGGCTTTATTGACTCTTTACTATAACTCGATCCCACTATATAAATAAGGGGGTTAGGGTGGGGCCCTAACATGCCCTCCCCCTTAAAAATAGCCTTGTCCTCAAGGCTAAAGCTGCGGAAACTGTTGAAGAATAGTGGTTGGTTCCCAAGTTGCATCTTCTGGAGAGGTGTCTTTCCACTTGACGAGAACTTCCCTAATCATGCGGCCACGCAGATGCCTTTCTCGTGTGTCTAGGACCTGTTCAGGTTGGAGCCAGATTGACCCTTCCTCGTCCAATTCAGGTAGACTGGTTTGAATTCTGCAATTGTTCCCAATCACTTTCTTGAGGCATGAGACATGGAAAACTAGATGGATTTTTGTAGTAGGCAGCAAAGCCAGATTGTAGGTACTTCTCCAATGCGCTGAAGTACTTGATATGGTCCGTAGAATTTTGGAGATAGTTTCTGACAACCCTTGTCTTTGAGTGATGTTTGCTTATATGGTTGCAGCCTCAAAAAGACCTAATCCCCTTCTTGAAATTGGCGCTCTAAGCGATGCTGGTCTACCTGTTGCTTCATGCGGTTTTGAGCTTGATGAAGATTCTCTCTAAGATGGGCGAGCATGGTTGCGCAGTTTTGTAGGAGTTGATCCACTGCTTGTACCTTTGAGCCCCCCTTAATATAAGAAGTAGGGGAAGGAGGGAGTTGACCATATACTGCTTCATAGGGAGTCATTTTGGTGGTGGCATGATAGTTGGTGTTATACCACCATTCAGCCAGAGGCAACCATTGTACCCAAAGATGTTGCTTTTCTGAAGTGAAACATCTAAGGTAGGTTTCCAGACATTTGTTGATGGCTTCCGTTTGACCATCCGTTTGTGGATGATAAGAAGTACTGAGTTTTAGTTGGGTGCCTTGTAGCCTGAAGAGTTCCTGCCAAAAATTACTGGTGAATATCGGGTCGCGATCGAACACAATAGAAGTGGGCATGCCATGCAATTTGAAGATCTGATCCATGAAAGATTGAGCGACCAAAGTCGGTGTAAATGGGTGGGGTAGGGCGCAGAAATGAGCATACTTCGAAAGTCTGTCCACAACCACCATGATGACTGACTTGTTACCTGACTTTGGAAGACCTCTAATGAAATCCATAGAAACCTCTGTCCATATTGCTGCTGGGATGGGCAACGGTTGTAATGTGCCTGGTGCTTTGATAGTCTCCCCTTTGTGGCATTGACAGACATTGCATTCTGCTACAAAAGTGAGGATGTCCTTTTTCATGCCTGTCCAAAAAAATGATCTTTTGGTGCGAGCATACGTCTTCTGAAAGCCTGAATGTCCTGCAATGGGGGATGAGTGCAATTCTGCCAAAATGCGACTTTTGAGGGTGGATGTTGGTGATATTACGGCTCTGTCCCTATAGCGAAGAATCTCATCCTGCCACGAGTAGCCCTTGGTGGAATTTGGATCCGCCTACAATTGAGAAATGAGTTGGGAGAGCCCAGGATGTGAAAACCATTCCCTATGAGCTTCTTCAATCCATTCTGGAATGGGAAGGAAAATTGCTAGCAGGGTACTTCCCTCCTCAAATTGGCGAGATAATGCATCTGCTACACTATTTTCTTGCCCTTTCTTGTAAATGATCTCATAATCATATCCCAGCATTTTGGCGAGCCATTTATTTTGTTGTGGGGAGGATAGGCATTGCTCCAAAAAATATTTAAGACTGTGATGGTCTGTGCGGATTTGGAAACGTCGCCCCAATAAGTAAGGTCGCCAGGTCTCTACCTCATGTAAAATGGCCATCATTTCCTTCTCATAGGTAGATTGGCCCAGATTCTTCCCACTTAGTTGTTGGCTTGATAAGCTGAGTCTCATTATCTAAGATGTTATTCAGATTGAAATACTGCTCCATTTGTGCTATCCATGCTGTTGGGTGAGAACCATCAAATTTATGCATATCCAACTTGGGAGGTCGCAGACGGGATTGTTGGTGGGGGCCCTCGAGGTGAAGAGAGTGGCTAGACTCACCCTCACTGTGTCCATTGCTAATATACGCCTCCTCATGGGCTTCCTCCTTGCCCTTCGGGATTATGCTAGTTAGTCGGTCAAGCTGAATTTGGAGGGATTGCAAGGATTCTTCAAGTTTGTCCATCCTCTGATTGGCCATAGCTTGAGCTCTAGTTTCTACCATGCACCGACTTGATGTTCTTGAAAATTGGGACTGCTCAGAATTTTTTTTTCACTAAGAATTGAATGGTACCACCGTGCTCAGCTCGTCGTCCTGATTCTGATGGGCTAGCTCACCAATAAGCGCCCCGGGAGATCTTAGACCACTTTTTTATTTATATATATATATATATATATCTGAGAAATCCTAACGGAGTTTTACTCCTTCCTTAGGAATACAACAGTAGCCGAATCCTCAAAATGTCAATGCTACCAAAAGTCCTGCGAAAATCATGCCCCGGTATAGGAACCCCACACAACTCCTCAGATCAGGTGGATCTGAGAGATTTGAATGGCAGATCGGATAGCTCTAAGCGGCGGAACAGATTGCTACTGCGGATCTGATGGATATAATAGATCAGAATGGCTGGTTTGCTAACTCGGAACTGCGGGACTGATGTCTGCTGCTACTCCACCCCTTCGCGGGAGCGGATCTGGCAGAGATGATGCGTGATCCCCAGATAGAAAATGGAACTATGGTCTCGAGGAGTGTCAGGTGCTACAGATCGCAATATACATAAGGGTCTGACAGTAGTACTCGGCCCAATGTTTCAGGGCTCTAACTAAGGAGGATCAACCGTACCCTTAGCTGTACAACCCGACTACCCTATTGTACGGGCGAGTAATCTCTCCAAGTGTTGTTCTCGGTGTATTGTAGCAGCAAGACGACCGACAGTTTATCTATTGCGAGGTTGCAGAGGAGCTAAGGGGCTTCCAATATACCCAGAAGGTACTTGGAACACAGTTCGTACGCGGTTCTGTCTAATGCGCTACTACTCGAAGGGGTACCCACAGGGGTTACAAGGGAGTCCAACAAGGGTGACCACCTCTTGTATTTCCTGCGTGCATGCCTCTCCAAATCCGCAGGTTTATGCGCTCAACGACAGATCCCGTGGTTTAAAGACGTCGGAACACGTCTCTAGCCAAATTTTTTTTTGCTAAGAAATGGAGATCCCACCGGCCTTGGAAAGTGCTTTGATACCACTTGTTATGCTCTTAACCTGCAAAAGATACCCAAATACTTAATATGCGAAGAAAGATACCTAGAACATAGAATAGTGAGAGACAACAACAAATATTTTATTATTTAGAAGGCAATGTTCACTGGCCTCTTCGAGGGGGCAACCTCCAATAGAGCAGAGCTCGATACAAAAATAAGACATGATGCTTCTTGTAGGGAGTCTCTATCCTTTATATATGACTCATACATGCAATACCATGGATCAATACCATGCGTTTTTATTAATACCATCTATCTAATACCATGGCCCATTTGCAACTAACTGTGGTCCCATCATTAATTGCGGGTTAACCACTTACAATTATTAATATGGGCTTTATTGACTCTTTACTATGACTCGATCCCACTACATAAATAAGGGGGTTAGGGTGGAGCCCTAATATACATGGATACATAGTTCATTTGTATTAGTTTAATAAAAAATCAAATGATTTAGTTAAAATGTTCATTCCATAGTCTGAGATACATGGATACATGGATTTTGGAGATATATGCATTTAATATGTATTTAAAAGAAAGAATTTAATATGTATTTAAAAGAAAGAAATATTTTTTAAATTAAAAAATAAGGTTAATTATAATTTAAATAAAAAATAAATATATATTTTTTATTATTTTATTTGAAAGTATTTTAATAATTTTACTTTAATTATGTTTGTTTTACTGGTTGTTAATGTTATAACTTAATATAAACGTGATAGGTAAAAATATTTCAAATTCTTTCAACTGCAAATAAAATATTTCCATATAAATAATTGAATAAGATAATTTTGTATGAAATAATTAAACCAAAAAATAAATAAAGTTGATAATATTTATATTTTCATATTTTAAAAATAAATAAAAGCATTTCATGTATCATTATTTTAAGTTTTAGCATTTTTTAATTAAGGGCTAATTTTGAATGGAACAAATACCTGTTGGAATTGCATATTTACATTATTTTATTTCATGTATTTAAGGGATTTTCAAGTGGTTGAATTTATTTATGTATTCAAAAAATTAATTTAAAATATGATAGGAGAGAAAGATTGATTCATCATAACCATCATCTTCGAGGTGCAATTTTTTTTAAGTTTTACACTATAAAAATGTTTTGCACCTTAAGAGATTTGATCCCTCTTAACTCTTGTTAAATCTGTGGTTAAGATGAATCTATACTGGTATTATTAACTTAATAGTATCAATGATATCATAATAATAAAGTAACAATAATTACCTTTGGAAAATTATTCATTGTATCCTTATTCTGGGTATTGACCAAATTCTTATGATCGAAAACTCATTGACTATCATTCATTAGATCCAGGGGCCAATGATATGAAGTGCCTTACTTGATTCACTGAATGGAGAACACTTGGGTCCTCATTCTAGCATTTGAGGACATTACCTCCCAGCATGTTTACCGAAAACAAAACCAAATAACATATGCCCTGTCCAAATGTAGTTTCTCAATCTTCCCTGGTTTTTGTAATGAGCATCTGGTTTACAATTCGGTTCATGGTGATGGCTTTTTTGAGCTATAAGCACGATGCCCCCGCCTTAGTTCACACTTTTTTGGACAACTCTTCTATAGAGATTATGTTTATGTTAATGTACTCTGGAGTCTGTTTCTTTTGGTAGCTTTTTCCTATTTTTTTGCTGCTTTTTTTGGTAGTTTCTTCCTGATTTTTTTTTGCTGCTTCCTGCCCCATTTGATCGTATGGGATTCTTGTTTTTTGGGCTGTCTCTGGGGATATGATTTCCCCCTGTTTTGTTTTGGATTTTGCATCTTGTGGCCCTGTTACAGGGCTTTTTCATTGATGGCATGATGATATTACTGAAGAGACATGAACTAATAATGGCAAATGTAAACGCTTTTATTGGCGCTGTGTTTTTTTTTTTTTTACTTTCGAAGAATAACAAAAGAAACAAACCAATGATAATGAAAGTAATTTAAACTAATTATATTTTTAAATTATTAATATATAAAGTATATATAAATTTTATATTTTAACTAACTGGTGTTCGAAAATATAATTTTTTTGATGAGATAAAACTTTACCAATAATATTAAAACCATTAAAAACAAAACATCATATAATATACTAAAATAGAGTTTTAAAGGTTAAAACAAAAGAAATGGAAAACTTTATTGAATTGAAGGTCAGGGAAGAGTCTCTTTCATATAAATAATTCAATTCCATTATAGAGACATGAATCAGGTTAAATCCTAAATGAGGGTTCCCATTACACAACTTTATTTTATTAATAATAAAAGTATGGGCCTCAAAATGATGTGTAAGTAGATATATTTTCAAGTCATAAAAGGGAAAATTTTGGCACTCGAATCATTTCAATGTTGAACGCTATAAATCAACATGATATCTTAATTGATAATGGATAATGTATCTTATCTTTCAATCACTCTGTTGGACATATCATATCATGGAAAAGCTTGCGAGTCATCTCGAATATTTAATGTGTTCAACCCTAGTTTTGAATGGCTAGAAAATTTTATTGGGTCACAAGAAAAATGATGCAATCCTTAGGAGACTTTATATGGAACTGTTGTTAATATGTACATTAAAGTTATCCACTCCTAGATATTTTATCGTGGAAATATTGAGGTGGTGTCAAACTGTAGGTGAAAAGTTTGGTTTAAACTTTGAAGTGGTTGAAAGTGTTCAATTTATAATAAAATTTTGATAAAGTTTTGTTTGAAATATTGAAATCATTATTTTGGATGGTGATTGTGTTTATTGGATAGATTAGATTTACAGTTAAGATAGATCTATACTGGTTAATAATAGATTTAGATTATGTTTAAAAAAAAAGAATTTTTTTTTTGATTATAAAAATATCATGTATTTTGAATTTAAATTTCAAAGCAAAAACTATTAAAAAAAAATTGAAACTCAAAAACTATTTAAAAAAAAAATTGAAACTCAAAAACTATTTAAAAAAAAAAATCATGGCTTCAATTTTGGAAACTAAAATTTAGGGAAAAAGGCAATTTCAATCTAATTTACAAGGTTAATTTGGTTCACTTCTGAATATACGTTTCCTATATGTTGATTTAAGTTCTTATGGGTGGCCATGGGCATATTCGCTCACGAGATCTTTTTATTTTGCTTTGAATAAATTTCAATGGGGTTATGCGCATTTTTGCTAATGCGGGGCCATCTTAATTTACTTTCCATGTGAAGAAAGATCTTCACAATCAATGTATGTTACGTATGTAAGCATACTTCTCATAATTCGACGGTGAAAATTAGTGGACGTCAGTTCGAATGTGGTTAGGTTGGTCCAAATTTATGCCCAGTGACTCAGATTTGATTCTCAGCTTTTGTAGAATTACTTATTAATCAAATATTTATATGATTTAAAAAATAGTATCATCAATTGATTGGTCCATTAAAGCCTAAATTCCTCGTACTAATTCAAGGGTCTCGAACTTAATAATTGACCCCTGCCTTTATTGAAATAAAGAGGAGAATATTATTGAGAGAGAGAGACAGCGCAAGGAAAAAATTAAACAGCGGAATTTCATATGGTTACCTCTTTACCTAGAAACCCCTTGAGACAAACAACAATAAAAGGGAAAAATGAGTAGTTCAGTGGTAGGATTTTAAAGAGAGCGTTGAGAGATTTTTTTTAGGTATCGTATATGTTTAACACCTCAAAAGATGCATTTATATAAAATTATTTTCTTAAATCTTTTTAAAAATATATATAATTTAAAAAATAAAAAAGGAGCAAAAACCTTATCCCAGAAAAGAGTAATAGCAAAGCCATCTACTCTAACAACAGATCGAATTAAATTATTATTTAAATTAGATAAATATTTTTAATATTTGTTTGTTTATTTCTCATAGTAATGATTTTTTCTGGAAAATTGGTAAAGTTATGTATTTTTTTATAAATTTAATTGTAATAAAAAAATTAATCATAATTTAATATTTCAATTTTCATTTTTTTTTTAAATAAGTCATCAAATTTACTTCATAAATTTATTAATTATAATGGTTTATAAATGTTATGACTATAAAAAAATGAAAGTAACAATTATGGACTTGTTTTATTTTTATCCATAAGTTTATAGAGATGTTACACTTTCAAACTTCACAATTATACAATATCATAAAAATGACAAGAGCTTTCTTTTTATGGTAAAGTCGTTGTTCTATTGCTTTACAATTATTTCTATAATATAATAAGCTTTCCACTATTTATTTATCATTTTCTCAATGTTACACATCCTTTTGAATTTGTGGTTGACATTAATCCCTAGTATTTCTATGGAATAAATTCCTCCCATAAATGATATTTTTAGATTTGACTATCATAATCTTTGTTTTTAGTGTGTTAATAGTCACGTCCTTACCAAAAAAAAAGGCCTTGAGAATATTTAGTTTCTTGTAGGCATATAAAACATTGTTATTAGCATAAGAACAATATTGTCAACATTTAGAGGAATGATGACTATTCTAGATAGATGCATGTCAACACATCATGCTTCTTCCAAGAAACTGTCTAACTTGTTGATGTATGTGCCCAAAAGGTTAGGGGATAGGGGATAGGAAATTTCTTTGTTTAACTCCTATATTATAATTAATTTCTTCAAAACAACCCTCAATATTCTTAAAATTGGCCATGATGTTCTCATATAGACTTATCATAGTAGCTTTCAAGTCAAAAATAACTTTTACCTATACTAATTTATTCCAAATGTTTGTTCTAAGAACTATGCCAATTGCTTTTCTAAAGTCAATGAAGCAACACATAGAATTAGTTTTATTATTGTGATAATCATTTATAATGATCATGAACATTTTATTATTATGATACTCCTTTATAACGATCATGAGAATAATAAGGTGGTGGAAAGTTGAATGACAAATCCTAACTTTGGCTTTAATTTAACAATTTTTAGGTTACTTTCAAGCTTACCATAATCTTGTTTTTAAAAATAATTCCTTATAACCTAGTTAAAAGAGAGCTAATAATAAGGGTCCTATAATAAAAGGATTACTTTTGTCACATATTTTAAAAATAAGAACAATGTGTTATTTAGTCTAAAGTTCAAGGTAAAAGCTAAAACAATGCTTTATTATTAAATAGAAAAGTTTGTATCTATAAGGGATGAGGATAAACACCAATTCTTTCTTACTATTTATGTTTGATAACGTTGCATAGTATTATTTTTCCCTTTTGCAAGCTATTTAACCTAAAACTCTATTTTTAAAAATATTTTTTTCCACTTTAATGAAAGTAGGGATGTTTTCCATCGCATTAGAAAACTTGTGAAACTTTTTAAAATAAAAACTTTAATATTATTATTATTATTATTAATTGTATATATGTATACATATATGTATACGTATACGTATACGTATACATGTAAAACTAGAAACAAGAAAGCTTAAATAAGAATAGCCTTGGAAGGAGGGACTTTTGTGGAAATGAAAAAAAGGGAGAGTGGAAATGCCACTTTTTAATAAGAAATCGGGCCAAGCTTATACTCATGTAGTACTGAGTCAACTTATATCTATATACCTCTAGATGTAACCACCTCATCCCTTTATGTGAGACACGTCAAGAAATCAGGGGAATTGAACATGAGATATTCATCACTCATATAACTTTTCATAACATGGGCTTGACAAGTAAGCTAACGATCACTCATATAAATTTTCATAACATGGGCTTGACAGGTAAGCTAACCGAGGTAATTTTGTGAGTTACAAGTTTTAGAGAGTTAGTATCGCCACAAATATTTTGAAATTGAGATCTAATTTGGGTATACAAAAGAGGTTTTAAAGAACATTTTTTTTGTCTTCAACTTTCTTAGTTTCAAAAAGATGACATATTACTTTAGCCCATGGCATTTAGAAAATTGACCGATTCCTAGTTTTAATATGGAGTTGATGAAAATTTATTCTTATTTTTGAAATCGTAAATTTCTTCTTTACATAAATAGAGAGATACTTTTGATATTTTATATTAGGGTTGATCACCTTCTTACTATATCTTAGCTTTATTTTAACCTTGACATTGTTGTTATAGTTCAATTCCTCCTTAACTTTATATGACATAATAGTTCTAATATTGTTTTTATTCTACCAATTTAATTCTCCTTTTATTGTCTTCATATGATATCTTTATTTTATTTTATTCTTTAAGTAATTTATTATTACATCATAATTTCTCCTCAATTTTACATGTAATAATAATTTTACTATTATCATTATTCTTCCAAATTAATTCTCCTTTTATTCTCTCATAATTTAACCAGACTTCTCATTTTGATGTCATATTCACTTTAGATAGAGGGGTTTTTGGCCAAAGTTTGAAACAATTTTAAGAATCCTAGTGCCTTCCATGATGCTTATCTTAGCCATTTGGTATAATAATATGGTATATTTCCTTTAATTTTGAGATTACAGTTATAATTTGTTTTATCTTTTTTAACTATTCTTTAGAGATATCATATCCCTAAATTTTACATCGGTATAAGATAAAATATATTCTCCTGACATTATCCTCCAAATAAAAATAATAAAACTAAAACTACAAAAGATAAAATTTAATTAGGCTTTAAAAATTAATTTAACAAAAGCATTGTAGTAGAGGCTTTTCTAGTTTTATAATAATTTTGTTATTATAAAAAATATGAAATGCTTTAAAAAATCTTACTAAAAATATGTTTTAATATATTTTAATAATGTTTTTAAATATGTCCAATGTCATTGGATTCAGTGGTGGAAAGTGAGGATCTTTTTACCATTGAGAAAGATTCAATTCCCATGAGAGCATAACTCAAAACCATGGGTGCACCTTGAGGTATTGTCCAATTGTGTAGTTGCACCTAGGGTGATCATATTAAATGGTATCATAATCCATGCACACATTAGTGAATCAAATATCACCTCTTGTCCTTCAATTTTAAAGCCAAAAGGGATTGGATGCAATGGTGGAATGTGAGGAGTTTTTCACCACTGGGACAAGGTGAAATTCCCATTACGACCTAACTTGAATCCATGAGGGCACCTTCATGTAGTGGTTAAATGTGCACTTGCACCCAAATAGATTATATTAAATGGTTTCAAGACCTATATTCAAATAAGTGGGCTGAATCCCACCATTATATCCCGGAAGTAAAGCTTAGATCTTGCTAGCATAATTGGATTTTGTTAGTTTTATTCTAAAAGGTGGCAAAAGTTCAAAACTAAAAGTAATTTGGAAGAGACAACAAAAGAAATACAGTGATGTTAAGGATTTCTATGACCTAAATGAGGTTTGAACCATAAGTGATTATGATAGTTTAGATGCCCACATGACGTGCATGATAGGACGGCTGGGGCGGTTGGCTTTCGCACCCCCCAGCCGTGATCGAGTCCTGTGGCGGCCCCTCGCTGGGCGATTTCTATCGGCTATGCCGTATTCTGCTGGCTTCGGCCATTAATTCTGCTGGCTTCGGCCGTAAATTCTGCTGGCTTCGGCCATATTGATTGTAAAAAATATCTGTAGGCTTCGGCCATATGTGGATTTTCTCTCTGAAAAAAAAAAAATACTACAATTTCTTAAAACTCAAAATAATCCCACAAAATACTAGCAAACAAAAAATAAATTTTTAAACCTTATTTAAAGCATTCAAAGAAGATTTTATTATTTAATTTATCTCTTTAGAACATCATAATAATGTTTTCAAACATTATTAAAGAAATTTAAACGAAAATTTGTTAAAAAATTTAAAAAGTTAAAATGTAAAGAAAGCAAAACGATAATAAAACCATATCTGTTTATTTGAAACAATTTTTTTATTTATTTTTAAAGGGTTTTGACTAAAAAAAATACTTTTAATTTTATAATTGCATAAGAAAATTTTGGGGCGCATTTTTCAACTCACCATAAGTGTCACGCCCTTATCTTGGTGGTAGTCTTTCAACTGCACATACGCAGGTGCGACATTGCTACCCGATTTATTTTCACTAATACTTTCAAGTACAGACTACGCCTAACATTCAATACTTAGAGTATTTTCACTTCACTAAGAATTCATCATTCATTTTACATAGTGGAAACATTCATCTTTAACTTCATTCACATAAAAGTACACAAGTACAATTAATCTTCAAGGGAGGGACAACTCCCTGATTAGAGCTTACCCACGATATAATATAATAGTATAATTTTACAACTTCATATGCAATGTCAGTCTTTCAAGGCAACCATAGAATATACCTTGGAAAAATGCCAAACTTCATTTTTCCAAGTCTACCCAAGCTATCGTTCAGCTCGGCCCCACTATCATGTAGCCTTGCCCAACCATTCGCACTTCACCATTCAGGGCGGCCCAGCCTACCGTGTGGCATCGCCCAACTGTGTCGCACTAACCAACATTCTTCAACTCGTCCACCCAATGCCCATGTCAACTTGCCCATTGGGCGCTCCGTGGCAACTCACCTACCCAACGCTACCGTGTTAACTGACTCGCCCGGCGCTACCATGTTAACTTGGCCACCCGGAACTTGTGTTAGCTCGCTTTCTCTTCGCTTGTGTCAGCTCACCCGCCCCGCGCACCGTGTCATCTCGCTCGCCCGTCGCCCATGTTAGCTCGCCCGCCGTCACCCGTGTCAGCTCGCCCGCCGTCTCACACCTTGTCAGCTTGCCTGGCCGGTCGCACCATGTCATCTTGCCTGCCCGGTCGCACTGTGCCGACCTATTCCACACTTCTGTTCACTGCCTGATCGTCACCTGGTTGCTGTACCCACGGGGAGACCCACCCCAGCCTCTGAACTGACTCAACCTGCAGTTACCTGAAATGTTCTATGGTCTGTTTTCTTCACTTTTCGCCTTGGTGCTTCAGTCCACACATCTGCCTGCACCTCGGTCTTGCCTTATTTTCGCCCTTCCTTCACTCCTCAAATGTTATGGAAGTATGTGTTGTGACCTTCGTTGGATGCCCCTTCCACCGTGCATCCTCCATGTGTTTAAACACTTTGTCATGGCGTATGAGGGGGTCATCCTACCCAAGTTGACCATATGTTTTGGCCATACTCACACCTCTTCGCCCTCCCATCATGTCAGCTCACCTGTCACTCTCCCAACTCATGGGTCGGCTTGCCCAACTCGTGGGCCGACTTCTCATCGTGTGATCGTTCCACTCACCGTATAACTTATCTATCGTCACATCTATTATCGTACTCAATTCGTGCACTCATCACAAATCAACACACACAACTCGTCACCATCTGAATTGTCACGTTTAACCTAGAGCGTGTCTCCCGAATTCATCGCACATCACAACCACAACTCATGGGTGTGACATACTCCCCCACTCAAAACGATTGTCATCCTCTACAACACCATCCTGGTGACCACCATCGCTAGGAATGTAAGTCCACACAAATGTGTGTATGGGTAATCCAGATGTGTCCACCTCTAACCTGCCTTATGCCATAGATATGCCAAACTCTACAAGAAATCATGTGCTGGTACCCCTTATGTCAGTGACTAGTTGGGTAGCTAATCCAACCATACAGCGCCTCCATAAGAACGCATGGCCCAACATCATCATGAATCATCACTGCACACTACTTTCCAACTGTGTCCATCTCAGTCCAGATGTCTACTCAAAATGTTGGAGACTCACTGCCATGAGTAGCTAACAATGAGCCACATCTCCATGATAGTCTAAGAAGATGGGGAGGAAGTAGAGTGTTAGGTCCCTATACTACTAGTGTAACCCCTTATTGTTATTAGTACAACCCCTTATTATATTGTTGTGCCCATGTAGTCCCAATATTGTTATTATTGTGCCCCATAGAAGCCCACTATTGTTATTACTGTGCCCTTACATTATTATTGTTATGTCGGCTCTGATTATATTATGACCCCTTAGACTCCTATATAGAGAAAGGAGGTCTTGTCATTTGTATCATCCAAGAATTGTTAATTTTTGTAATGTAAATGAGGTTTCCCCCTCGAAGAGGCTTATTTTGAAGGCATTTATCTATATTTTCTATCTTTTTGCGAGCTGGTTTCATAACATTTGGTATCAGAGCTTTGGATTCTATGGTTTTGCTACTCCAAATGGGTCATCGTGGCAGTTTCACTATAACTTTTCTTTGGCGATGTTTCAGAAGCTAAAAGAAAAACCCATTCGAGCCGAAATCATTCTGAACTTCGGGTTCGAATTTTTGAGCTTGTATCGCTATATTTTCAGAGATATGATCTGAGGAATTTATGGTTTTTGCAGACTCCTGAATTACATTCCAAACAGGTGACCTGGGGAAAATCGTCATAAATTTTGTTCTGAGCATCAGATTGAAATTTTGTAAGATGTTTTAGAAAGAGGACGGCCTTCAGTTTTCTGTATATTAGTTTCAGGTATTAAGGTCGAAAAAATGACATGTGGCACTTCGTACAAGTTCACTCTACTAAACTATTCTATAATCAGGTCACCGTGGGAGATTTGGCATCTCTTCCTTGGAGAATCCAATATTGATCAGACTTGTGGGGTTAGAAAGAGGACTCAATGGGCTACTGTAGGATGCAATTTCAGATATTCTAGATTTGGAGTTATAGAGATACAACAGATTCAGTATTGATCTCTTACAAAGTGAAAAAATGTGTGTAGTTTTTTTAAATTTTTCATAAGATTGGTTTGAAAAATTAGTTTGAAGTAATTCAAAGGGAATAATGAAGAATTATTAGCATTAATTGATGCCCCGAAGAAAGAAAATGGAAACACCTAGTAAGCAACCTAAAATCTCTAGCATGACTCGTGAAGAAGAGGAAGAAATGCAACATGATATATCAAAATTACAAGAACAAGTACAACAAATTTCACTCTTGCAAAAGGTAACTGAAGCCAAGATGAATGGTGTGGAAGCTAATATGAATGGTGTGCAAGTTAAGATGGATGGCGTGGAAGCTAAGATGGATCACATGGAAGCTAAGATGAATGGCATTGACACTAAGATGAATGGCATGGAAGCTAAGATGGAAGAATTGAAGATAAATTTGAATAAGTTGCTACAAGAAATGTTTACTAATGGTGAAAGGGTAGTAAAGGAAACTCATGATGAGAACAAAATAAATGTTAATCATGATTTCAGAGAATCTAATGTTGGATTGAAGACCCACCATGTTCCAAAAATTGATATGAGGAATTTTGATGGCAAGGATCCCGAACATGGATACTACAGATGGAGCAATTTTTCGATCTCCATAATGTGAAAAACACACAAAAGGTACGTATTGCAACTTTATATTTGGAACCAAATAAGTTTGTATGGTATCGATGACTTTGCTCTCGTAAACAAATTTTCACTTGGGCAATTTTTATGGAAGAAATGATAGCACATTATGAGGATACAAAAAGCAACACCTTTTTTAGCCAATTGATAAATCTCAAACAAAAGGGTTCAATGATGGAGCACATTGAGGACTTCCAAAAATTGAACATAAGGGTAAAAGATATTCCAGAGGAGCATAGGATTGATGTGTTCATAGGGAATTTAAAGGATAATATCCAACATGAGGTTCACGTTTGGGAACCTGATTCATTGGAGAAGGCATTCAAGTTAGCAAGAAAAATGGAAAGCAAAATTATGGCAACCAGGAAGCCTACCACTCACAACTATAAAGATGGAAGTGTTGTTGTCCCTAGCCTTCCACAACCTACAAGGTTGACACCACAACAATTGGAAGAAAAAAGAGCAAAAGGGCTTTGTTACAATTGTGATAGCAAATACATTAAAGGTCATAAGTGTGCTGAGAAGAAATTATTCTACATAGATTGTGAAGAGGAGGAAGAAAAGGAACAAGAAATATCAAAATAAGAGGATATAGTCTAGGAACAAACCCTAGATAAAGAAAAAATGAATCCAACCATATCATGTAATGCATTGGATGGAATTACCACTCCTCAAACTATCAAGATAAAAGGACATATCAAGAAGAAAAAGGTAATAGTGTTGATTGATTCGGGAAGTACCCATAATTTTGTTCATTGTAAGATAGCCAAGGAATTGAATTGCTTCCTATATCCAACACCAGAGTGTCAAGTGATGGTTGCAAGTGGAGGAACCATAAATTGCTCTGGAAAGTGCCATAATATTAGGATATCCATTGGAGAATATCTATATAATAACCTAATGCTTTCCATTCTAATGGGTGGTGCTGATGTTGTACTAGGAGTCCAATGGCTACAATCCTTGGTACAATAGCTTTTAATTTTCAAGAACTTTTCATGAAATTTTGTGTGGAGGAAAGGAAGTTGAATTAAGGGGTATTGCAGGGAAACCTAAAAAAATAATCAGCTCTAACAGTATGACACAGATTCTAAAGAAGGAACAACGAGGCATAATTGCACAATTATGTTCGCTAGAGGTTCCCACATCGAAATCATCTATTTCTCCAGATCTCCAAAATGTCTTGGACAATCATTCCAAGATATTTGATACTCCCAAAGGCCTCCCACCTACTCGTGATCATGATCATGCTATTCATTTGATTCCAGGAAGTGTTCCTCCAAACATCAGGCCGTACATATATCCCTATGACCAAAAAAGTGAAATTGAACGTATGGTTGCATAAATGATAGAGGCTGGTATAATTCAACCTAGTCAAAGTTCTTTCTCTACTCCAGTAGTATTGGTGCACAAGAAGGATGGATCATGGCGCATGTGTCTAGATTATAGGGAGCTCAACAAGGTCACTATTAAAGATAAATTTCCTATTCCTGTCATTGATGAATTATTGGATGAATTGCATGGATCAATTTCTTCACCAAGTTGGATCTTCGTTATGGATATCATCAAATCAAAATGAAGACTGAAGACATTTTGAAAACAACATTTAGAACTCATGAGGGTCATTATGAATTTTTGGTCATGCCATTTGGCCTTACCAATGCACCTTCTACAGTTCAAAGTTTGATGAATTCCCTTTTCAAAGCCTTCCTTAGAAAATTTGTGTTAGTATTTTTTTGATGATATACTAATCTACAACAAGTTTTGGAAGGATCATGTTCAACATGTTGACAGGGTGCTCAAACTATTGGAGGAGAAACAATTATATGCAAAAAGCTCCAAACGTTTTTTGGAGTACAAGAGGTGGAATATTTGGGTCATATTGTATCTCATGAAGGTGTTAAGGTAGACCCTAGCAAAATTAAATTCATTAAGGAATGGAAAATCCCCACATCCATAAAGCATCTACGAGGATTTCTTGGGTTAACAGGGTATTATCGCAAGTTTGTTAAGAATTATAGGAAAATAGCAGCACCTCTAACAACATTATTGAAGAAAGATGCATTTTCATGGACTCCAGAAGCAACAAAGGCCTTTAAACATCTTAAAGAGGCAATGTGCCAAGCATCGTCTTAGCTACACCGGACTTCACAAAAACCTTTATTGTGGAATGTGATGCTTCAGGAAATGGAATTGGTGCTATTTTAATGCAAGATGAAAGACCCATTGCTTTCAAAAGTCGTCCAATCAAAGGAAAATATTTACACAAAGCTATTTATGAGACAGAAATGTTGGCAATACTACATGCACTTAAGAGATGGCGACCCTACCTAATGAGAAGACACTTCAAGGTAAAAACAGATCATGATAGTCTTAAATACTTTTTAGAAAAAAAATTATCCTTTGAAGAGCAACAAAAATGAGTCACAAAGATGTTGGGTTATGACTTTGAAATCATCTGCAAAAAAGGGAAGAAAAATGTTGTGGCAGATCAAGAAAGGATGAGGATGTGGAAGCATTGTTTTGTGCTATTTCTATTATCCAACCAAATTGGATAAACAAAGCAAGGGATGAATGGAAGAAGAATGAAGAAGTGTGGCCACTCATTCAAAAGTTGCGGAAGATCCTAGTTCAAACAATATTGCCATAACTTGATGAGGAAGGAAAAATCATATTGGAACCTAGAGAAATCACAGAAACAAGAACCCAACAGCTACGAAATCAATCAATTTCAGATTATCTCATCAAGTGGAAGAACTTACCTACTGAAGATTCCACATGGGAGGACAAGAATTTTATCAAAAACTACTCAAGCGTTGAGGACAACACTTTTTAAAGGAGAGGGGCATGTTAGGTCCCTATACTACTAGTGTAACCCATTATTGTTATTAGTACAACCCCCTTATGATATTGTTGTGCCCATGTAGTCCCCATATTGTTATTATTGTGCCCCATAGAAGCCCACTATTGTTATTACTGTTCCCTTACATTATTGTTGTTATGTTGGCTCTGATTATATTATGACCCCTTAGACTCCTATATATAGAAAAGAGGTCTTGTCATTTGTATCATCCAAGAATTGTTCATTTGTGTAATGTAAAGGAGGTTTCCCCCTCGAAGAGGCTTATTTTGAAGGCATTTCTCTATCTTTTCTATCTTTTGTGAGCTGGTTTCATAACATGGAGCCTAAAGGCTCTCCGTCTCCCTCACATATCAACTCAATCCATCTATCAGGATCCTCCACTTCTAATCTCTGCAAGTATGCTTCCTGACTCTCCATCTACATATCCGGTCTAACATCCTCGTCCTTCTCCATTGCCTCTAGTCTACTTGATAGATCCAAGATACTATCAGATAACGTTCTAATCACCTGTGATTGCTCCATAAGTTTTTCCTTCGTAACCTCTTATAGAATTCTTCATCTCACATGACATCCTCCACATTCATTGTTGTCAACTTACATTCGCCCTTCATAGCCCCTATGGTTGGTACATCAATTGGTACATCCTCTTGCCCATCGTAAATGTACAACTTCTTCATATGTGGAACTATCATAGCTTCGAATTACTTCATAAATTCCATGCCTAGCATAGCTTCATAGTCATCTGTCCACACCACTGTGAAATCGACCTTCTGTGTCCATTCCCCTAGTGTCACATCGACCTTATTAGCCACACCAATCACAGAATCAGGTGGAGAATTCACTACTTTCATTTGAGCCTGAATTGGTGTAAACTTCAACCCAATCTTCCTTGCAGTATCTTCACTCATGAAGTTATGAGTTGCACTACTATCCACCATAGTGAGAACAGTTCCATTCCCAATATGCATCTCCACATACTCTAGCTGGTTTCTTTCGGGATCTCTTCATGAGATCGCTTCCATTGCCACTACAGCGCCTAGAATCTGCATAACTCCAACGTAAGTTTCTTCTTTCTTCTTTTTCATATTGGATTGTGCTATCGCTTCCACTTTCGGCTTTGTAGGACAATTATTCACCATATGTGGTTCTTCACATATCCAACACTTCAAGGGATTCTTCGTCTTCATCTTGTCATACGATCTCGAAGGCTCTTCTTTTGTAGACTTTTGTTTCAGCTTGTCAGTATTTTTGTTTCTCTCTTCGGTTCCTTCATCATAATGTTCTACCAAGCGATCAACTGCTGAAAATGATTCTTCAAGTGTCTTAATCTTTTGCCTCTTCACCTCATTGCGTTCCCAAGGCTTCAATCCTATAATGAAATTGAACACCTTTTCCCTTTCTGCCATATCAGGTAGTTCCAAAACTGCACTTGAGAACTCTCGTTGATATGCTTGTAGACTCCATGTTTGCTTTGTATTTGATCTTCATCCTTTCATTCCATGTCTCGTCTTGTGGACTAAAATGAGTTTGCAAAGTTTTCTTCATGTCATCCCACGAAGTGATCTCCTCAGCATTGCCACTAGCAATCTGGTCCATCTTTCTTTGCCACCACATCTTAGCATCCTTCATCAAGAATTGAGCAACTACCTTCACTTTGGCCTCATCATTAGACATCCCCAAATGCTCCAAGTATTTCTCCATATCCCATAGAAAGTTACCAAGATTTTTCGCACTTCTTGTCCCGTCATAAGAATCAGGTTCCTTGAATTTCACTTGAGAAACTCCTCCACCAGAACATTGTCCAATTTCCTTCTTCAAAACTGTTATCTCATTCCGAGCATCTCCAAGATTGTTTTGCAACTTCAAGATTTCTGCCAAACCTTGGTCCCTTGTAGCTCCAATCACTTTGAATTATTTCTCTATTTGTGTACACAACCATTATGTATACTCGTATCGGATTTTGAGATCTTCCAAATATTCCTTCAGCTCTGCATATTTAACCTACAACCCTGCTGCCATATCTTTATGTTCAGCATATTGAGACTTCACCGAAGCTAAGTCAGATGCCAACTCCTCAATCCTATCCACCACTCGATCCATCAGAACTAACTCAACCTCCTTTCTAGATTCACCTGTCATAACTTGAGATTCCTCCACTTGTTTCACCATCAACTTCCTTTGTGATCTAGTGTGGACCATAAACCGATCAAAGGCCTCTATATTTAACCTTCATGAAGTGTAATTCTTCTTGATCAAAGAACTACGCCTCTGATACCACTTGTCACGCCCCTATCCTGGCGATAGTCTTTCAACCGCACATAGGCAGGTGCGGAAACGCTACCTAATTTCTTTTCACCAATATTTTCAAGTACGTACTACATCTAACATTAAATACTTAGAATATTTTCACTTCACTAAGCATTCATCATTCATTTTAACTTCATTCACATGAAAGTACACAAGTATAATGAATCTTCAAGGGAGGGGAAACTCCCTAATTAGAGCTTGCCCACAATATAATATAACATTATAATTTTACAACTTCATATACAATGTCAGCCTTCCATGGAAACCCCAAAATATACCTGGGAAAAATGCCAAATTTCAATTTTCCAAGTCTGTCCAATCTATCATTCAACTCGACTCCACTATCATGCAACCTTTCCCCACCGTTCGCACTTCACTGTTCAAGGTAGCCCACCTTACTGTGCGACCTTGCCCAACCATGTCACACTAACCGACATTCTTCAACTCATCCACTCGACAACCGTGTCAACTCGTCACTCGTCACTTCGTGTCGACTCACCTGCCCGACGCACCGTGTTAACTCACCCACCTGACGCCCTTGTCATCTTGTCCGCCCGATGCCTGTGTTAGCTTGCCCGCCTAATGTATTGTGTTAGCTCGCCCGCCCAGCACCTGTGTCGGCTTGCCCGCTGAGTGCTCGTGTTAGCTCGCCTGCCCAATGCCCATGTCAACTCACTCGCTTAGTCACATCATGTCATCTTGCCTGCCTGGTCGCACCGTGTGAGCTCGCCTGCCCAGTCGCACTATGTGAGCTCACCTGACCAGTTGCACCATGTCAGCTCGCCCACCCGGTCGCATAGTGTCAGTTCGCCCTCTCGGTCGTACCGTGTAGACCCACCCCGCACTTCTTTTCGTCGCTCGATTGTCACCTAGTTGTTGTACCTGCGGGCAGACCCACCCTAGCCTCCGACCTGACTCAGCTTGGGGTTACCCAAAATGTTCTGCGGTCTATTTTCTTCTCTTTCTAACTTGGTGCTTCGATCCACCTGTCTGCCTGCACCTCGACCCTGCCTTATTCTCGCCCTTCCTTCGCTCGTCAAATGCTATGGAAGAATGTGTTGTGATCTTTGTTAGATGTCCCTTCCACCATGCATCCTCCATGTGTTTATACACTTTGTCATGGCGTATGAGGGGGTTAGCCTACCCAAGATGACCATATTTTTTTGCCATATTCACACCTCTTTGCCCTCCCATCACGTCAACACATCCATCACTCGCCCAACTCGTGGGTCGGCTTGCCCAACTTGTGGGGTGGCTCCTCATCGTGCAGTCATTCCACCCACCGTATGACTTATCTATCGTCACATCTATCGTCGCACTCAACTCGTGCGCTCGTCGCATACAACTCGTCACCCTCCGACTCATCAGCTTTAACCGAGATCGTGTCTCCCCAACTCGTTGCACATCGCAACTGCAACTCATTGGTGTGACAATAAGGGACATGTATTATGCTTATTCCTAACACTAACATTACATTTTGTAGGACATAGAAGGACATGTCAAGAAGAAAAAGGTTCAAGCAGTGAAAGATCACATCGAGCATCAACAACAAGTTGTCCAACTTTTAAAGGATAATGCCACTTTGGTGCAAAATCAAACGAAGCAACAGGTAGATCAACATCATAGTGAAATTTTTTTTGATGTAGGAGATTGGGTATTTTTACTGCTACATCTCAAGCAAGATATTTATGAGAAGGAAATGTTGGCAATACTACATGCACTTAAAAAATGGCAACCTTACCGAATGGGAAGACTCTTCAAGGATGAGGATGTGGAAGCATTGTTTTTTGCTATTTCTATTATCCAACCAGATTGGATAAACAAAGCAAGGGATGAATGGAAGAAGGATGAAGAAGTATGGCCACTTATTCAAAAGTTGCAAAAGATCCCAATTCAAACAATATTTCCAGAAATTAAAAAGGAAGAAAAAATCATATTGGAACCTGGAGCAATCACAGAAACAAGAACCTAACAGCTACGAAATCGATCAATTTCAGAGTATCTCATCAAGTGGAAGAACTTATCCGCTGAAGATTCCACATGGGAGGACAAGAATTTTATACAGAAGCATCAAGAACTACTCAAGCGTTGAGGACAACGCGTTTTTGAAGGAGAGGGGCATGTTAGGCCCCTATACTACTAGTGTAACCCCTTATTGTTATTAGTACAACCCACTTATTATATTGATGTACCCATGTAGTGCCCATATTGTTACTATTGTGCCCCATAGAAGCCCACTATTGTTATTATTGTTCCCTTACATTATTATTGTTATGTCGGCTCTGATTATGTTATGACCCCTTAGACTCCTATATATAGAAAGGAGGTCTTTTCATTTGTATCATCGAAGAATTATTCATTTATGTAATGTAAAGGAGGTTTCCCCCTCGAAGAGGCTGAATTCTAAGGTGTTGATCTATATTTTCTATCTTTTCTTGAGCTGGTTTCATAACAGTGTCCACATGGAACACTAATGCTTCATTTAACTATTGGTTTCCAAGTCAAGTTCAACAATGTCTCTTCATAACTTCTTGAAATTTGATCGGAGTGTCTAAGGATTTACATTTTTACTTTCCAAAACTTCTTCAACAACTTTGCAATATATATTTTCTTTTCCAAAATTCAGAAATTGATTCTTCATGCCATGATTCATTATTTCAAGCTTTAAATTCCAACTCCCTCTTACTTTGATTATCATAGGGTCATTACCTGTCAAGAGTAAAATATTAGTATATAAAACAGAAATTGAAGACATACCTTGGACCCCTTTTGAAGTACAGGTTTGGATCGACACATGTTCTTGGATTTGCCAGGTAACTATCAATGCAGACATACCCGACTCAAGTAGCTTGCTTCATACAATGTTTTCTGCAAACATAACACTTTTCCACATCAATATGCTGAGCCTTACATAAGTCAATATTGTCCAATCAAATCAACTAAGTCAGTTTATCAAAGTTTATATGTCAAATCATAACTAATATCGAAATCATCAATATCACTATAACAAATTCTCTAGACCAAGTGATAGGTAGAGCTTACATATAAATATCAAGTTATGACTTTATCTATTATCATTTTGACAAGTTTCTATATACCAATCAATATCAATCCACACTTCATCAAGTCATCCTCATGATCATAATATAAGTCACTAGATGCAAATACATACACCAAGAATAAGTCATGCAAGTTCCAACCATTTATTGTGAGATTACTTCATACTTAACCATAATTGTCAATAATTCAACCATTGTGTCAAAGCTAATGATGTCAACAAAAAGTACCAATGTAAGTCACTATGCCCATATAAAATTGTTATTAAGGCAAATCATCAATCATCAATTCAAATCATTAATTGTTAGGTCAAATCTCAAAATTTGCTATCATAGTGAGATCTATATCCCAAAACATATCTCAATTATCAATTCAAAGTTAAAAATCATTATCAAGCATCATATAAAAACTCCAAACATTTCATATCTATATCAATCGACCAAATCTAGTCTAACCTTTACAACTTTTATCAAATACTATCATAAACAAGTCTTAATGGTTAAATCATAATGACATATTGATATGCATAACTAGGTCATTTTCAAACACAAGTTTAGTCAACATATTCACATTGTAAGTCAAAGATTCAAACTTCCCTACTCATAAAACTTTTTGTTGTCTACTCCATGTGTGTAGGACTCACATCCTTTGGGTGAACTTCTGATTTCATGCAAAAATCTCCACTTTTGTGTCCTCCAGGCATAACTGTGCCCATTGGACTTCTTCTATAGTTGAGAGAATACAGTCGCACCTTTGAGCTTACTTTTGTGTGGATGAGACACTACAGTCACACTTGTAAGTTTTCTTGCGTGTCAATGAGGCTTTGAGTAATGGAAAACTCTCTCTCTCTCATATCAACACCTTGCTACAGATTAATGATATCAGATATTTGACTATTCATATCCATACATCATACTTCAATAATAAAGAATATACATATGATGAAAATGATAATAGGAGTAAGGATCTTATGGAGAGATTCTCCCTCTTAATTGGAATATATAATACTATCATGCATCAACAGATCTATTAGATCATAAAGTAAGCTATATCACATATTTATCATATTTTTTAGCATCAACTACTTCACCATTACATCATGACATCAATCTTTCATCAAGGGTTAGTGTCAAATAGCTAATAGGAGTATACTTCAAGAATAATGATCACATCATTACTTATTTTTTACATAACCCAATCCATCAAGTCAAGGAATTCAATTTTATGATATGTCATAATCACTAATCTCATAAAAAGTTGACCACGGTCAACAAGAAGATCATTAATATCAATCTCATTTTTACACTTCTATCATGGTTACCATGCTTATAACAAACATTATCAACAATTATCAAGTTACCATCTATTAGAATCAAGGTGCTATCCTTATTTATGGGATCAAGATATCCAAAATGATAGGTGTTAGCCAAACATCAAGTATACCAATATATCAAATATCAATATTAAGTAACTTTATAGAATCAAGAAATTCATCATGTCTAATAAGTAGGATACTTGTTCAATACCAAGTACATCATTTTATCATAAGAACCATGAACCTAAATTATTTTCATATGCATGAGCCATTTTGAAAGAGACATTTTCATCATACCTTAGTGGTTACCTTACCATCAAATAATATAGTTGAAACATAACATTGAAACAATATACCATGCATACCTTGTAGTATTCAAATACATGTGCACCTTTTTATTTGACATAGGTAATTGTAGCATTTTCTTAATTTTTCATTGGGCGCCTCTTTCCTTTTCTAGTACTAGCTCTTCTATAACTACATTAGCTATGATCCTCAAGAAGGATCCACTTATCATAGCTCATCAGGAGGTTATAAGCATCCAAATAATCAAATATACATGCAAGAAGTGTAAGGAATAATCAAAACAATAATCGGGTCAATAAGTGTAAACAAAAGTAAAGACATAAAGGATCACCATAGATAAAAAATTACTTATATTCAATCATAGGTGACCATCTCCCTCTTGAAATAGCCTTCAAGTGGCATCACTATCCATTTTCACTCTAACAATATTTCAATCAACTTTATCTAATAGAGAGTATCCCATCCAGGGCTTCAACAAATCTATCACAAGTTCTTGAGTATCTTCACATTGACCATGCTAGGGTTTCTAGGTTTAATATCTCAAATATTTGTCATAAACCAAGGTTTCTCTTAAATCATCATCTCATAATATCCATCAAACCCTAATACAAAAATTGCCTAGGGATTTCTTCAAATCCTAGAATTATTTTATGTCTACTCCATCCTCTCTTGCTTCCATCAATGGTGTCATCATAGGGGTGATATCCACGAATTTTCTTTATCCTAGCTTTGATACCATGTTAATTTTTCTTAGTGATATATTGTTCTTTTCTTTGATAATTGAATTTCTTCATTAACACATTAAATTCACCCCATAACATCATAACATTATTCATATTCACATCATATTCAACAACAAATGTAACTATGTAGAAATAAAAAATATCATCATCATCAACGTAGTGGATAAGGGAAAAATAAAAGAAAATAATTCAAACATAGAGAAACGAGGATTGGTAAGAGACTAGGGAAAAAATCACTATGGGGAAAACCATTTCAAATTCTTCTTCTTATTAAATAATCATTGAATAATTCAACAAATGAGAGTACAATTATTCATAGCTTCAACCATAAACATATGAAACAATAATAAACTAAAAAATATGAATGAAATGAAACCGTCAATGACTATACTCAAAATTGTGATTCAGAAGCCTATCATGAACTATCACTGTCTACAGTAAACTTTCGAAACCTGTGGTGTTATATGGAATTTGCATCCACGGATAAACACATTTTCCCCAAGTGGGTGGCTACACCTAGAACAACAAAAAGAAAGTAGTTTAA
The DNA here is from genome assembly GCA_031772625.1 of Pinus tabuliformis. Taxonomy (NCBI): domain Eukaryota; kingdom Viridiplantae; phylum Streptophyta; class Pinopsida; order Pinales; family Pinaceae; genus Pinus; species Pinus tabuliformis. The sequence continues at coordinate 377,028,554 of CM062820.1, read as the reverse complement.
ATTTTTCTTATAGAAGATAGATGAGATGGAGGAACGTGTAGTCTTTCGCTTCCTTGATCTATTTTGAATCGCTCCCGTCGCTCCCACTTGAACTAAATCTGCTCAAACGGTACCTATATCAAGAGAAACATAAACAAGAAATGATCAAAGCATACATGAACCATCTATATAAAACAATGGAATTGAAGACATTGAAACACATAATGATCACATATATGAACAATCATATGAGAAAAGGAATAAGCTCTTTATTAATGTAGAAGGAAGAATATCACCCAATACAGTTCGATTCTGTGGCACTCCTCTAGCTTCAGTTTAAACCTCGCCACATTAAAAGATCAACACTCCAACAACATAACATTACTTAACATAAACTCAATCCTCAAACCAACAAAATTTCCTTACAAACTTCAAATTCTAGCCCCTTGATCACTATGATGAGTGGTTAATTTATAGGAAATGGAGGTGGTTTTGTCATAAATGAGGGTATTTAATGGCTTTACAATCTTGAAGTTAGTTTCCATGGAGCAAGGGATGGGAGGATAGGAGGTTAATGGATCCTTAGCCTATCCAATTTTGAGCTCATAGGAGGGGATAAGATATGGGAACCTTCTAGAGTCATCTAGAATGAAGGAATATTCTCATATCCCTATGAAAATTTCACTCAATCTCACCTAGAGCAGGCTAAAGAGGACCTAAGTGCACTATAGTGCAGGCCACAGTGGGCTTGCCTGCTCTGCAGCGCACTGTCTCAAGGCTTGGGATGTGCTGGTATACCAAGGAGGCTTTTTAGGAGGGCTTCAGGCCATGAAACTTTCATAGAAGGAGGCATTCAATGAGTTTACTTCTCTAGGGCATGTAACAACTGAATTAGGCTTTGATGAGCCCCAAAAGTACTGATCTAAATGTTGGGAGTGATGTGCCCGAATAGACCTATAATAGTTTCCCCCTAAAGCATAAAGTCGAAAATGAGAATGTCGAGTGATATGCTTTACGATGTGACAGAGAGGAACTAAAGCGGATGGTGACTTGCATCGATTACAATACATAACATCATGATATTTTGGATTTTTTCATGAATGCTGAGGGAAGGCATACCCATACTCAACATATAAAATTTTCATTGCATGTACATAGATAGTCGTCTACAGATATAGAACCATGATAGGATGACCATCTATGTAAAGAAATTGTACAAATGATTTAGTACTCTCCTGAAATCGTAGCCCGGATGGATGAAACTAGATTCAGGGTCTTCTATCTCATCCAATCGTTTGCTCAAGTACAAGTCTAACCATGTGAATATGTGATCTAAAGTCGAACATGGGAAGACACCATCTGATTACCAGCCAATGATGTAAGTCGTTAACAGATGCGAGAGAGATCACCGATAATGATAATGATTCTCAAGTTACTGCAGTACATTCTGCATGGTGTGAATAAATGTTTTGATGTCGAACACCATACAAAGTCTTTCAGTCGAAGGGCAGTGATGTCAACCTGTCGCTAGAAGCAAGAAACTTGCCATTGATGTATGCAAACCTCAAGGTACTGGAAGGGTGTTTCTAATTCAGCTTCTTGGATAACGTGCTGATGTCAACAAGAAGCGACTTGTCGCAGGAGGGCCTTGATGTATCCCCCATCAACGACACAAAACGAGTGTAATGATTTTGGAGACGGAATGTGATTGAAGACACATGGTTTAGGAATGGCGGTCATGAAAATGAAGGTTTATGAGCATTACAAAGGATGAGTTTTACTGAGTGACTTCTCTTGAACATGTTGGTGACATTGAATGAATTGGTAGCATTGACCCAAAACCAAAGTGATGGATGGTGTGATAGACCATAGGTATGATAACCATCAAGTAGATAACCCAACCCAAATAGTCACGAAGATGAAGTGAAAGTGTCATGTTCAAGAGCGACTTGATACCATAAAGTGATTTACCCCTTTTCCCATTTTCCCCAGTCATTTTTGACCAGTACCTCTTTATTTTTTAATAATCTTGAGGAGGATAACATATGCTTGTAGTATAATTCCACCCCTCAGGTGAATCCATCGCTATGTGATGTTTTAACGAACCTAGTGAAGGTGAAACTCAGTCTTGTCATGATGGAAAAGTTTGTCGCTATTTGATGTTTTAATGAGTTTAATGACAATGAGAACTCGGTCATTTTCATGTTTAGAGAGTTTTAAAAGGGACAAAAAGAAAACTCCACAAGTTCTTTTTCGTAAATTTGTCTCTCAAGTTCGAAAAAGCGTAAAATAATACAAGAGAGAACCTATTGACCATGTTCGATCAACATATTCCTTTTTCGTAAATAATCTATCTCAGTCTGGAAAATGGTTAAACTTATACTGAGTAGATGTCATTTTCAATCCATTAATGAGCTAAAAAGGACAAGTGCTCGGTAATATTTTCATATTTCGAGAGTCTGAAAAGAGCTTAAAGAGGACTCCACTTAGAGGAACGAGTGGTGTCTAGGATAGCAACTTGTTTCGGTGATGTTGGAACTTCTCAAAACATGTTGATTTTTGTGAAGAGGCTAGCTAATAAAACCACTCATCGATGTGGTCCCTCAGGAAAGGAAAAACTACCAAGTGAAAGCAAATGATTGGCCAAGCAGATAGTGACGATGGAAGGAGAAAAACCAAGGCTCATCTGATGGAAGAGGCTGATAGAATGGCAATCACGAGGGCTAAAATGGAGATGGGTTCATTTTTACACAAGCTTGAACCATAGGGAATTATGCTTGGATTCAGTTTCATGTTTACACAAGCTTGAAACAAAAAACTATGCTTGGATTCAGTTTCATGTTTACACAAGCTTGAAATGAAAAACTATGCTTGGATTCAATTTCATTTTTACACAATCTTGAACCATGAAAAAACTATGCTTGAGATTGGCTTACATTCCCCTAGCATGATGACTCAATTCTAGGTGCATGCCCCCCAAGCTTCATTACATTCACCTAAGTAGACTACTCATGGCTATCAGGTGGATGGAATGAAGGTTCATTTACGAGATCAAGTGAAAGACTCCACTCGGATTTTACGAGATCTAATCAAAGACTTGAATTAGAAATTTTCTCTAGGGGACCTTGTTTCATTTTTTAACGAGCTTGACATAAGTAAAGGAACTATGCTCTGGGACCTGTTTCATTTTTTAATGAGGTTAACACAGTAAAAGAACTATCCTCATATTCCTTGTTTCATTTTTTAACGAGCTTGACACAAGACAAGGAACTATGCTCATATTCCTTGTTTCATTTTTTAACGAGGTTGACACAAGACCAGGAACTATCCTCATACCCTTTGTTTCATTTTTTAATGAGGTTGACACAAGACTAGGAACTATCCTCATATTCCTTGTTTCATTTTTTAATGAGCTTGACACAAGACAAGGAACTATTCTCATATTCCTTATTCACAACCCTTAAGAGGTCATGACTTCCAAGAGGTTCTCATCGGATGGGAGAACAATGCTTTGGAAGGGATACGTAGCAAGGAATCCATTAGAGATATCTAGTTCCAATGCCCCCAGTACATAATACACAACATCACAGAATTGATCGCTAGTTGATGTAGGCATGGAACGAGTTGCCACATAATTGAACCGTGGCGGGGAAGATACCATTGGGACAAAAGGACCATTGAGGGAAGATGGTTGACTGGAAGCCATATTTGGACCAGGAAATGAAAGCTGGTAAACAGTGACAATTCTTCTTTCATGCCTGAAACACATCACTCAAAAGAGTGTTGAAACAATAGCTCCCATGTCATAAACATAGTCACACCCAAGAAGTAAATTGTAATCTAAAGGGCCTTGGACTACCATCACATTGAGATAAATAATTTTTCCTCCCAAAGTAATAGGCAACTAAGGAAGGATCCCTAATGGTTGATTGGTTCCTCTGTTAAAAGCCAACAGATTCTGGTTAATAGGCACAAGTGGCGGCGAAACGAGCGCCTAACAAGAAGTGGAGGAAAGGATACTCACAGATGCACCTTCATCTATAATAGTTCTAGCTACAATCATATTATAAACCTATACTATGATTTGGAAAGGCACATAAGAAGGAATACGACATCTTGCCAGTCGATTACAATTAAAGGAAGTGACCAGACTACTTGGAGGGGGTACCATAAGAATGAGAGAATTACCCCCTTGAGTTATGAGAATGTGATGATTTTCCTCCTGTCTTAATAGAACATGAGGGTTGCCTCCAAGCTCATTGGAATATGAAGAAACGAAAAGAACTTGAGTGGTATCATACTCAATCTCTACAGGAAAGGCACGATTAACTGAAGGTGAAATTAGGTCAACTGTTTCCTCGACCTGTGATGGGTCAGGTATAGACTGATGGGATTCACATTCAAAGAGAGTGGGTTTGACCGACGGTTGATTTGGGTCAGTCACTTCATCAAATAGTGAAGGATCAAGGGAGAGTCTCCTATAACCAGATGGAAGTTGTTGCGGAGAAGAAGGACAGATATCCAAGACTTTTCGTGCTTCATCCGGATAGGGACAAAGGTGAATGGGATGATTCCCTTCACATAACCTACAGGGAAACTTAACTTTACCCTTATTTCCATGAACTTTACTACCACTAGTTGATGGTGTGTCACCAGCTTGATCTCTAGAGGTTGATGGCACATGATGATGTGAACGAGAAGACCATTCTTCTAAGATTTGAGGAATACCAGAACAATGTCAAAGAAGATGGTTTCCCGTACAAAGTTTGCGAGGATATCAAAGTTTGTGAGGCTTATCGGATGGTTTGTCATCAGAAGTTTCATTCGAGGCAATGGTTTCTTGGTTGCCCCCCTGTTGAATTTTCTTCTTCTTCTTCTTCTTCCCTTTATTCTTCTTCTTATCCACCTGGTTACTAGTGTCAATACTTTCACTAGGCAAAGAGGAAGAAGGGTAGGAAGAAACAACCGATGAAGAAGGTAAACGGTTAACTTTAGGATCAATTGGAGGTTGATTTTGTCCAGGTGGAGGAGTACTCGATTGCAGAGAAATCACAACATTTTGAATCAAGGAGGTTAAAAGCAACCATATTGGAAAGCTAATGGTAAATCCCAGAAGGGATAATGTAGCCATATATTGAGCACCAATATTTGCAAAGGGAGGAAAAGGACTATGATTCCCATCAAAAGTAATTCCTTGATCGATGGACTCCGGAGTTGTTGCCATATGTCTCAACCTAAGATCAACTAAGGAGTGACATGGTGGATGTTATCTGTGGTCAATTAATTTTATTTTAATCAAAATAACATAACAAAAAAAAAGAGGGATAATCTAGGCAAAAGGATTACCAGGTAACTGTGAACTGAAATATACTGCCTCAGTAAACCAAGGACTTAACAAACGTGCAGGTGATCTCTCCGAATGATGTGTTCCATGTATCATAGTGTACAAGGCGGCCAACTCGGTTACCTAAGGATGGATAGAAACCTAATGTACTCCTCCCATATATACCCGAAAGTACATGGAGGCCCAATCCATGTTAGTGTTGTCTAATGTGAAACCACACAATGAGAGCATTCCTTTATACTTTTTGTACTATAACACCGCCCTATATACCTGAAGATATGTGGACGAGCTAAGATATACTTACTTACGTGGAATGAGGTATCGCACACAAAATGTATCACAGACAATTAATGATAGCTGCTATGTTTAACGACGCTGGAACATGTATCTAGCCTAGAACCTCTAAATGTTATGCGTTAAGTGACAATGCTCCATTAGGTTAATTGAGATAACTTTTAAGTTGATATTATTTAAGAATTTTCCTTTCGAGGTGCACCACGTGATGTATGTTTTCAATTACTAGAATGCAACTAACATGAGAAACATTCTTTCATTCAATGAACAATGAAAACCGTAGCTAGTAAGGGATAAAGAAATCAGATCTTTGACAAGGAGAAAAGAGCACATCTAATGCAATTTCCCTAAACTATTCTTATAGGCACACACAAAACCTATAATTTCATAATGCAATTTTTTCATTTCAATTCCCTTAATGTTGAGATGAACAAAAGGAAACTAATGCACATACAATCAATCAAACTTTTTGCAAGAAACGAAGACTTTACGGCAGTTCCTTTTCGAAAAGATTAATTGACTATAAGCTAAATTTTACAATCAATTGGTAATGATAAAGAAATCATTTAAGAAACACTAAAAAATCAAGGCCAAAGTAGGGCTAGGAAGAGAAATACAAGTTGATTTCAGAACCACAAACATCATTGATCTTTCAGCAAACAAAAAGAGAAGCAACTTTGGAAAAATAAGATCAAAGGTGGGCTTTTTAGCCTAGGAGGGATCATCGCAGGCAAAAGAGGGAGACAGTGCATCGAAATGCACTATCTCTAAGGGAGGGTCTGCTCTGCAGTGTACTGTGTCAAGACTAAGACCGCGCTGGTGCGAGAGAGTCAATTCAAGGGACATTCAAGCACAATTTTTGACTAAAAACACTTCAGAAAGATTGAAATAATATCAATAAAGCTAAGAAAATTCTACTAGCGTGTAATATGATGAGGGAAAGCCACCAAGAACAACAGTCGTTCCCCATTATGGTTGCCAATTTGTTATATGGAATTTGCATCTATGGATAAACACATTTTCCCTAGGTGGTTGGCTACACCTAGAACAACAGAAAGAAAGTAGTTTAACCTTTTCTTATAGAAGATAGATGATATCGAGGAACTTACTTGTAGTCTTTCGCTTCCTTGATCTCTTTTGAATCGCTCCCATCACTCCCACTTGAACTAAATCCACTCAAAAGGTACCTGTATCAAGAGAAACATAAACAAGAAATGATCAAAGCATACATGAACCATCTACTATAAACTAATGGAATCGAAGACATTGAAACACATAATGATCACAGATATGAACAATCATATGAGAAAAGAAATAAGCTCTTTATTAAAGTAGAAGGAAGAATATCACCCAATACAGTTCGATTTTGTGCCACTCCTCCAGCTTCAGTTCAACCCTCGCCACATCAAAAGCTCAACACTCCAGCAGCATAACATTACTTAACATAAACTCAATCCTCAACCCAATAGAATTTCCTTACAAACTTCAGATTATAGTCCCTTGATCACTATGATGAGTGGTTAATTTATAGGAAATGTAGGTGGTTTTGTCATAAATGAGGGTATTGAATGGATTTCCAATCTTGGAGTTAGTTTCCATGGAGCAAGGGATGAGATGATAGGAAGTTAATGGATCCTTAGCCTATCCAATTTCGAGCTCATAGGAGGGAATAAGAGATGGGAACCTTCTAGAGTCATCTAGAATGAAGGAATATTCCCAGAACGCTATGCAAATTTTGCTCAATCTCACCTAGCGCAGGCTAAAGAGGGCCTAAGTGCACGGTAGTGCAGGCCACAGTGGGCTTTCCTACTCTGCAATGCATTGTCTCAAGGCTTGGGCTGCGCTGGTATCCCAACGAGGATTTTTAGGAGGGCTTCAAGCTATGAAACTCTCACAGAAGGAGGCATTCAATGAGTTGACTTCTCTAGGGCATGTAACAACTGACTTGTAACATACGGTCAATGATCGAAAACTTCAGACAACTGAAAAAGCAAACCCTATATGTTGGTTGCATGGAGGACATGTTGTGTGTTGAATGAAAGGCTTCAGTGGCATAGATGACCTGGCTAGCGAGTGAATGTAGTCATTATTTCTCTGTGGCATACCTGCGACTAAGGCTGAAAACCCTAAAATAAAGATGTGAGCTTTAGACCTTGTAATTTCACCTTTCGACGAACCCATTCCTTTGCGGATCTGCCTCAAAACTGTGCGAGCCAAAAACAAGAATGAGAATAAAAGACTGATCCATGTTGATGTCCAAATCAGGTGGAGGTCACTTGTGTTTATAGCCTTCCAAGAGTGTCCAATTTTCTTTAGGGATGACCTGATCAAATATGCACATGTCGTCTTATAATTAAAAAATATACTTTCCCTATCCAAATTAGATGATCTTTAGGTTGATTTTGGTCCTCTCGAAAAGTTGAATTCATTGCAATCATCATCTCCACCAAATGAGCTATCCAAAGTGAAATTTAGGCCTAGTTGTCAATTTTAACACTCCCTCTCAACTAGGGATAATTTGGCCTATATCATGTGATATCCAATCTCTAGAATCTCATCATCACCTATCGTCACTGTTTATCTTGATTCATCTCTTACTTATTCCTGCTTATTTATTAATTATTCCTACTCATATGATGAACATTCTCGAATCTAAAAGAAGAATAATTTGACATTGAAGGGGAGCCTAATCTACCACCCTCTATTTATTGGGGAGTCGCTACTAACACCTAAAATCACTATCATCAGGGAGCCCAATGCTACGACCCATGAAACATCAGCGTGGAGGAAATTCTTCGACCCACATCATCATCAAAGAGCATATAATTAGGGAGAACAACTCAACCTGGAACCACATCGGGGAGCACATCTATACCCAAAATCGCATGGGGGAGTTAAACATCTATGACTTGATATCGAGAAATAGGGGATATAGGGGAGCAAATCTCAATGCATCCTATTTCTTACCGATATTCCCATCAATGACCCTCAAGAGTCATGGTCTAACAAGTGCATCATAATCTGAGCTTGGGTGAGATACCTGAATTACCAAAAGGTAAGGATAACATGTCCCCAAGCCTCCTTAACCTATTGGCCAGATGGGGAGGGACAATCCCAACAAGCCTGGATTATGGGTATGATGCCATCTACGGTATAATTTTCAAGGACCAGGATAGGGGAGAAACATCTCCAACCCTATGGATAATAAATAGGGGTGATACCCTGTTGTCTAGAGATCCTTTAACCCCACAAGCACTCCATCTCAATTCCACACACTAGGAGCTCAAATGGGGGGGAAGAGCTAGCTTAGTCCTGTTAATTAGTGATTCTCTCTATATATTAACAACATATCATCATACTCATATATGGAATCATCACGTCTCAATAGAAGTTGTCTCCTATTCATATAGGACATCCAACCAAATATCACATTAGAACAAAAAATATATATCATAAAAAGGATATCATAGTCATCCTCCATCTCATGGAGGTACATGGCTTGTCTCGTATAGGAACACTATCTCAATATATGAAGGTATCTCAGACCTGAATATATACGAGATTCTCTGCCAATATATTCCCACTTTTTGTGATCACAATTTATCCATTTCATATCCATAAGTTTCCAAAACAACTTTCTAAGGAGATTTTTCATCTTGCCTCACAGCTGGTCATGATAGTAATGTTGTACTCAACCTCGGTCATGTTTAAAGCTACGAACTTCTCATAGAGAACATCATGGAAGATATCATACGAAGGCAGCACCCAAATGTTCTTATATCATCAATAATGATCCAAAATAGCATCAATACATCCATGCAGTCACATATCACAGGAAGAATGTCTCACACCAAAAATTGATCATCCCATGAAAGTATCGCGAAGGGTGTATCACGAAAAATCAATGCTTACGAAGAGGCTTAATCATGAATTCACTCAGGTTTTATACACAACATATATGTATACAGATAGGTGTCCACATGGAACATTAATGCTTCATTTAACTATCGATTTCCAAGTGAAGTATAACAACATCTCTTCATAACTTCTTGAAATTTGATCAGAGTCTCCAAGGATTTTCATTTTTACTTTCCAAAACCTCTTCAATAGCTTTTCAATATAGATTTTATTTTCGAAAATTTAGAAATTCATTCTTCATGCCATGATTCATTATTTCAAGCTTCAAAATCCAACTCCCTCTTACTTTGATTGTCATAGGATCATTACCTGTAAAGAGTAGGCCATTAGTATATAAAAATAAAATCAAAGACATACATTGGACCCATTTTGAGGTAGGGGTTTGGATTGACACATCTTCTTGGATTTACTAGGTATCTATCAATGCATACATACCCGTCTTTGTGAGCTTGCTTCATACAATTCTTTCTGCAAACATAACACTTTTCCAAGCCAATATGCTCAGCCTTACATAGGTTAGTATTGTGAAACCAGATCAACTAAGTCAACTTATCAAATTTTATATGCCAAATTAGAACTAATATCAAAATCATCAATATCACTATAAAAAATTCTCTAGACCAAGTGTCTAGTAGAGCTCACATCTAAATATCAAGTTATGAATTTATTTATTATCATGTTAACAAGTGTTCATATACCAATCAATATCAATCCAAATTCATCAATTCATCCTCATGATCATAATATAAGTCACTAGATGCAAATACACAAACCAAGAATAAGTAATGTAGGTTCCAACCATTTATTACGAGTTTACTTCATACTGAATCATAACTATCAATATTTCAACCATTGTTTCAAAGATAATGATGTCAACATAGAATACCAATATAAGTTGCTGAAAGTCACGATGCCCATATAACATTGTTATTAAGGCAAATCATTAGTTGTCAAATGAAATCATTAGTCATTAGGTCAAATATCAAAATTTACTATCACAGTGAGATCTATAGCCCAAAACATATATCAATCACCAAGCCAAAGTTCCAAATCATTATCAAGGATCATGTCAAAACACCAAACATTTGCTATCTATATCAATCAGGTAAATTTAGTTAAACCTTTTCAACTGTTATCAAATATTGTCAAACACAAGCCTAAGTGGTTAAATCATAATGACATATTGATGTGCATATTTCGGTCACTTGCAAGAAAAAGTTTAGTCAACATAATCACATTATGGTAAGTCAAACATTCAAACTTCCTTGCTCATATAATTCTTTATTGTCTGCTCCATGTCTGTAGGATTGACATCCTTCCTACCAGACTTTTGATTTCATGCCAAAAACTAAACTTTTGTTTCCTCCAGGCATAACCACACCCATAGGCCTTCTTCCATGCGGTTGAGAGACTACAATTGCACCCTTCATCTTACTTTCATGTGCCTAAGACGCTACAGTCGCACTTATAAGTTTGCTTCCATGCGACTGAGGCCTTGAGTAATTGAAAAATCTCTCTCTTAGACCAAAACTTTGTTGCAGATTAACAATATCATATATTTGACTATTCATGTCAATAAATCATACTTTAATAGTAAAAAATATACATATAATGCAAAGGATAAGAGGAGTAAGGATCTCCTGGAGGGATTCTCCCTCCAAATTGGAATCCACTTCACTCATCTTCATGCAAGTCATCAACATGTCTATAATAATGTCATGCATCAGTGGATCTTTTAGATCATAAAGTCATACGATATCACATCTTTATCATATGTGTTAGCATCAACTACTTCACCATTATAGCATGACATCAATATTTCATCAAGGGTTAGTGTCAAATAGCTAATAGGCGTATACTTAAAGAATCATGATCACAACATTACTTCTTTGTCACATAACCCAATCCATCAAGTCAGGGCAATTAGTTTTACCATATGACGTAATTACTAAGCTCATCAAAACCTGACCACAATCAACAAGAAGATCATTAATATCAATATCATTTTTACACTTCTAACATCACGGTTACCATGTTCATAATAAACATTATCAACAATTATCAAGTTACAGTCTATTAGAATCAAGGTGCTATCCTTGTTTATGGGATCAAGATATCTAAAATTCTAGGTGTTATCCAAACATCAAGTATACCAATATACCAAAGATCAATATTAAGTAACTTTATAGAATCAAGAAATTCATCATTTCTAAGAAGTAAGATACTTGTTCAATACCAAGTACATCATTTTATCATAAGAACCATGAACCTAAATTACTTTCATATGCATGAGCCATTTTGAAGGAGACATTTTCATCATACCTTAGTGCTTACCTTGCCATTCAATATTATAGCTAAAACATAACATTGAAACAATATACCATGCATACCTTGTAGTATTCAAATACATGTGCACCTTCTTATTTGACATATATAGTTGTAGCATTTTTTCAATTTTTCAATGGGCGCCTCTTTCCTTTTCTAGTACTATCTCTTCTATTCCTACATTAGCTATGATCCTCAATAAGGATCCACTTATCACAACTCATCACGAGGTTAGAAGCATCCAAATAATCAAATATACATGCAGGAAGTGTAAGGAATAATCAAAAAAATAATCAGGTCAATAAGTCTAACCAAAAGTAAAGACATAAAGGAGCACCATAAATAAAAAATTACTCATCTTCAATGAGAAGTGATCACCTCCCTCTTGAACCAACCTTCAAGAGACATCAATGTCCATTATCCCTCTAACAATATTTCATTCAAATTTATCTAATAGAGACTATCCCATCTAGGGATTCATCAAATCTATCACAAGTGCTTGATTATCTTGACATTGAACATTCTAGGGCTTCTACATTTAAAATCTCAATACTTTGTTATAAAATAGGGTTTCTCTCAAGTCCTAACCTCATCATATCCTTTAAACCTTAATACAAAAATTTTCTAGGGTTTCCTTCAAACCCTAGAGTTCTTTTTGGTATCTTCCATCCTCTCTTGCTTCCATTAATGGTGTCATCATAGGGGCGATCTCCATGCCCTTTTTTGAGGCTAGATTTAATAGCATGTTAATTTTTCTTATGGATATATTGTTCTTTGCATTGATAATTGTATTTCTTAATTAACACATTAAATTCACCCCATAACATCATAACATTATTCATATTTACATCATTATTCAGTGCCATATCCAACTACGTATAAAGAATAATATCATCATCATCAACGCAATGGATAAAGGAACAATATAAGAAAATAATTCACACATAGAGACACTAGGATTGGTTGGAGACAAGGGAAAACCCACTATGGGGAAAACCCTTTCAAATTATTCTTCTTATTAAATTGTCATTGAATGATTAAACAAATAAGAGTACAATAATCCATATCTTCAACCATAAACCTATCTAGCAATAGTCAATTAAAAAATATCCATGAAATGAACCCATCGATGCTTATACTCAAAACCCTAGTTTAGAAGCCTATAGTGAATTATCATTATCTTTGGTCAACTGTCAAACCTTGTGGTCAACGAGCAAAAACTTTAGACAACTTAAAAGCCAAACCCTACATTTCGGTCACATAGAGGACATGTTATGCATGTGACTGAAAGGCTTAATTTTCATGGATGATCTGATTAGAGAGTGACTGTAATTGAGATTTTTCTATGGCATGCTTGTGACTGAAGCCCAAAACCCCAAAATAGAGATGTGAGCTTTAGACCCTACAATTTCACCTTCGAGCGAACCATTCCTCTGCATATCTGCCTCAGAATTGTGTGATCCAAAAACAAGAAAGATAATAGAATAATGACCCATGATGATGTCCAAATGAGGTGGTGGTGACTTGTATTTATAACCTTCCAAGAGTGTCCAATTTTCTTTAGGGCTAACTTGATCAAATATGCACATGTGGGGACATAATTTAAACATATACTTTCCCTTATCCAAATTAGATGATATTTAGGTCGATTTTGGTCCGCTCAAAAATATGAATTCAATGAAATTGTCATATACACCAAATTAGTTGTCTAAAGGGGAATTTGGACCTAGTTGTTAATTTTAACAAACTCAATGTGCTTTAGTTGATAAATTATCAAAAAATGGACTCTAAAGTTTAGGAATTCAGGCTAGATTATTCCTCTTGAGTTTAGAAATGTTTTTTTGTCAAAAATAGTTCTTGGATTAGTTGATATGTATTATATATAATATGTTGAGGCATCCCATATACATGCCCCAACTGCAAGCCATCATAATGCGAGAGGATCTGTTATATGTGGTTGGGCTTGTGATAGCTCACGTATCCCACAAGAGTTCATGTTCCCCTAGTAGATCGTACCTTTGACATTAGTTAGAGTGTTAGAGGCAATGTATTTGTCTCTATGGATGACCATGCTTGTACATCTAGTGGATCGTCTTCTCCCATTCTAGGTACACCTCCTGCATTTTTAAATCCTCTTTAGAAATTATGTGTTTATGTCTTGAGGTTGTCTTCAATTGATGTGTTTGAATTTAATTTATATGTTGTTATGATTCTATTTTGATAATTATATATATGTTAAATTATATATATGATTTACAGGCCCTCAACAGGACGAAGCTGAGGATCAGAGTGAAACATCAATACCTCCTTGGAATTATGCTACAACTAAGATCACATTAGATGATGTTACGACCCGTCATGCACGTATCATAGAAGAGATAAAGAATATCCCCACCAATTCACTGACTTGCCTTACATTGTCTTGATAATGGATAACATGACTAGGTTGATCAAGACATACTGGAGGTTGGCCCCACATAGCCACGTATTACAGTTCATACATAGGGTCAGGAGGCATGAGGGTAGAGGCCCATATTCTTGGGAGGTGGTGAAAGAGGCCACCAAGGAAATTTATGTTCGTGGGGATTTGTTTGCATCCATCCTGATCACCCTGTTAGACATAAAGGTTCAATCCCAATGAAATATTTTAGTAATTTTCATGCAACCCCTTTTGTGTATGATAGATTCATTGGAGCTTGGGGAAAGTTGCCTAACCATGACCAAGTCACTGCTTATTTTTCTAAGCATTTATATGCAGATTTTGTGTTACATATTAGGTCGGATTACACTAATACCAAATCTCATTTTTATTGTACCGGCATGGGACATACCTATTAGCACAAGGGGGCTCGTAGGGATGCTCGGCATGTACCACCACCTCCGAGATTCTTTCCACTATCGTCTTAGAGAATGTTATTACGCGGACAGTTAGAGGAGTTGTTCCAACTATGTGGTGAAACACGCGAGACCATTGCTGACAACATGCAAGCATCATTGCCTAGTGTGGATGTTGCATTGAATGGATATTAGGATACCACCACCACTGTCTTGTGACCCACTAGTACCCTTATATGATGATGCATTTCTAGCGAGGCTACCCTTTGATCATCTTTTGACACATACATGTATGTATCGTGATGCCATTCATGAGACTTGGAGGTGCATGGATTGCGTGACACACACCAGGTACATATATATACGAAACTTTTGACTCTTATTGTCAAATTATGCATAATTATTTATATTAAATTTCGAGTTCGTATTAGATTTCATAATTTATATTAACAAGTTCATGATAACATGTATACATGTCCCAACTACATGGATGAGGTTATGAGGTCATCTAAGGAGGCATTTGATTAGCTAGGGCATCCTAGACTAGAGCACATTTCCATGGATTCTCCTCCACCTCCACCTCCACATTATATGTTCACTAATGTAGAGGAGAGTCAATATGTACAACCACATTGACCAACAATTGAGGTAAACTTGTTTATTCTTAAGATTTAAACATTTTCTTTTTTTAAGTTACATAAACATGCTAATTAATTTGTAGACTAATTATAATTTGTCCTTGCCCACCTCTACATAGAGGGGGGTTTTAAGACAATTTTGGAGTAAATTGTCTCAACTTGAGTCAATTTTTTTTTTGTAAATTGTCTTAAATATTGTCTTTAAGTGGTTGTCTCAAATTATTGTCCTAAAAAATTGTCTCTATAAAGACAATATAGAACACAAGTATTATTGTCTCTTTAAAGACAATTCATTTTTGTCTCTCAAGGCACAATTCATTTTTTTCTCTCAAGAGACAATTAATTTTTGTAAATTGTCTTAAATATTGTCTTTAAGCAGGTGTCTCAAATTATTGTCTTAAAAAAATGTCTCTATAAAGACAATATAGAACACAAGTTTTATTGTCTCTTCAAAGACAATTCATTTTTGTCTCTCAAGAGACTATAGCTACTTATTTTATATATAGAGACAATATGATTTTAATTCTAGTTATTGTCTCTCTAGAGACAATAAAATATTCTCTTTATAAACAAAATATAGAATGTAAATATTTTTGTTTCTTCAGTGATTAATTCATGTTAGGGAATGGTGGAACCAAACCACCAACCTCTTGCTTGCAAGGCAGGTGCTCTACCATTGAGCTAGAACCCTTTAAAGAAATGTGTTATGTCGATCATGAAAGATAAAAATCAATAAGCCAAAATGTATCATCATATTAGTGAAGAAAAATTATGTTACTTGTTGCTACATGACAAATTTCACACAAAAGGAAAAAATTGTATATGATATTGACTCTGAGGTCATCTAGTGGGCTAAATTTCACAACATTTATTTGTCAACTTAGGGTAGGTGCAATCTTGAAATTGACACCAAGGTCAAGAGCCCAATGAATAGTTTTTGCACCATCATGGAAAATTGGGTTGAATAAGACAACAAACCGACAAACTACGACAGACCTACTGGATTATCCTTTCTCTTTTTTGGCACTTCCTGCTATGGTTTGGGAGGTTTAATGATTTTGTTGTATTAGTTTATATTTATCACATGAACACGTAAAAACGTAAAACCAAGTCTATGGGGGTGAGTTTCTTTATAAACAAAATATAGAATGTAAATCTTTTTTATTGTTCAGTGATTAATTCATGTTAGGGAATGATAGAATCAAATCACCAACCTCCTGCTTGCAAGGCAGGTGATCTACCATTGAGCTAGAACCCATTAAAGAAATGTGTTATCTCGATCATAAAATATAAAAATCATTAAGCCAAAATGTATCATCATATTAGTGAAGAAAAATTATGTTACCTGTTGCTACATGACAAATTTCACACAAAAGGAAAAAATTGTATATGATATTGACCCTGAGGTCATCTAGTGGGCCACATTTCACAACATTTATTTGTCAACTTAGGATAGGTGCAATATTGACATTGAAACCAAGGTCAAGAGCCCAACGAATAGTTTTTGCACCATCATGGGAAAGTGGGTTGAATAAGACAACAAACTGAAAAACTGTGATAGACCTACTAGATTGTCCTTTCTCTTTTCTAGAACTTGCTACTATGGTTTGGGAGGTTTAATGATTTTTTTATAGTAGTTCATATTGATCACATGAACACTGAAAAACGTAAAACAAATTCTATGGGTGTGAGTTTCATTAGTTGAATAACATACTTGGCTGGCCACAACCAGGGGTTGAAGTCTACGAGTTGCAAAAATGTTGGATCATATAGAAAATACCCAGACATGAGCGCTCAGCATATAGGCCTATTGTTGATATATCTATGTCGTCAATTACAATTTTTCCATCAATGGGATCTTCCATTTGAAAAAGTGTTTGAATTAAAGTACATTTCACATTTCTTTTCCACCCTAGAATCCCAATTTGGTTCCCTCTAGGAAATTTGCATGTTATTCCGTGGATAACCTTCAAAATATTTTCCTTGTGTTGCACCTACAAATTTACTATATTAACAATTCCCTTGAATGGCCAAGAAGGTGGAGGCCAATAGTTTTCCACAACTAACAAAGTCTCACAAGGAATTCAAGAATACTATTGAATCTACTCAATTGAAATAATTTTATATTCTAGTTTACATAGATTTGAAATGCAACAAGATTTTCTGGAATTCAAATTCAAGCCACATGTCACTAGGAGACCAACAATACCTCCCATAATTTTGCGTTTGTGAATGATTCAAGTTGTTGTAGCCCCCAGGTAAGATCAATATTCCTAAATATAGATCAATTAACTCCTCATGGGCTCTGGATTTTGCCATACAATGGAAATTATTTTAGAAGGTAGCATAGTTATACATAAATGTAACACCTAAAACTATTTAGTATTGAACCAAATGAAAAAGTTCACATTAACAAGATTGTAATCTGTAAGATGGAGCTGAAAAAATAATTTCTTGTCATTAATTAAGATTTTCAATTAGAGATTTAGTAGCTAATAGTAGTAACATATACGTTCACATCACATCACATCGAGGACTCTTATAGGGATGAAGCCTCACAAACTCACATTCCATACATTGAGAAGTTGGAAGGAGTTGACAACATGATAGACACTCACAAAAAATTATCATTATAGATGTCAATATAGCTAAAGAAAGTTGTGAAATGGAGACTTCTAATTCTATTTTAGAATTAATGATTGAAATTTGGATGCTTGATACGTAATCGAGATATTCTATGAGAAACTTTGGCATTTCATAACGAATGGATATAGTTAGGAATACAAGAACACTATGATTAATAGTAAGGTTTGAGCCACAAGTAAAACAATATTTATCTTAGTAAGGGATGGGTGATGAGGAGAGTACCCTAGAATACCAAATCTCTATGGACAAAATCATGTGCAGGTAAATTGATGAAAACCAATAAGTGGATTTCCATGATTAAAATTAAGAAATAGGCTTGATCTCACAAGGCAACCCATGGTGAGGATTTTTGTGGCTAATAATGGAAAATTTAGTTTTGGCTTTGAGCTTAATCAACCCAAAATAAAAATATTACTAAATTGAATACGATGGGTCACTGAAATTTTTTGAGTAAGTGTTGGGATTACCTACAAGTTTCCAATCATGACAAAGGTGACATCTACATTGGGTCCAATGATAACAAAGGATTTGGTTCTAGTTTGGGATAATGACAATTCTCTATTTTTTTTTAACATAACTAACCCCTCCCTTGTAGCTTCCAATGCCAGCTGATGATGTTTGTTCACTACAAACACCCCGAGGTCCAAGATTATAAAAAAAATGCATTGTTGGATTGCCATTAAATAATCCCAGATTCATTTGAACAATGAAATACCTGATTAGAGCCCTGTCTGTTAAGGACTCCTTCAACTCCCCAACTTTCACTTCTAATTCTGCATGATCCCCAAGGAAGATTCCACAATTGACACCCAATCCTGTTAATCATCCACATGCCATAACTGAAAATTAATTAATACACAATAGTTTATTCTCTACAATTCAATAATAAAACCAAAACTTATACCATTTCTACAACTCACTAGCCTCAATGACATCTACTACTACTCTTTCAGGAGTTGTAATCTAGCGTTGGATGTTGTACAAAACATTTGTTGAATCACAGTCAGATACTATGTGTCTACACAATACAATTTAGGAAAACAATTTAGTTACTTTGCTAGCTGATCAAAACCATAAACATCTTCTAATTGAAATTCTTGATAACTAAACAAATATGAAGAAGTATAAATCTAGTATTCACTGGGTGATAATTTAACCATTCAATCCCCATTGTCCCTATATAATTCCATTGAGAAGCTTTGGGTCTGAACAGGTTGAAACTCCATTAACTTTGTTGTAAGAAAACATGACACCTACAACATGGCCATCCATCACTCAACTCTTAAATGGCGGGTTATAAGTGTCCTCCAGGTCTTGTTGTGTAACCTGCAATTTTTAGTTCCATCTTTGAGATCACAATCACCACCTAGAAGCATAAATTATATAATAGGTGGATAAATGAATTTTCAATTATAAATTATACTATTTGTACCTTGGCATTGAAATGGAAGCTATAAAAGCCATTCCAATTAACCAAATCATAAGTAGTGTAATGTTTACAGCAAGCAACAACCTTCAATTTGTTAAGATTTTGACCAACTATTGACTATAATCATCTTACATAGTGGGTTCCATGTCTACCAACAACTAAAGGATCCTCTCCTAGAGTTTCTTGACCACAGCCCCATCTGAGGTCATGAAATATATTCACAATAGGGCTCCAATACATCATACATGCCAATTTTGCATTATACATTGCACAAGCTTTTGTTGATGCATCCTACACATGAAGTATATTTCTAAGATCGCTTTCTAAGTTTTAATCATATTTAATCAATATTTCCACAATACTCAATGGAAAACTGCAAACATGAAAAACAACTGAAAGTTAAAAATTCAATCAACAAATTCATGGGACTATAACAAAGATTAAAAAAATCAAAATAATCATAAATTAATTCATTACAAGTATGTACCACACAACAAAACTTAGTTGCAAACTCAAATTCACAGAGAAAATATGATTAGAAGTTGTGCAGAGTGCAAAACTAATATGAAAAAAAAGCATCAATCTCAATGTCAACTCCAAATTTCATTAAAACAATAAAAACATAGAATATTGTAATGATAACAAACTATATATTACCATCCATATTGCAAACACTGTGAGCAGAAAAATAATACATAAGTCCAAACTCGTGACTATCTAGAAGCTATATAAAATGACAATCTGACTTAATATTAATTCAATATAATCCATAGTCCTGCAGCATTTGTAGAAAACAAAACATGAATAACACTGAGAATATTATCAAGGAAATATTATAACATCTATGAACTCAACTCCCAGGCCAAGATGAGGACAATCTGGTACAAACAGGCCAGATGAAGACAAACTGGTACAAACAGACCATAAGAGAATGTTGATGCAGTTATGTGTAATCTCACATGAGGGGTATTTCAATGTTAATCCCTTTGACATGTCCCTAGGTCACATGAGTGTAAAGGAGTTCCATACTAGATTCCGCAAGAATATCTACAATTTTTTGTTTAGGCCATAATAGGTGAAATCCTCGGATGAGATCATCTTCAATACATAATCTATAGAAAATCTATTGCAGAGGTGCATCATCAACAAATAAACAGACTACAAATTGGCAAACAAAAATGTTGTAATAATGGCTATTCATCATATTTATCATCTCTCGAATAGCTCTACAAGCATGAAATATCAAAACCCATTAACAACCCTCCAAGGGACCAAGGGTCATTAATAACAAGTTAACAACTTCAAAAGGCTTGCCATATAGGTATTTTTGTGGGGATGCCTTATTCAACAGTAAAAAATGTTGTAATGATGGCTATTCATCATATTTATCATTGCTTGAATTGCTCCCAAAGGAAAAATTGTTGTTTGCTTCTTATCATGAAAATTGTGATAACATTTCTTCATATTTGTTGTCCTCAATAGAACTTTGATTCTCAAAGTATGGAAAAATAATATGTACACCTCAAAACACACAAATATAATGATTTGTCTTCCTTGTCTTCGACACCTCCCTCAGACTACAAGTAATAACAACAAATTTTGGGCCCAAATTACAAGTAATAGCCCAAAATCAGTGAAGCCTAAAGTAAAGTTGAAATTTTAATAATGTGTATTTACCACATGTAAGCTATTCAGATTCCTAGTAGTTGAGAAGAATGCAAGTATTAATTTTTCTTCATATTCACTACCATCAATACACCTTCCACATTGGTCACAACGTGCAATACAAAATGTGCAAGCCCGACACTCTCTAACTTCCTGGTCTTTTTTCTTTTGGCAAATTTCTTTGGTGCAGTCATAAAAAAGCCTTGCATTCTGTTGAAGCCCCGAAAATCGGGTCTACAACAAGGGGGATACTCACCCAGTCTGGACCTTGGTTAGCAACTCCATTTCCATTTGGTATAGTGGGTCTGACTGGGGATATGGGACCAGTTTCCCAATTTATGTGTATGTGTGTGAAGAATTGATATTTCCCTTCTAAAAGTTCCTAAGTGAGATGCTCTAATTCTAACTCTAATCTAATAACATGCAAAATTTATTCTAATAAACAAAAACATCTAATTCTACACTAACCCGGGGTGTAATCCTTCTGTTATGCGATCTAAAATAATTTCAAATAACAATTGGTAATAAAGATCATTCAACTGCTATCAGAAAAGAATTCAATAAAGATGAACCACTTCTTATAAAACGTTAGACGAAACAGTTGTGAAAAACATATCGCATAATAAGCTATTCATACATTAAGCATAAATAAATAGCTATCACCGTACAAAAGTGCCAAATGATAACTCATGCATTCACACATTAATATATAAACAACTGAACTTGAATATCACTTTTAACACAAGGCAGAAATAGTTAAGAGATAGAAGTACCATTTATAACTAGTCCTACTCATGAGCTTCAAGTGATAATGATTTATCTCTTCTTAATACAACATCCACTAAGAGTACAAAAGTGCAACATCAGTAGTAGATATTAAATGTAGATATCAATAAATCTTTTTCCATTCATTCATCAAAACCTCCTCAGAGGGTACAAAAGAACATGTTCTGGGGATAAGTTTTTGACAAATTTCAGGACCCTTCTCTAAATGCATGAGAAGGGTTTAAATACTACTTAACTAAACCTAAAAATAACTTATTACAATAATGTAGGATGCAGTTTAAATGACCGTCCTCATCTTAGGCAAAAATAAAACAAAATTAAAACTAAAAAATTAAAATTACTAACTGTGTATCTGATCCTTGAAATCGCACGCGTTCAGCATCTGTTTGAGAAGAGTCGGCTGGCCGACTTCCGATTTTAGCTGTGCTGAGAAAATAGAATCGGTGAGAGCTGGCACCATCTTCTCGGTAGAATTGATGATGCACTTGAGAGTCATGCACTGGCTGTGTGGTTTTACCAAGTACATCCAGTAAGAATCCCAATTCAACTTGGTTAACCTTTGGATTGATTCTGCCTTTTCTTGAGCCTTCTGTCTCCAGTCTGTCTGTAATTGTTGTGCCTTTGGTAGATACCATTTTGAAGATATTTCTGACAAATACCACTGGTTTAGGATTCAAGTTTTAGTTTTTTACCTCTATCGTTGCTTCCTTACAAATTTTTGGGCTTATAGGTGACTGAGCAATTAGGAGCTTTCCTTTTCAAGAAGTTTTTCTCAGCTACCTCTGTTTCTTGATCCGGGCTTCCTTGGTGCTTTTTTCTTATAGTGGATATAAAGCTCAAAATTTGTAAAAATAATGATTCTGTAAGCTCTTGACCCTGAGTCTTAAACTGTCTGTTTCTAATATCCGCGTTGTCTAGTATCCATTTAACCATGTCTGTGTATGGAAGAATTTTGGGCGTTGCCGCTATCCTGTGTAAGAACGAACGAGCTAGTTCTGTAAGGGATGCCTCTGAGGAACTATGTGAGCCTGCAGTAGCCTCGACCTCCATTACTCTTGGATTCTCTTCCTCAAGTAGATTGTACATGCCTTCCCAGGTAGCAATACCAGTGTCTCGGTTGCAGACAGTGTTTGTATACAAGGGTGCCATTTCCTTCTCTTCAGAGCTCAGGGCTTTGCCTTTCTTTCCCATAGTATCCTATGTACTGCTTTGTATCGTTCTTTGTTCTTCGTTCCTACAATTTACAAGTGAAGTGAGAATAATGATAAGGAAAGGTGACGGGAAAGCTTTAAATGCCGAGGACATATAAAATATACCACCTTACGTGAAATGATTTTTTGATAAGCACGAAACCCTATTCCATTAATTACTGGCAACTAACTCATTAATTGGCATTAAAGCGCATAACCAGGTCTTGGTTTATGGAAAATACTTTTTTGAACCATGAGCCTGCAAGATCTGCGATGAAGCGATTTTGCGATTTTCTTTGCAATATCGCAGATCGCAACATCGCAGAATCATGACATCGCTTGCTTTCTATATCGCAAACTCACAATATCGCATTATC
Organism: Pinus tabuliformis; assembly: GCA_031772625.1. Classification (NCBI taxonomy): domain Eukaryota; kingdom Viridiplantae; phylum Streptophyta; class Pinopsida; order Pinales; family Pinaceae; genus Pinus; species Pinus tabuliformis. The sequence goes on along the minus strand of CM062820.1, from coordinate 377,005,128 downwards.
GCATAATCGTTCTATCGCATTGCCGCTTTTATCGCAATATCACATAATTGCTCTATCGCAATATCGCAATATTGCAATATCGCGGGAGCGTGGCATATGACAATTTTCGTTAATCTGTTTCCTGCGATTTGCGATATGCGTCGTCGCATATCGGCAGTTTAAAGTCTTTCAACGTAAGCGATGTTTTGACGCATGCGATGTGATATATGTCTGTAGTCCCTTATCGTGATCTCGCAATCTTAGAATTTGGCTTGCAAAGTGGGTGTCCATGATCTTTTTGTGATGCGATATTTCCTAAGGAATAATCTCATTTTATCATAAAACTTAGGCTTTTTGATTTTTTAAGGGTTTTCTCCTAAATTTTTTTGATGGTAAGTTTTATTAAAAAAGGAAATACAAGTACTAATTGATTTTTTTAAATTTTGACTAAGGGTCCCCACTTATTTAGTATTAGTAATAACACTAAATAGGAAGTGGGGTTGTTGCTGGCCACAACAATTGGCGATTCACTTGGAAGAACCAGTTATCTCTGTTTTTCTTTTGAATTTTCTAAACTTCCAAAACATAAAATTTTCCAGGAAATTAAACTTTATTATAGAAAGACAAAGTACATTATGCTTTCACCTATTAATGATATTTTGTTTCTTCTTTTTTCAACTTTGATAATTTACTCCCTCAAGCTAGTCCTTGTATCTACATCAGTTATTACTTAGTTTATAAAGATAAAAACAAAGCCTTCTCTGTAAATCAGTTTTGAATATGCTCATTTGTCATAGGTAGAGCCTCTGCTGCTAGCAGGGGTTTATAGCCTCGACAGGGTTACTTGTTACCCAACAATGATCTTATATCCTACTTAGTGAAATTTACAATTTTAAAAGAGAAATCCATATCCACACTTATTGCTTTCATTTTCTTTTTTATCCTTAAAGAACAATGTCTTGGTTTGGTAGCCAATTTATGACACAGTCATTCACTGATTTATAGCTTTGCTGAACAAGCTGGCTCGTGATGAGACCCCTTGTCTTCTGATTGCAATAATCTTGAGTCATTTCCCTGTTGTGGTATGCAGTATTGGCAAAGTCAGCAATCTATAATATCTATGATCATGATAATTCGGCTCGTGATGAGACCTCTTATTCTTTAAGTTAAAGTGTATCATTGGATCATTCCCTGAACGTTGTAGCTTCCTAGGTGGGGAGGAAGTCATTGTTTCCTTAAGATGGCTCTGGACGACAATAATAGAGTTTTTTGGAAAGAGCTTTTCTACAGAGAATTTTTGTTTTATTATTGATACCTTTCATTGGACTGATGCAAAACAACTTCTTTACTAAAAGCCGTTTTTTATCAAAATTTATACAGTTGAAACTAGTATCATTTCTAGGCGTAGAGTTTTTTAACTGTATCTTTCAGTAATAATGATCAATTTTCTAAAAAGAATTCTATTTATACAAGTGAAAAACAAAATCTAAAAGAGAATTTGTGTCTTTTTCATGAATCCCGAATGTAACCATTTACAACCAGTTTTATTATGAAACTAAAACAACTATTCTACAAAAAAGAAGAATCTCTTTTTCCTGTTAAATCTTGTAACATAAATGTAGACGGACCTATGACTTCTATGATTTGAAAAGGGCCAAGCCACATTCGTTGAAATTTTGTATGTTTCCCTTTTTCCTCATGAGCCTTGTCCCATTTTAAAACTAGATCTCCCATCTGAAAATATTTTCTGGATATCATATTGGAATCAAAAGAGGCTTTTACTAAGTCTTGATGATGAGCGTGAGTTATCTTGGCCTATTCTCGTTGTTCTTCTAACTTGATTATTTCCTATTGCCTTAGTTGTAAGGAAGAAGTTGGTGCTTCATCAATATATTGAACCAAGGCTAATGAGGGAATTGCCAAATGAGTTGGAAGAACCACTTCTTTCCCATAAACTAAATTAAAGGGAGAAGTACCAATGGAGGCTTTCTGCGTTATTCAATCTGCCCATAAAGCGTATATTAAAGACTTATGCCAATTTTTATGATTTTGGTCAATGGTTCGCTTAATAATTCTGATTAAATTCTTATTTGTAGATTCAGCTAACCCATTCCCTTGTGGGTAATAATTGGCAAGTATTTAAGTTTGAAACCTCTTTTGAGTGCAAATTCGGTCATTGCATTACCAGAAAAATATGATGCATTATCAAACATTAAAGTAGAAGGGAACCCAAACCTGGTGATTATGAACTGGTCTATGAACTTGATGATATTTTCAGCATTAGCGGTCTTGAGTGGAACTGCTTCTACCCATTTAGTAAAGTAATTTTTTGTTGTAAGGATATATCTATGTTGCTTAGAAGAGTGAGGAATGATCTCACCTATTATGTCCAATCCCCACTGATCGAAAGGTTGCTCAATGTTAATTGGTTGCAGTGGCAAGGATGGTTTCTTTTGTCTCTTAGTAGCGGTTTGACATACTTAACATTTCCTCATGTAGTTATGTGCGTCTTTGAACAATGTGGGCTAGTAATAGCATGCGCGTAAGATTTTATGAGCATTAGTGTCTCCAGCGTATTTTCCGCCTGCTGGCCCATCATGGAGTTCCTGCAAGACTTTTTCAGCTTCTGATTTCTCAAGACATCTAAGGAGAACAGAATCATAATTTATTCTAAAAAGAACATCATTCACGAGATGATATTGTTTGGCTTTCAACCTTAGAGCTCTTTTCTTGGTATCATCGAGGTTTGAAGGAGCATATCCATTCTTTAGATAATAAATGATATCAGTGTATAATGACTCAAAATCGTTTAGGCTTACCTCGTACATTTGTATCTCTGCAGATGGAATTTCGGACATCAGCGATGCTCCAGCCAGCATTTTACAAAAGCCTTGACCTTTTACAATACTTTTTGGTTTGATTTCTACGTCATATTCCTGTAAGGAAGTAACCCAATTGGCTCTTTTCCCTCCCACATCCTTCTGTACTAGAAGATTTCTTAAGGCTGAAAACGGTACTATGATTTTTGTATTTGTTTTGAGTAGAAAAGATCTGAAATATTTAATTGCTTTGAAAACAGCATAAGCTTGTTTCTCCACATCTGAATAATTCAACTCAGCCCCTTGTAAATTGGAACTGAAAAAAGCAATTGGGGCTTCTGCCTTTTCTTGATTTACTTGAGTGAGTATCGCATCATATGATCTATCAGAGGCAAATGTATATAAAATAAAAGGATTGGAAAAATTTGGAGTTGCTAAAGATGGAGCATTAATGATTGCTTGTTTGATTAAATTGAATGCCTGTTGAAGCCCCAAAAATCGGGTCGACAACAAGGGGGATACCCACTCGGTCCGAACCTTGGTTGGCAGCTCCTTATCCGTTTGGTATAGCGGGTCCGACTGGGGATAATGGGACCAGTTTCCCAATCTAAGGGTGTATGTGTGTGTGTGCAGAGTTGGATGTTGCTGATCTAAGAGTACTTAAAGCTAATTTAATTCAAACTTTTAAACTAACTCTATGCTATTGTAATCTAATGAGAAACAACACATCTAATCTACGCTAACCCGGGGTGTATTTCTTCTATTATGCGATCTAAAGAGATTTAAAACAATAACTGGTAACAAAGATCATTCAGCTATCATAAGAATAGAAATCAATTAAGATAAACCACTTTGCATAAAAAGTTAGGAAAAACAGTTGTGAACAGCATATCGCATAATAAGTTATTCATATATTAAACATAAATACATGACTCCACCGTACAAAAGTGCCAAATGGTAACTCATACATTCATGCAGTAACATATAAACAACTGAAAACTATATATCACTTTAAGAATATAAGCAGAAATGGCCAAGAGATAAAAGTACCATTTATGACTAATCCTACTCATAAGCTTCAAGCAAAAATGATTTATCTCTACTTGTTCTAACATCTACTAAGAGTAAAAAAGTGCAACATCAGTAGCAGACATTAAAATGCAAACATTAATAAATCTCGATCCATCCATTCATCAAAACCTCCTCTAAGGGTGCAGAAGTGCATGTTCCGAGGACAAGTTTTTGACAAATTTCTGGACCCTTCTCTAAATGCATGAGAAGGGTTAAAATACTACTTCCTAATTCTAATAATAGTGTTTTTACAAAATTTAGGATGCGGTTTTCAAATGACCGTCCTTTTTCTAATCTAATTTAAAAGAAAAAACAACATTCTAAAATAAGGCTAATTCTGAATTTGGTCTTTAAAGCTGCAAGTGTTCATCATGGGCTTGAGAAGAGTCGGCTGGCTGACTTCTGTGCTGAGCTAGGTTGCGAAAACAGAATCTATGAGAGCTGGCACTACTTTTTCGGCCGTGTTTATAATGCATTTCACAGTCATCCATTGACTATGCGGCTTGACCAAGTATGCCCAATAACACTCCCAATTCAACCTGTTTAATGCTTGGATTGCTTTTCTCTTTTCCTGCGCCTTCTACTTCCATTTTGCTTCTAGTCGTAGTTTATTTGGTAGGTACCCCGGGGTGGTCTCTTCGATTAAATTGGACCTATGTAAATTCTCATTTACACAGTCAATAAGAATGTTTTCTTGCATGGCCGCTGTCTCCGCTGCTTGTTCTGCAGGAAACTGAGGCCATATGGCCTTCTTTTTGTCTTTTAGGTCTTTGGTCAGGCCGCCTTCATTTTTGTCTTTTTTGAGTAGCTCCTCTTTTCTGGACCAATCTTTGGTGGTCTCTGCTAGGTTTGGGTTCTCTGCCACAAATTTCTTAACGAATTGTGCATTGTAAGTCGCCTGCGGTTCAGGAAGATGATACATAAGTTTTAAATCTTGCGCAGCGAATGATTCGATGAGCCCGTGTCCTTGAACCTTGAATTATCTGTTGTTCATCTCTGCATTGTCAAGTATCCACTTGATCATATCCGTATATGGTAGAATTTTGGGCCTTGCTGCTATCCGGTGAATAAATGAACATGCTAGCTCCTCTAAGGACGCCTTGGAAGAGCGTTGTGAGCCCGCGACAGCAACAACCTTCATTATTCTTGGATTCTCTTCTTCAAGCAGTCTGTACATGCTTTCCCATGTCGATATCCCTGCGTCTCTATTATAGGCTATGTCTGTATACAAAGGCGCCATCTCCTTCATCTTCTCCTTCGCCTCAGAGCCTTGAGTTTTATTTTTCTTTCCCATTTCTTCCTGCGCTTGGCTTTGAATCGTCTTTAGCTCTTCGTTCCTGTAGCTCACGAGTGAAATGGAAATGACTGATCAAGAAAGGTGATGAGAGAGTTTTAAATGCGACAGATATATCAAATATGCCACCTTACGTGAAGTAATTCTTTACAAAAGCATGCGTCTTTATTTCATTTAATAGCTCACAACTAATTCATTTACTATCATTAAAAGCGCATGATCTTGAGTCAGATTATGGTAAGTGGTTTTTCTTTGAATGGCGTGCCCGAAGGATTTGCGATGAAGTGATTTATGATTTTCTTACGTAACATCGCAGATCGCGCCATTGCAAATCGCACCATCGCAGATCGCGCGAATATAATATCGCAACGATCGCAACATCGCAGGTTGTAGAAGTTTAATGTTTGCTGAATCTTGTTAGCTCATTTCTGCGATATGCGATCTTGCGATCGGTGTTATAGCAGATCGGTAAATCTTGAATTTTTTTCCTTATGAGTATTACTTTATTGCGATGTGATATTATGCTTAACACGAGAGTCTTGCGCATACCGATATTATAGAGAAATGGAGGAATTTCCTATCTTTTTTGCAACGCGGCTTTGAAGATATTTCCCTTATCATAGACTTAGGTTAAAAATATTCAAAAGACCTTTCTAAGCTTACGATAGTAACCTTATTTTGAAGAAAGGAAACTCTTGCTTTTTTCTTTAAAATTTAACTAAGGGTCCCCATTCATTTAGTATTTTGGACAACACTTAAATCAACAGGGGGGGGTGTTGCTGGCCTCAACAATGCCTCATGTTCATCTTGGCCCCATTTAAAGTTTGAGTTCCTTTTAATCATTGCTTGTAAAGGAGACACGATTCTTGAAAAATCTGGAACAAATCTCTTTACAAAATTAATCTGGCCAAGAAAAGATTGCATGGCTTTCTTGTTGTGAGGTAGGGGTACTGTAGAAATCTCCTTGATTCTGTCAGGATCAATATGAATTCCAGATTTTGACACTATGATCCAAGAAGTTTTCCTTCTCTTAATGCGAAAAAGGATTTTTTTCGGGTTAAGTGAAATCCCATGCTTTTGACAACGTTGGAATATTTGTTTTAAATCTCTAAGATGATTGTTTCGTTGCTTGGAATATACAGTTATATCATCCAAATAGATTACCATTGATTTATTAACTAACCCTTTGAATGCAATGTCCATAGCTCTCTGAAATGTGGCACCAACATTAATCAGACCAAATGGCATCTTTTGATATGCGTATGTACCCCATTTAGTTTTGAATGTGGTTTTTAATTGATCATCGGGATGTACCAACACTTGATTGTATCCTAAGAATCCATCTAAGAAGGACATCAATTCTGAGCCTGCGACCGCCTGCAGTATTTGTTCCATGGGAGGAAAAGGAAAATTGTCTTTTTGGTAGGCTTTGTTAAGATTTCAAAAGTCAATGCAGATTCTAATGTCTCCGATTTTCTTTCTAACAGGGACCATATTGGAAACCCATTTGGAATGTCGAATGGGAAAAATTATTTTGGCTTTCAATAACTTATTGAGTTCAGATTTGATCTGGTTTTCTAGATTGGGATGGATCTTTCTCAACTTTTGTTGGACAAGTTTTTCATTGTCTATCATTGGAATAGTATGTTGGATGATAGATGTGTCGTACGTTTTGAGTTCATCGTAATTCCAAGCAAAGAAACTTTTGTATTGTCTCAAGAGACGAATATACGCTAATTTTTCTTTAGGAGCTAGACCAAGGCCTAGATTGATATTCTGTGGTTTGGTATCAGTTCCTAGATTTACTAATTCATAATTCAATGTTGAACTTTGGAGTTTTGAGTTGGTAGATCTTTTAAACCGATATTTCAAATCATAAAGATCTTCTAACTTGACTACTGACTTTGGTATAGCATTGTTAGTGCTATCTTGTTGCAATTGTCGGTCATGTTGGTCTTCATCAATTATTTGATTGGTGTAGGATCCTTCAGATGTGAGGAAACTCACAATATCAGGATCGTCGTTGAAAATCCTCCAATTGGTAATGTTATCAGGAATAGATGGTCTAAAAATTAATTCAATTGAAAATCGATTAGGGCTAAAATATTATGAAGGATTCAGCTTGGAAGCTACATTAGCTAAGAGGTCTGCACTAGCATTCTGGAGTCTGAGAATTGATGAAATATTAAATGCTATAAAGTGTTCAGTCAGATCTTGAACCAAATATTGGTAATGTTTTAAATGACCTGATAAACAATGTATAGTATTATGTACCTGTCTTATTACAATTTCAGAATCTCCGAAAACTTGAAGATATTTGACGTCTAATCCGATTGCTTTGTACAACCCTTGGACTAAAGCCTCTTATTCTGCTGCATTGTTGGTGCAATCAAATTCGAGTTTGCAAGTTAGCATAGTCTTATCTCCCTCTTGACTTATTAACACGCAACCTGCTCCTGCTCCTTCATTAGACTTAGAAACATCTAAAAATAATTTCCAAAATAAAGATTTATTTATAGGACTATCTATAAAATTAATACATTTAGAATTATCTGTTTGAGAGAAATTTTCTACTTGAGATAAAACAGAATGTTCTAAGTAAGGTGAAGTATGAGCATTAAAATTTCCTAGGAAAGAATCTACTGAATAGTTGCCAATGATGTTAGAATTATATGCTATTGGTTCATTTTCTCCCTCGAGTTCTGTTATTATGTATTTCTGATGTCTTTCGCACTCAACTTTTATCTGATTTGGTTTACCATTGTAAGGGAGCCACATGTGCGACCAGTCAGTTGAAAAGTATCCATGAAGTCTTTCTGACCAATCTCTGCTAAGAATTAAGCCATAAAATTCTGGAATATCAGCAACTAAAATGTCGATAACTTGACATACCTTTGGGTTGGATGACAGCCTTATGGTGACCTGATTTAATTCACCAATCACTTCGACTTGCGATCGATCTAATTGAACTATGTGTACAACTAATTTTTGTGGTTGAACATTCAATTTTGCACATATTGATTTTGGTAAAATATTCGATGAAGCTCCAGAATCCACTAAGTAGTTATGCACATTTTTATTGAAAATTTCATAAGTAAGAAGAAATGGGGGAGTATGAGATCTCGATCTTCCTCCAATTAAGGTGATATCGTTTGGATCAACTTTATTAAACGCATTAGCTGGAGGTCTTCCCATGTCATGGGAAGCTTTAGATATTACAGCGGCAGGCAAAGGTGCAACTGGTACAACATGTAATTCTTTCAAAAGTACCTTTTGCTGGTGTTTTAACTTGCTCAATTCGTAAAAAGTGATATTGGCCCTAGTCTTTTTCATGTCTTCTATGATATTATACTCCATTTCATTCGAAACGATCAGTGTTTTAGATGGAGTTGATGGGTCTGTTTGGATTGGGCTGGTTTGAGTCGCTTTAGGTGTCATTTTCTTGGCTGCAACTTTATCCTTAGTCATCGAGCTTGCGCTTTTTGGCTTAGGGGTAGGTTGAGGAGGATCAAGTTGATTTCTACTGCGAGTACTAACCGGGAATGCCTCTTGATCCTCTTCATCTGGGAGGATGAAATCCCACATACCTTGTAACTCTACAACTTCTTCTTCATCGGTATGTTCTTCAGTAGTGATTTCCTTTTATTCTTCTTCAGATTCAGCACTTGTAATAGCGTTAGGGGGTTTGGAATCGGTTGAAGGGTTTCTTTTAAAAGGTCTGTATGGTTTTTTAGAAGAAGTTTCTGCCACTTGTTTCTTAATGTCGACCATCTCGTTAGACATGGTCTTCAAAACATTTTGCAATCCTTCTAAATCGAATGGATCTTTCAATTGTTTTTTCTTGGGGTCTTCCTTGAAAGTAACCTTCTTCTATAGCGTTTTTCTTTTCTACGGCTATAATACGTTTCTCTACTGCTATTGCTTCTTTCATATTTTCAACTAAAGTTGTTTTTTTAGCCCTATCAACAAAGATTGCTATGTTTGATGGTAAAGCAGTAATGTACCATTCACTTCGCACTTCTTCACTAGGCTGGGAAGCAGCAGGAATTTTATTTAAGATTTTATTGAAACGTAAATTGAAATATTTGATAGGTTCTTTTGACTCGGCCCTAAGGTTAGATAGGTCGTTGATCAGTGTCGCCGTAGACCTATCATCACCAAACTTAATCAAGGATTGTTCTTGGAAAATCTCCCAACTAGTAATAGATCCAGATGGTAATGAGAAATACCATGATCCGGTTGTTTCTTGCAAAGTATAAGGAAAAAGTCGAACAACAACGTCTTCATTGGTAACTCCATTAAGATTTATGGATAACATAAAGTTATTTATATGTTCTTCCACTAGCATGCCTGCCTCAGGATTAAACTTAGGCAGCCATTTTTCAGGATGGGCTGGTAGCTGACTCAAGGGTGCAAGAATTAAGACTGCCCCTGGGTTATTCCATGGAGATTGAGCCATTGCTGAACTGCTAACAGAGGAAATTGCAGAAGATGATACCTGCGGTTGAGAAGATGAGGATATTATGACTCCAGATGATTGAGAAGAAGATGTGGTAGTGCCGGTGGGCTCATGGACAATGATTTGAAGTGGAGGGGTGGATGGTTGACTTCGCGGTGAAGAGCTTGAGATGGATGATGATGATGAAAGAGTCTCGCTATTGGACCCTTTAGGAGATTTCCTTGCTCTCTTCCTTGTAGGTAGAGGTAACTTGGTTGGCTGAACACCAAACTTTTCACTCTTTAATCTGGTAAGAGGATGAGTAGGATATATTGCGAAGTCATGCTACCTTGAGATTTATCATATTTTTGAGGAGATATAGAAAATCACTGAATTTTGTGAATCAAAGATTCAACTTCAGGAGGTTTAATAGTAGATTGTTCTGGAATGTCAAGGTTTGTAGTAGCGGCTGTTACTCCTGCGACTTTTGGCTCTGGATTTAAAGATTCTAAATGTGACGGAGAAGTTGGGGGAGACGGTGAGAGCGATTTACTCTCAGAATGGTATTTAGATTTAGATTTACTTGCCATTCACAATTTCGGCCCTCCTTCTAGTGCCAAATATGTTGAAGCCTCGAAAATTGGGTCTACAACAAGGGGGATACCCACCCGGTCGGGACCTTGGTTAGCAGCTCCTTTTCCGTTTGGTATAGTGGGTCCAACTGGGGATATGGGACCAGTTTCCCAATTTATGTGTATGTGTGTGAAGAATTGATATTTCCCTTCTAAATGTTCCTAAGTGAGATGCTCTAATTCTAACTCTAATCTAATAACATGCAAACATTATTTTAATAAACAGAAACATCTAATTCTACACTAACTCGGGGTGTAATCCTTCTGTTATGCGATCTAAAATGATTTCAAATAACAATTGGTAATAAAGATCATTCAACTGCTATGAGAAAAGAATTCAATAAAGATGAACCACTTCATATAAAAAGTTAGACGAAACAGTTGTGAAAAACATATCGCATAATATTCATACATTAAGCATAAACAAATAGCTATCACCATACAAAAGTGCCAAATGATAAATCACACATTCACACATTAATATATAAACAACTGAACTTGAATATCACTTTTAACACAAGGCAGAAATAGTTAAGAGATAGAAGTACCATTTATAACTAGTCCTACTCATGAGCTTCAAGTGATAATGATTTATCTCTTCTTAATCCAACATCCACTAAGAGTACAGAAGTGCAACATCACTAGCAGATATTAAATGCAGATATCAATAAATCCAGTTCCATTCATTCATCAAAACCTCCTTAGAGGGTACAAAAGAACATGTTCTGGGGATAAGTTTTTGACAAATTTCAGGACCCTTCTCTAAATGCATGAGAAGGGTTTAAATACTACTTAACTGAACCTAAAAATAACTTATTACAAAAATGTAGGATGCGGTTTAAATGACCGTCCTCATCTTAGGAAAAAATAAAACAAAATTAAAACTCAAAAATTAAAATTACTAACTAACTGTGTATCTGATCCTTGAAATCGCACGCATTCAGCATCTGTTTGAGAAGAGTCGGCTGGCCGACTTCCAATTTTAGCTGTGTTGAGAAAACAGAATCGGTGAGCGCTGGCACCATCTTCTTGGCAGAATTAATGATGCACTTGAGAGTCATGCACTGGCTGTGTGGTTTTACCAAGTACATCCAGTAAGAATCCCAATTCAACTTGGTTAACCTTTGGATTGATTCTGCCTTTTCTTGAGCCTTCTGTCTCCAGTCTGTCTGTAATTGTTGTGCCTTTGGTAGATACCATTTTGAAGATATTTCTGACAAATACCACTGGTTTAGGATTCAAGTTTTAGTTTTTTACCTCTATCGTTGCTTCCTTACAAATTTTTGGGCTTACAGGTGACTGAGCAATTAGGAGCTTTCCTTTTCAAGAATTTTTGCTCAGTTGCCTCCTTTTCTTGATCCAGGCTTCCTTGGTGCATTTTTTCTTACAGCGGGTATAAAGCTCAAAATTTATAAAAATAATGTTTCCGTAAGCTCTTGACCCTGAGTCTTAAACTGTCTGTTTTTGATATCTGCGCTGTCTAGTATTCATTTAACCATGTCTGTGTATGGAATAATTTTGGGCCTCGCCGCTATCCTGTGTATGAACGAACAAGCTAGTTCTGTAAGGAATGCCTCAGAGGAACTATGTGAGCCTGTAGTAGCCTCGACCTCCATTACTCTCGGATTCTCTTCCTCAAGTAGATTGTGCATGCCTTCCTAGGTAGCAATACCAGTGTCTCGGTTGTAGGTGGTGTCTGTATACAAGGGCGCCATTTCCTTCTCTTCAAAGCTCAGGGCTCTGCCTTTCTTTCCTATAGTATCCTACGTACTACTTTGTATCGTTCTCTGTTCTTCGTTCCTGCAATTTACAAGTGAAGTGAGAATAATGATAAGGAAAGGTGACGAGAAAGCTTTAAATTCCGAGGACATATAAAATATACCACCTTACGTGAAATGATTTTTTGATAAGAACGAAACCCTATTCCATTAATTATTGGCAACTAACTCATTAATTGGCATTAAAGCGCATAACCAGGTCTTGGTTTATGGAAAATACTTTTTCGAACCACGAGCCCGCAAGATCTGCGATGAAGCGATTTTGCGATTTGCTTCACAATATCGTAGATCACAACATCGCAGAATCACAACATCGCTTGCTTGCTATATCACAAACTCACAATATCGCATTATCGCATAATCGTTCTATCACATTTTCGCTTTTATCGCAATATTGTATAATTTCTCTATCACAATATCGCAATATCGCGAGATCGCGGGAGCATGGCATATGACAGTTTTCGTTAATCTGTTTCCTGTGATTTGCGATATGCACTGTCGCATATTGGCAGTTTAAAGTCTTTCAACGTAAGCAGTGTTTTGACGCATGCGATGCGATATATGCCCGTAGTCCCTTATCGCGATCTCGCAATCTTAGAATTTGGCTTGCAAAGGGGGTGTCCATGATTTTTTTGCGATGCGATATTTCCTAAGGAATAATCTTATTTTATCATAGAACTTAGGCTTTTTTATTTTTTAAGGGTTTTCTCCTAAATTTTTTTGACGGTAAGTTTTATTAAAAAAGGAAATACAAGTACTAATTGATTTTTTTAAATTTTGACTAAGGGTCCCCACTTATTTAGTATTAGTAATAACACTAAATAAGAAGGGGGGTTATTGCTGGCCACAACACATTCCCACATTTAGAGCAAGCTTCAATATCAATTGTATTGTCATCATCATATGAAAGTGACTAATAACAACCATTAGGATAAAACTGTGGTTTTACTAAATGAGACTTCTGTTTTAAACCACCATCCAAAAAGTAATTCAACTTCTCAAGGTTCTCTCTTGTTATCCCAAAAACACCACCAATTCTCAACTGCCTCAATCTGCACACTCTGCATTCTCTATGTGCTTTGAAATTTTTTACAATGCCATCCGCAGTCAACCTTGTGCAACTTGGAAAACATAACTAGAAAGCCTAGAAACAAGTGCACCATATATAGTCAAGGGAAGAGTAGGAGGTACCAAGTGAAAATGATATTTCACACAAAACTTACGAATTAACAAGATTAACTTGTGCAAGTGTAATGAAACAATATAATTAGATTAATAAAACCTAATACACTTGATAATGAAAAGAAAAGTCCACAATCAATTCACAGTATGGTTAATAAAAAAATGGAAAAACTAAACAAGAGAACAACCTACAAGCAGTAGCTACCATGCAACATTATTTTATGTGCCAATGATAATGGTATTTCCATTTCTAACATGGGCTTCAAACACCCTAGGCACATGTTAAACACTGATATGCCGATTGAAGTAGTTCAAATCATGAAAGAGGTCTCGCAAAGAATTCACAATTCAAGGAGAAAACTAGAATGCACTCAATTAGAGGGGTAGATAGAGAAGAACTAAATCTGACCCTACTTGGTTTTCTAGTCTTACCCCAAAAGTACCATGTTCACAAAATATGTAAATGCTTGTATCCAGGTCAAGAATGTTGAACTTCTTGGTGATTTGATTGATTTAGTCAACATATAGGTGGGGCTAAAACATGTCGCTCAAGTTGTTAGTGGTCACTGAAAATGCAACCAACTATGTCATTTGTTAGCTATTGTTGATGGAGAGACACCCCCTATATTATAGATAACATATGTCACCCATTGTACAGACCTCAAGTTAGAGAATTGGAAAAAACATTGGGTCCAAGAAAAATTATAGAAGGTATCTATAAAAGTATTGTCTTACTTTTGTCAGTGTAGACTTATAAAGCAAAAAATGCAACCAATAAACCTTTGTAACACACTATCATAAATAAGTACCACCTTCTCAAATACCACTTACAAAATGCTTTGTTTTTGTGTGCCAAACGTGGTCATGACAGGCGGTCCTGAAAATACAAGGTCAATATATAACCATTGTTAACTACAATTATAATACAAAAGGCTCCAAAATTTGTGCTTTGAGTTGGATCAGGGTGAGGTTGTGACAATGGTGTTGGTAGCTGATGCATGGGATTAGGGAAGCTTTGGAACTTGCACAAGTCATGATATGGTAAAATAATCATTGGTGGCCCTATCTTGAATTGACTTTGAACTAGAATGGAAGTTCAAATCCATCGCAGGACTGCTCAATCCTCTATGAATGAATATCTCACTCTGCAAGGCTACCATGGTTGATTCAAATCAAACCCAATTCTTCCTTTTTGAATATGTTTTTCATTATTTTGAAGTATAAATAAATTTCATCAATTGGCTAATACAAGTTGTGATGGAGACTGAAGTGAAGAGAATTGCAGAAGAAAAAATGCTCATCACAGATTTGTTATACAGATTGAGGGGCTCCATCAAATGCATGACAACATTCTTAAAAATTATGAGAAGCCATATTTGTCAAGAAACAAAGTTGATATTCAGGGAAATATGATCCTATATCTTCAACAAATTTGCCGTGAACTTAGCAAGCTTATAATCTTTAACTTCCTAGACTTTGTACAAAAGCTCTTGAGCATCGTTCAAGTTGTCAGTGGTCACTGAAAATGCAGCCAATGTCATTTTTCAGCTATTGTTGATGGAGATACACCTCACCATATTATAGATACCATATGTCACCCATTGTATAGACCTCAAGTTAGATAACTGGAAAAAAAAATTTGGGTCCAAGAAAAAGTATAGAAGGCTAAGTCCATAACCAAATATATCTACAATCATACCAAGGTGCCTAGCATTATGAAGGCTCAAACTAAAGGCAACAAACCAGTTCACACTCTTGCACAAACATCATTTCCCTAAAATTTATTGTTTCACAAATACTAGGTTTAAAGATGTTAATGGCATGTCACTAGACAAATTATGTATATGCAAAGGCAATTGATGTCAATCAGTTTGTCATGTTTATAATTTCATAATGGTTAAACGAATTGATTGAATTGTCTATGTGGGTAGTTTTCGGTCAAAACCAAGCCCGTGCACTGTTCTACAAACTTTTTCTGAAGATGCATAGTGTTTCTTAAAAAACTAATGATAAAAACTTATTTTCTTCTACAAGATCCTGTCCAATGGATAAAATTTAGCTCAAATCCCCAATTGAGGAGCTATCTTTATGACTTTCACAAATTGGAAAGTCAATATTTTTTTGCGATATTTTTGCAAATTGAGATTTGTGCGATCCCTTAATGTTTCGTACTGATAACGAAATATATTTTCATTTTTTAGATAGAATAAAAAATCCAAATGTACTAAATCAATTTTCCAAAGTGATTATGCTCTCGAGGGACAAGTGGGATATACATTTTTCCATTATATTTAGTGTAATGAGTGAAAATATTGCTACACCATCACAACTTAATCTGATAACATTGTTTGACAATCACTAACTACAAGATTGAACTACTTAGTCCCACCTTATGATATCAAACAACATGCAAATCAGGCCCACAAACATTGACATATACAAAGCAATAGGAAGCACAATCCAGGAACTAACATATTGAATCCACCACCACAATTACTTAATTGTCTTACTGTTAAATAAAGGAATATTTAAAACTATGGACCATTTAAGAAATCTAAAATAAAATGATCACCTGAAGTTATGAGATGTCCTTATCAACATAAAATAGGTGGAATTATAAAAATAAATGTGCCATTTTAGTTATCTAAGGATAATTTCAATTAGGTAAAAGAATTAAAATGAGTCATGCATTGTCCATTTGCAACACTTAAGAATGCTTTTTATCAATGAAAAAATCATGTAAACTTGAATTGCATTCTTCAGTGAAAAATAACTCCTAAGGTATTTTCATTTTGAGAAACTCATTTCCATTTCCTGGGATTTGAATTTTTTAGTTACTCAAGCTGTTATAGCATAAGTTAATTTGAGATATAAATATTATTATTTCAATCATTTTAATTAACTTGCGTTTTTGTAAGAACCTTTATTCTTTGTTGTAAAAAAATAATATCCTATAAAATAGGTATGACCTACCAATAAGGGGGTTCACTAAATGTTAATCCATTGGCCATGATTCCATTCTCATTGTGGTTTTCACCAAAAATATCTCACAATATTTTTCAAATGAAGCCAGATACAAGTCTTGGGCTATTTTGGCAGAATAAATGCTCTCATTCTCATCATCTAAGCCGAAGTAATGTTGTATAGGATTTTTCCTTAGTGATAAAGTTTGGCATAATGTTCTGATGTACTACATGTAAAATTGACTCTTTCATAGTCTAAGGACTAAAATAGTTAAATGGTTCACTATAAAGTTAGTTAAATGATTGTAATCCAGCCTTGATGGCCACACTAGGGTTTGAGCTAGAGATTAACTATGTCCTATTTATAGAAGTGAGTTTAAGAGAGAAAGGATTGGAAGAACTTGTCCATGCAACATTAATCTCTTGAATGCCTCATGGACTGTCTTAAATTTTCTATAGGATAGTGGAAATTGCTAAGATGGAATGTGGAATAGGACATGTGACTAAGTAGACATACTGGTTACATGGTCAAGCTATGTAACAAATAGATTTGATCGTGAAGAGAATGGCTTTAAGTGGGTTTCCATTTCAGTGCCCAAGTTTACCACTATAACACTATGGTTTTTATTTGATGGGTATGTGATTTGTTTATGCTTCTTCTATGTTCTTGTTCCTTATTATAATATGCATTATACAAATGCTTTAATAATGGGCATGGATTGGGCTAATGATTAAGACAATGTTAACAAGCTTAATTATGATAGGGCATGCAGGCTTCACTGTAGCTAGGGTTTAAGACTTCAGATAGTTCTGTACAACATACTAAGTGCCCTCAAAATTTAGTGTCCAACAGGAAATATACTCTTTACAATGCAACTTCCTAGGTCTCCTTCTTGAAGCCTAAACAAGGATGACCTAAAAGAGGGAAAGGATTATCTTGTCAAACCAATAACCTTAAGCCTTGCCTATTTAAGTATGAGATAATAAACTTTCACTTGCCAAAGCTAAAAACAAACACACACACACACACACACACATACATATATAAAGAGTGAACTATGAAAGTCCATTCCACCTTGAAGTTATGTTACCAGAAACAAGAAATGAGAAACGAAACAAGAAATGAAAATAGGACGAGAAACATAGTTTGGAGGTTTCACATTCAAGAAATGAGGAGAGAGAAAAAACAAGAAAAATATAAAAAACACAAAACAAAGATTCATCATCAACATTCCTACCATGCATCTAATGACATTGAAATTGAATAACAAACGAAATGTTAACATACCATGTTGATATTTCTTCTAGGGCAAAAACCACACCACCAATCAGTGCACGAAATGTTGTGGCAACACCAAAAACAACACCACATATGAAAATATCACACCTATCTTGATCATTTTTGAAGTACCTTATCCATATCCATGTTATATGATAAAATTTTGAGTCGCCCTGACTGAGGAGAGATTCTATGCAAGGCCCAATGTGTATCATGGGACCTTTCTTCCACAACTCCAATCCAACAAACACAACACATATACTTCCAAATAGCTGGACACAGCTAATATTTAATAACCATTTAAAAACTAATGAAACATGAGAGAGGTTATACTCTAACTTTCACATATGTAGTGATTGACCAACATTGCAGCTATTCTTTTGGACATTTTCCCTAGTACCATTTGAGTAAAATCATAAATTCTCTTACACTTCAGTTTCATTTTTCATGGGGGATTGAATAGAGGATTATGTCTCTGTTGAACTATTTACAAACCTTAAAAATTCATGGGAGTTTAATTGTGTTTTATATGTACATACCTTAACAAAAAGGGTATTTGGACCTAGAAATGTAGACAGATCCACCCCATTCAGGTAACCCTTGATTTCTCGCACACCGTCCCCTACTTCTATTTGTGCAATATAAGAAGTACGCACTACCACCAATAACATTAATGCTAGATTAAAACCTATAAGCACTAACAAGGCTAATGTATGCCTACATTGAAACGCGTTTCAACCATCTGTCAAAAAAATAAAATTGGGCGCTACTATTATTGCAGTCAACAACAACTCATCATCAAATAGTAGAAATTCAATAGAAACAAATGAATTGATAGGTAAACAAGGTGTTGGAAATAATACTGAGAGGGGGGGTGAATCAGTATTATCAAGTTCTTTTAATAAATCTTCCTTATTTATACTTTGAATTATTTTTGCATGTCAGTACCATAAAATAATGAGCATGAACAAAGAAAACAGATAGTCACACCAAAGAACACCAGATGTAAGGTGGAAACCCAATGTGGGTGAAAACCACCTGCTGCAATATGTCTCTATCTTCTTTCAAATTAGAAACTCCTTTTACAATGGTTTTGTACTGGTGCAGTCCTTTACCAGTACGCAGGCTGCAACCTGCAGAGAGCTACAACTCTCTCTCGTTTTCCAGTCTCTCCTGGAAGGGAGCTACAACCCCCTACTTCTTTTCTTTCAAGGATCACTTTTCATAAATTTTCAAACTAGATCCATAAACATCAAGAGATCATCAAGTACAAGTAAATCACCCAGTCAACTGCAGTAACCAGATCAACAATAACAGTAAACTAAACCCAGAACACCTTATCAACAGAGAAAAGTCAGCCAACAAAAGATCTTAAGATAGATACGCAGTTTTTCTTTCTCTGGCCTACGAGCGTACGCACTTCACCTTCTGCTCCCCTGCGTATACCCGCAGAGACCCTTCTGCCGCACCGCGTACCCACACACTGTTTCTTCAATCACGCTGCGTATTGTTACTGTAGGCACGCACCCACAGATACTATCGCGCCGCGTACTGCTACTATAGCCACGCACCCATAGATACTATTGCGCCGCGTACTTTCCCTGTGCCCATGCACCTGATCCTCTGTCGCACTGCGTACCCACGCACTGTGCCTTCTTCTGCTCTGCGTACCCACGCAGTGCGCCTTCTTCTGCTCTGCGTACCCACACAGTGCGCCTTCTTCTGCTCTGCGTACCCACGCCCTTGCACTGTTAATAACCTGCATACTTCTGGTTAGGGCCGAATTGGCAGTCCACCAGTGTGCTACAAATCATCAGATGCCCAGATCTGATCATGCGCTCGAGAGATCACCCTTCATAGATTCGCTTTCAACTTCACTTTTATATAGATCAAGCTTTTAAAACAATAACCCAATATTTCAGATCTTAAGATATTCAATTTGCAAAAGATGCCTAGCCAAGAGATCTCCTTTGCTT
Source organism: Pinus tabuliformis (assembly GCA_031772625.1). NCBI lineage: Eukaryota > Viridiplantae > Streptophyta > Pinopsida > Pinales > Pinaceae > Pinus > Pinus tabuliformis. The sequence goes on along the minus strand of CM062820.1, from coordinate 376,985,717 downwards.
TATATAGGCAAGCTCTTCCTAAAATCATGGATCAATACCATAGATAACCAATACAAGGGGCCCAAAAACATGGGGCTCAATAATAATAATAATATAAAACAATACCACGAGCCAAAACCATAGAATCACGAACGGCGGGCTAAATACCACGAGCCAAACATAAGAAACCCCACGTGAGCGCGCTTTTCTGCCTTGAAGTAAGTGAACTGGGGGTACGCACCTTCTGAACGGGTGACCTGCGTGTCTGGTCGCAGTCTCTTCACGGCGTACCTGCGTGTACGCACCTTTTGAACTATTCTCCTGCATACCTCTTAATTTTCAACATTTTGAGAGCCTGATCAGAGCATTGCCATTTGAGGGTGTTGCCATCAAGTACAACATCTGTAACATAGAGCCATACCAGAATGATAATGCCAAAATCTCCCCCTTTGGACTTGATGGCAACCTCAAGATCTTCAACGTCATTCTCCCCCTTTGACATCAAGGGCAAAGGGTTATGCTCCCCCTAAGAACATGCTCCCCTTGACTATAAACCAGATTTGCAAATAAGAACCATAAGCCACCAAAAAAACCATAAATGACCATGAAAGAGATAGAGACATATTGCAGCAATATTCAGACCAACATCCATGATCTCCTTCTGTACTTCCTCCATAATGCCAACAATGCATTATATGCTCCCCCTGAATCTGTGCCATTCGATCTTCAACCAATCCGCAACCCTGCACATGTACGCATATGCCCCAGATGAGCCTTGCGTACAACCAACCATCAGAAGAGTTTCAACAAGATGATGCATCAACAACCCCCAGCTTTTGCCTGAGGTATTCAAAGGTCTCCCTGGGCAATGGTTTGGTGAGTATATCAGCAACTTGTTCCTTAGAAGGAACATACTCCAACTTGACCTTTTTTTCAAGTACTTGTTCCCGGAGGAAATGATACTTGATCAGTATGTGCTTGGTCTTTGAATGCATGACTGGGTTCTTTGAAATTCTGATTGCACTTGTGTTGTCACATAAGATGGAGATAGGTGGTGTACAAGTGATTTGAAAGTCCTGCAAGATCTGCATCATCCAAAGGAGTTGAGTGCAGCAAGATGCAGCAGCAACATATTCTGCTTCAGCTGTCGACAAGGCAATCGAGCTCTGTTTCTTGCTGAACCAAGATACTAATCTGGAACCCATAAAGAATGCACCACCACTTGTGCTCTTCCTGTCAGCCACGCTTCCTGCCCAATCTGCATCTGTATAAGCATGAAGTGTGAGATCTGTATCTCTAGGATACCATAAGCCAAAATTTTGAGTTCCTTGAAGATATTTAAAGATTCTCTTCACTGCCTGAAGATGAGTTTCCTTCGGATTTGCTTGAAATCTTCCAACTATTCCCACTACATGCATGATATCTGGCCGGGTACCTGTCAAATAAAGTAGACTTCCAATCATAGATCTGTAGGTTGGTTGATGCACTGCTGCTGATTCATCATTTGCACTGAGGCTACATCCTGTGACCATGGGTGTACATACTGGTTTTGCATCTTCCATGCCATATTTCTTCAAAATCTGCTTGAGATACTTGGTTTGAGATAGAAAGATCCCTCCTTCTTTTTGTTGGATTTGCAAACCAAGAAAATATGTCAGTTCTCCCAGCAAGGACATTTCGAATTCTTTCTGCATCACCAAGGCAAATCTTTGACTCATAGCTTCTTCATTGCTGCCAAAGATAATGTCATCTACATACACAACAAGTATTAGCAATTTGTCATTTTCAACTTTTATATAAAGATTGTTGTCTGCTGATCCTTTTGAAAAACCTTGTTGATGAAGATATTTGTCCAAACGATAGTACCAAGCCCTTGGAGCTTGCTTGAGACCATAGAGAGCCTTTTTCAATCTGCATACAAGATTTGGATCATTTCCAAGAATGAAACCATCTGGCTGCTCAATGTATACTTCTTCTTCCAAGTCTCCATTCAGAAAGGCTGATTTCACATCCATTTGAAATACTTTGAAGTTTTGAAAGCTTGAGAGAGCAAGGAACATTCGGATGGCCTCAAGTCTTGCAACAGGAGCAAAGGTTTCTTCAAAACCTATTCCTTCTTGCTGCGCATACCCTTTACAAACAAGTCTGGCCTTGTTTCTAATTACTTCTCCATTTTCATTCAATTTATTTTTGAAGACCCATTTTGTCCCTATAACATTCTTATCCTTTGGTCTAGGAACTAGCTCCCAAGTGTTGTTCTTTTCGATTTGCTCAAGTTCTTCATCCATTGCTTTCACCCAACATTCATCTTTGCATGCCTCTTTCACATTTTGTGGTTCAGTGGAAGAGAGTAATGCCAAATAGCTTGAAGCTTCTGCAACTGTTCTTCTTGTTTGTACACCTGCTTCTTTCTGAACATATCTGGATGGAGTCTTCTCTTCTATCCTTATCTGCTCCTCTGGTTCTTCTTGAGGTTCTTTTTCTTCATCATTCTGTCTTTGAGGGTAGTCTTCTTCTTCTTCGATATCTTCATGATTTACTTGCCTAGGAATGTATCCCTTCTCATCAACCACTACATCAATGCTGTAAACAATTCTTCCAAGTCTTTTATTGTAGCACTTGTATGCTTTGCTGTGTGGAGAATAACCAAGAAGAATGCCTTCATCTGCTCTAGGTTCAAGTTTTCCAAGTTGCTCATCAGTATTCTTAATATAGCATTTTCTTCCAAAGATTTTGAAGTGCTTTACCGAAGGAGTCTCACCATACTAGAGCTCATGAGGAGTTTGAGTGTTGTTCACTCGGACATTTTTTTTTTTGAGAATAACCACCGCAGCATATGCAGCTTCACCCCAAAAAGTTGCGGCAGTTCCAGACTTATCAAGCATAGCACGAGCCATTTGTTGGACTGTTCTGTTCATTCTTTCCACTACTCCATTTTGCTGAGGAGTTCTAGCTGTAGAGAATTCTCTTCTTATCCCATGTTCTTCACAGAAATCGAAAAATTCATTTGAGGTAAACTCTCCACCTCTGTCGGATCTGAGGCACTTAATTTTGTATCCTGATTCATTTTCAACCAAGGCTTTAAAGGATTTGAATTTTTCGAATGCTTCATCTTTGTGCTTCATAAGTCCTAACCAGAGAAACCTGGAGAAATCGTCAATGAATAATATCAAGTATTCTTCTCCTCGAGGTGTCCTTTTCCTGAATGGTCCACATACATCTGTATGTACAAGCTCAAGAGGCATGCTAGCTGATCCTTCCTTCTCTGGAAAGTTAGTTCTGGTTTGCTTTCCAAACTGACATGATTTGCATATGGTGTTGTCTGGAATTTTGATATCTGGAAGACCGCGAACTGCCTGATATTTGCATGCTTTCCTTATTTGTGAAAAGCTTAGATGCCCCAACCTCCGGTGCCATAGCCAGTGTTCATCATCCTTGCTTAGATAGCATGGTTGTTGTCCCTCTTCAAATATGTATAGATTATTTGGAGTTCTTTTGCCTTTGATCACTGTTTTACCTGTATCAAGATCACGAACAAAACATCCATTTGTTCTAAATACCACCTCGGTTCCTTGATCACACATCTGGCTGACACTCAGAAGATTATGCTTCAATCCATCAACATACAAAACATTTCCAGCTTTGACCTTTTCTTTTAACTGAGCAGTGCCTTTTCCTTTTATAGTTGTAGGAGTATCATTTCCAAAAGAAACTTTCTTTCCCTTTTCTAGAGCAGAATATGATTCAAGTTTTTCTTTATCACCTGTCATATGCTTCGAACATCCACTGTCAATGTACCATAGATTTTCCTATCCCTCTGCATAAAATGCTATTCCACATCTTTCTGTTTGTGGTTCCTTTATTCTCCATGTTTTGGTGCTTGAGGCTTGTTCCTTTGTCTGCTGAAACCTGCTCCTGCATTCAGAATCTTCATGACCAAAGTTATTGCAAATAGAACATTCAACTTCATTTTCAAGAACCGAAAAGTTGTTATAGGTCCTTTTTGTAATCCCGGTCATACTTCTTTGTTTTTGAGCTTCTCTAGTCATGATTGTTTTATATGCAACACATTGAGCTGCTTTGTGACCAAAGTTATGGCAAGAAAAGCATTGTCCATTGAAGAAACTTCTGCGGTTATCCAATCTTCCGGCCAAACGATTGTAATTTCTATTGTCATTCATTCTTGAAGCAAATTGAGAGGATTTTACCTGTGGCTGGTTATAGCTTTTGTTCATCCTTAAGACGGATTGCCCCTGATTTTCATGATAGTCTTTGTTTGTAATTGGTCCCTGCTTTACCTGATGATCTCCATTGTGCCTTTGCTCATTTCTTCTTGCTGCATCAAGATAACTTTTTGAGGTGGATGCTTGAGAAGTTTCTCCATTATAGCCCAGACCTGTCTTGTTTAGAGGAGAACGTTGTACATTGATGATCTCATCCAGAGTTTCAGATCCTTTGACAAACTTAAGATTAATAGCCTTTGTTTTCTCAATTTCTTTTCTAAGACCAACAATTTCACCTTCTAACTTTTCAAGATATTTTTCCTTTTCATCAATTTGAAGTTGTAGAGTATCAATGATCCTATTCTTTTCTTCTATACATGTCTTGAGTCTAGAAATTTCTTCACAAAAGCTATCCACATCTATAGCATCCATGTAATCATCATCTTCAAATGCCATTAAAATTTTATAGTCATTACCTCGTTCATATTCATCACTATTTGATAGACCATCACTATCTTCATGCGTGTAGTAGCTTTTCTTATTTGCAATCTGTTTCTTGTTCCATCTAGCAGGTTCCTTTCCTTTATCCTTATAAGGACATTTTGCAGCATAATGACCTACTCTTCCACAAGCAAAGCATTTAAAAGGTAACTTACCTCTGAACCTTCCAGAACCCCTTTGAAGATTTTTGACAAAATTTGATTCTTCTTCTTCTTCTTCTGGCACATGACTTGCTTCATAATAGTCTTCTTTGCCTGAAGCCTTGAAAGCAGCTTCTCTTCTATCTGAAGGACCTCCCTTTCTCATTTCATAAGCAGTTAGAATTCCGTGTAGCTGAGACATAGTAAGAATTCATAGATTTTCCTTTTCTTCTATTGCAGACACTTTAGATTCAAACTTGGGGGACAATGATCTTAGAACTTTTTCAACCACAATAGCCTCTTTTATTTCTTCACCCAAGTTTTTCATGCAATTAACAATCTCATCTACTCGAAGAAAATAGTTAGCCACACTTTCATCATTATACATTCTGAGATTCTCATACTGAATCCTGAGGGTTTGAAGTTTAGCACGCTTTACCTGTTCATCTCCTTCATAGCTCAAGACAATCTTGTCCCATATTTCCTTTGCGGATTTATATTGCACAACCTTTACGAATTCTGTTTGAGATAAGCATCCTAGCAGAGTATTGACTGCTTTAGCATTTGTTTCATATTTCTTCTTCTCAGCCGAATCTGTAGGAGTCGCTGAAGGAAAAGTGTAGCCTGTATCTATGATATCCCAAACTTCTGTACCAAGAGATTGAAGATAGGCAGTAACTCTTACCTTCCAATAATTGAAGTTTGTCCCATCAAAGATTGGTGGCCTGATTGATGCTTCCCTCTCATAGTTGCTCATGATGAATGATCTTCCTCCAAGTGATCAAGCTTCTCTGAAGGACCTGCTCTGATACCAATTGTTGGAAATAATACTGAGAGGGGGGGTGAATCAGTATTATCAAGTTCTTTTAATAAATCTTCCTTATTTATACTTTGAATTATTTTTGCATGTCAGTACCATAAAATAATGAGCATGAACAAAGAAAACAGATAGTCACACCAAAGAACACCAGATGTAAGGTGGAAACCCAATGTGGGTGAAAACCACCTGCTGCAATATGTCTCTATCTTCTTTCAAATAGAAACTCCTTTTACAATGGTTTTGTACTGGTGCAGTCCTTTACCAGTACGCAGGCTGCAACTTGCAGAGAGCTACAACTCTCTCTCATTTTCCAGTCTCTCCTGGAAGGGGGCTACAACCCCCTACTTCTTTTCTTTCAAGGATCACTTTTCATAAATTTTCAAACTAGATCCATAAACATCAAGAGATCATCAAGTACAAGTAAATCACCCAGTCAACTGCAGTAACCAGATCAACAATAACAGTAAACTAAACCCAGAACACCTTATCAACAGAGAAAAGTCAGCCAACATACGCAGTTTTTCTTTCTTTGGCCTGCGAGCGTACGCACTTCACCTTCTGCTCCCCTGCGTATACCCGCAGAGACCCTTTTGCCGCACCGTGTACCCACGCACTGTTTCTTCAATCACGTTGCGTACTATTACTGTAGGCATGCACCCACAGATACTATCGCGCCGCGTACTGCTACTGTAGCCACGCACCCACAGATACTATCGCGCCACGTACTTTCCCTGTGCCCACGCACCTGATCCTCTGTCGCGCTGCGTACCCACGCACTGCGCCTTCTTCTGCTCTGCGTACCCACGCAGTGCACCTTCTTCTGCTCTGCGTACCCACGCAGTGCGCCTTCTTCTGCTCTGCGTACCCACGCCCTTGCACTGTTAATCACCTGCGTACTTCTGGTTAGGGCCGAATTGGCAGTCCACCAGTGTGCTACAAATCGTCAGATGCCCAGATCTGATCATGCGCTCGAGAGATCACCCTTCATAGATTCACTTTCAACTTCACTTTTATATAGATCAAGCTTTTAAAACAATAACCCAATATTTCAGATCTTAAGATATTCAATTTGCAAAAGATACCTAGCCAAGAGATCTCCTTTGCTTTATATAGGCAAGCTCTTCCTAAAATCATGGATCAATACCATAGATAATCAATACAAGGGGCCCAAAAACATGGGGCTCAATAATAATAATAATATAAAACAATACCACGAGCCAAAACCATAGAATCACGAACGACGGGCTAAATACCACAGTCCAAACATAAGAAACCCCACGTGAGCGTGCTTTTCTGCCTTGAAGTAAGTGAACTGGGGGTACGCACCTTCTGAACGGGTGACCTGCGTGTCTGGTCGCAGTCTCTTCATGGCGTACCTGTGTGTACGCACCTTTTGAACTATTCTCCTGCGTACCTCTTAATTTTCAACATTTTGAGAGCCTGATCAGAGCATTGCCATTTGAGGGTGTTGCCATCAAGTACAACATCTGTAACATAGAGCCATACCAGAATCATAATGCCAACACAAGGTTGGATTAATTCATCGACATTTGTTCCCCTCTATGTAACATTTCATTGAATCTAGATGGTTTGGGTGCATGGGTTATCCACATCATAAAACTAATATTATCATAATAGTGATATTTATTGTACCATTTACATCAATAATTATAGAAATATCTACATCATAATAGTAATATTATGAACAGTAAGCTTAACCATATCATATTTGTTGGACTGAAAATGTGGTGCATTTCACACTACTATTATGATACAAACTAATATAAATTAATCAAATTTTGTTGTGTGTTCATCAACATGTGTATTGAATCTAGAGGGTACACTGAATGTATTGACTATGGACATTATTAACTCTGTTTGTCTCTTCCGAACTGCGCACTGAGTCTATATAATGCATTAAATCCATTTAATATCATAGCCCAGACTCAGCTAAATCAGATGAATCTTCATAAATTTGTGTTACATATGAGACCCAAGTTTATATGGGTACGTGAGTGTGAAGATAGAACAGGCATAGTATAAGCCTCTAGATATGTTTGTCTCTTCCTAATTGTGCACTGAGTCTATATAATGCATTAAATCCATTGAATATGGTAACACAAACCCATATAAACTAGATGAAGCTTCATAACTTTGTGTTACATATGATACCCAAGTTTAGATGGGTATGTGAGTGTGAATATAGAACAAAGTATAGGCCTCTAGATATAAATGATTTGTCCTCAAACAACAAAAAATGAATCTGTGATTTCAAATGAAATAGCTATATCGCCTTGCGACCTCGCATTCATTACATTCAAAGAGTAGGGAAATGGGAAATTCAACTCTATATTTGTACACCATATGTGGTTTTATTGGCATGCTTGGTGTTAGGGCTTAGCTAAACAATATTGCACCAGTAAATGGAGAAGATCTAATATCTCAATTCTCTAGTCTCACATTTTGAAAAATAATGGATATGACAACCAACCTCACTAACAAAGTGGCCAGGCATTACAATTTTTGTATAATGAACATGTAAGTCCTGTAGGTTTTTTGGGGTGTTACTACAATAAAATCCTGATAGATTACCTGCAATGAAACTTTTTCCTTATCATTTTGGCTGGAAGATCTTATTCATGAATTCTAAAAGTCCTTCCTATTCTTTTATTAAATATGCAGACAAGAAGAAAGGAATGATGCATTTAATTTCTCTTCAAACTTGGGCTTCATATATAAGTGCATCTTCGAAACAAAAGGTATGGATTTTATTCTAATCATTCATGTTTTTGTTGGGGTTTCTTTGGTCAGCCTTCACTTGGTGCTTAGTAGCTCGAGAAATATGAAGGATATATGTTTGTATTAGTACATACCATCTAACCCTGGGACTGACATGCACCTCGAGGTTTGTCAAGCTCGAGGATGCATATTTTGTGTTCCAGTATTCGATATGTTGGCCACTAGGAAAAACCTATCAAGTTTGGATATGCAACCTCGAAGGTTACAACCTCGAGGTGCACATTTGATGCAAGTTTTGATGGGTTTGTGCTAGTGCCAATATTCAAATACAATCCACTATCTAGATTCAATGAGAAGAGGAGGAACAAGGTCTGCAAGTCATTGATGATATTATCGACAAATCCCAAGAGGATGATGGAGAAATTGATCAATAATAAGCAATTTTTTATCTCAAACATTGGATTTGGATAAAGAAATTTTCACTAGACCAGTAGTAATAAATTCTTACCCCACCTGTAATACAAAATCCTTGTTCACTAGAGATATTAGTGTTATACTTTTCTAGAGATAATGAGAATAATAAATTCAATAAAATGTAGAGAATTCAACCTTATCCCAAAATGGGGGAGAACACTTTCAGGGTAGGGGATAATTTTGAGTAGTCCTGATACTTGTCATTATATCTAGCATGAACCCTTATATCCACCATGATCGTAAAGGAGATGGATGATCTCCAAGCTACTTAACAAAGTCTAAACTTCTTGATGATCATGCTTTCAGTGGCAAGGGAATCGTGATGAATGTCTCAAATTACACTTGACACTCCTAATCTAATGATTACACAAATTACTCATGAGCCTTGGTATTGCAACAAGAATGATGCAACTCCTAAGGCTACCAAAATTAAATTATCAACCCAGGGTTCGTACAAACTTAAGAGGTATCGACACTATATGTGCAACATACAATGTGTCCTTCCTTTGCTTTCATGATGTAATGGAGTGCATGTACTGAAATCAAACCCTAAACTAATTGCAGAAAATGAACTGAAATGGAAACCCTAACCTATTGCAATAAATAAAGTACAAGGAAAGAAACATATTCTAATTTCATAAAGATCATGAACTAAATGTAAAAGAAACCTAACTTAACCCTATTTATCACATGTGATGATTTAAACTAATTGAGCATGGAATCTGATCTAGAGAGTGCTAACTGTTGTGTGCATGAATAAATATAAAATAACTTTTTCCTTTTTATCTTTTTGCTTGAAAAATGTAAATGCTAATCTTGCTTGGTTCTTTGGCAGGGGAGACATGTGTGGAGGAAAAGGAGTACAATGGTTCAGATGGCTTGGAGGGAAAGTAGGGGCCTAATCCTAGCTTCTAGTGATGATTTTTCTCAATTCAGGCTCAAAACATGCCACTACAGGTTTTCCTACAGGATGTCTACAGGAAGTACTAGTTCCTATAGGATGTCTACAAGATCCCCTATTTTATTACAAAAAGTAGGTCGAAAGCTTAGGAAGTGGTCTAGAAGGTGGAATGGAGATTTGGAAAGGTGGATAATGGAATAATAAGGCATGGAGGTGGTGGACACTACCCAGAACTCAAGGAAGGGCTTCAAGATGGGTAGGTTTTCTTAATGGAAATGGAAATTTTTTCTTATAAAACAAGAATTTAGGTTGAGAATTTAGTGGATTTTGGCGATATGGGTGGATGAGGGGAGATGAGGTATCCCTACAATGTAGAATATCTTGCAACAACACACATTATTTTTTGCATCTATCCACAAATTCCTCTATACATGGGAAATATTTATTGAATAACGAAAAATTATTAGTCTAAAAATCAGAAATTTGAGAACTAGTGAGCTAGTAAATCTGTCAAATTCCTAACCTAATCAAGTGAAAATGCAATGGGGTATTTTTTTTATTATATATATATATATATATATATATATATATATATATATATATATATATATATATATATATATATATATATATCTAATGCAAGTGGAACCAACTCGACTGAAGCTCGTTAGGACGCTCTAAAAATAGCAGAAATTTACTATTCTTTGCTACAAAGGAGTTCCAAAAATCTAGATTTGGGAATACAAAGACTAATCCATGTAGCTCAATGATTACTATGACCTTCCAAATATTTTAGAAGGATGAAATGATGCTTTTAATCCTGCAAAATAACTTACATCAACCATTTAACCCAATCCTACAACAAGAAATGATTAATACTAACTGTAGAAATAGAGAGAAACAAAAACAAGAGATGCATGTGAATAAGAACTGAAAAGAAGAAAATAAAATGATACAGAAGGGCTCTGAGGCTCCTGGGATGGCCAAGCCCAAGCAAAATCAGAGACCTATGGAGGAGAACAAGATTTAGAATCTGAACATGACACCAATCTTCATTATTTTCATCAATACAATTACATTCCTGCAAGAAAATACAATGGAGTTGCAGAAATACAAGTTCTCTCGACAAGAACACTAATAAAAATCCATTCCTAGAGGTAAATTCGACTTGGTACTTATAAAAAATGATTAGGAATCATTCCCCATGAAAGGAGGAAGCTTTCCCCATCAAAATCCCTTGATTAGTGGATCTGGTTCCCAATACTAGGAATCTGCATTAAATGGCAGGGAACACATTCCAAGATTTTCTCAATCATTGGAGTTCCATAATCTATGTCATAATTCCATAATATCTTGTTGATTTTTTATTTAATATTGATCCTCCTATAGTAGGGAGCATGTCCCTAAATTATCTCCTCCTCCAAATCTTCATAATCTTCCAAATATTCTCATAATATTCCGCAAAAATAATATTAGGCACAAAAATGCAATTATTCATAAACCTTCCTAATGAATATATTGAAGTTAAAAATACATTATCTAATGAAAAAAGAGAGGTTTAATGTGCTGAAGGATAGTCAGATGGGCCTTAATTTATGTTTAATTCAAATGCATGGGCCTTAATTTATGTCTAATTTAGAGGCCCATCAACTACATTAGAGGCATACTTTGTCTAGATGGTTAATACACTTGACAAGATATCAATTCTAAGAGAGTATTTTGATAATACATAAGATTACATCAATATCAAATTCAATGACAAGAAAAATCATCTTCAAATGGGTACCATGTTAATAATAACAACTCTTGTAATATGTACATTTGTTTGTAGATTAAGGATATCTAACATGAACATCGCTATTGATTCATTTGAAAAAGGGCATTCATGAATTTTGTGGACTATTGGTGGGTGTGTAACTGGTCAAACACCTCCAATAAGGTTCATGTTATCAGCTACAAATTTAAAGCTATGGAAAATATTTGACACCTTCAACATATTGTTTGTTGATGAAGTTAACATAAAATAACACACAAAATGGGTTTGATGGGTTTGTTACACACAAAATTGATGGATCATTGCACCCCACCAAGGTTGTAGAATGAAGCTTGTTTCTCTAGGTGCAATTCAAATATAGACTTTAATGTAAAAAACTATATATGTGTCATCGCTGGTCATGAACACCTGTAAATCTCAGAGTCTTGAAATATTAAAAGGAGAATGTATTTAGGTCAAGTAGTTCGAAGAAAAGACCTAAATAGTTGAACAAAACAAACCGAAGAAAAAAAAGTATGCACAACTTACTTAACTAGAAAATGAGAATTTTATTGCAATGTCTGATTCATATACTTGCTAAACTACATACAAATAGGAATGATGTTTGGTTTTACAAGTTGTTTCATTTATAGAATCTATGAAAACAATAGGTTCACCTACTCCTCTTGTATTGTAAACAATTTGGCTACCTATTCCTAATATTCCAACTTAGCCAAATTATTAAAAATGTTAACTCGAGTCAAACTGCATCTGCTATCAAGTTGAAGTTGCTCTTGCAAAATTAAAACCTTCATCATTACATCTTTCATCATTTTCCTTGTCTCACGGAGCTATGCCTATGCATTTCCTTTTTCAACCTGATCATGAACAAAATGATACTTCACTTCAATGTTGTGAGTTATAGCATGTAATCTTGGTGATGTACACAGAGAACCAACAAATAAAGAAATTTTGTTATAGATTCTGACATCAAATGCCAGCCACAATCAAATTACATAGTAAAATATGGAATTAATACAATTTCACAGTAGAGATTCGATCAGACAACAACAATTAAAATTTACTTGTATTATAGAATTTATACCACACAATCAAATTTACAGTGTTGTTCCACCGTCACAATCTCTTGATTTAAGTCTAGACTTTACACTACCCATTTATTCCTTGGAGCCCAGAATACTCATTCTCTATACCAATAGCTAATCCTAATGCTCTGAATTGAGGACAAACAATCTGTAGTCTCGCACAACAAATAGGGAGAGAAATTTATGTTGGGTTGTGTTATATTCTTTCCATGACTAGCCGACCTAGTTAACCAGGGGGTTAGAGGGGGGCAGGTAGCCCCCCCTCTATGGGGTCTGGGGCAACATCCCAAGGAAAAATTTTTAGGACCCCATATTAAGTGGGGCGAACCTACCGATGGTTTTGTGCATGGTTTTTGTACATGGTTTTGGGCGCGATGGTTTTTGGTCCATGGTATTGGATGCTTCGGCATGTATATATATGATCGTAACATTGAAAGGAACATAATGAAAATTCAATATGGCAGTCCCGGTTTTGGGATCCAATGGAAAATATCTATGTATATTTGTTTTATGTGTTATGCTCTCGTTATTGTTTATTTTCTATTTTTTAGATTTCGTATGGAGGTACTTTCTGTATGGGGTTAAAACCTACAATTGGTATTAGAGCTATTTTGGCTTCAAGGGGATGCCTTTGTTGCTGAGGGGTTTTTTTCAGGCCTATGGTAGACCCTATTCAGTGGGAGATCTATGAGATCGATTCTGGTGGTGAAAGAAGATGGCGAGCAGTGGAAAGATAGAGATCAAGAAATTTAATGGTCAGAGTTTTGAGTTATGGAAACTCAAGGTGGAGGATCTGTTGGTAGGTAAAGATCAGTGGATCATGGTAGATCTAGGTACTAAACCCACGATAGTGTCCAATGAAGAATGAAAGAAGTTGGATCGGAAAGCGAAGAGAAAAATACAATTGTGTGTCTCAAATTCAGTATTGCTGAATGTATCAGGGGAAGCTACGGCTAAGGCTTTGTGGGTCAAGTTAGGGACTTTGTACCAATCTACGTCTCTCGTGAATAAACTATTCCCACGGAAAAAACTGTATAACCTGAGGATGAAAGATCGAGACTCGGTGACAGAGCATATGAATGCATTTAATACTGTGGTAAGTCAGTTATTATCTGTTGATATTAAAATTCCAGATGAAGATAAGTGCATCAGTTTGTTGTGTTCTCTACCATATTTGTGGGATAGTCTAGTTATTGCAATAGGTGGAAATGCAACTGCCTTGCAGTTTGATGAAATAGTCTCATCCTTGCTTATGGAGATGAGACAGAAAAATATGGAGAGCCAGAATGGTGATGCCTTGTTTGTACGAAGACGGTCCCGAAACAGAAATAAAAATAAATCATCAAGTGGGAGATCTAAATCTCTAGGAAAACCTGTAAAGGTGTGCTAGAAATGCAGAAAGGAAGGGCACTACAAAAGGGACTGTGAATCTACAGCTCCTGACAAAGGAAAGGATCTAATGATGCTCCTTTTGTAGAGGCGAAAACCACCTCAAATGAAGGTGGGGATGTATACTTGGCTTCTTCAAGTACACATGTAGATCATGAGGCATGGTTGGTTGACTCAGGTGCATCCTTTCACTTCACTCCCCATAGAGAGTGGTTTTGCAAGTATGAGAAATATGATGGTGGTGATGTCTTCCTAGGGGATGATAGGAAGGCTAGAATCATTGGTTTCCAAAAATTAAAGTTGAAGTTGCAAGGTGGAAGGGTTAGGACACTTTCTGGTGTTTTGCATATTCCTGCATTAGCCAGAAATCTATTTTTTTTAAGCAAGATGGATGATGCAGGTATAAAAACAATGTTCGAGAAAGATACCTACAATAGCATTGGTATTGATGCGGGGAGTTCGGATTCAAACTCTGTACAAGCTGCAAAGTAGCATTGTTATTTATGGGTGCAACAGTTCTATGGTTCCTAAAACTGGAGAAGAAAGTCTAGTGGTCTCTTGAGAAAAGACCATGCTATGGCATCAAAGGCTTGGACATATTGAAGAGAAGGGCCTTCGAATACTTCATGGTAAAGGTATGACTAATAACTCTCTGGATTTTTATTTCTGTGAAAATTGTGTATATGGGAAGTAGAATTAGGTGGGTTTCCCCTCTGGTGGTAAGAGGGCGAAATAGATATTAGAGCCTGTGCACAATGATGTGTTTGGACCTGTGAAGGTTCCATCACTTAGTAAGTTTGTGTACTATGTATCATTTATAGATGACTTCTCAAGGAATACATGGATATATTTCCTCAAGAAGAAATCTGAAGTCTTTGATAGGTTTAAAGAATTTAAGGCTTTGGTGGAAAACTAGTGAGAGAAGAAGATAAAGGTGATGAGGACAGATAATGGTGGAGAGTTTTGCAGCAAGGAATTTGAAGAATTCTGTAAAAAGTGTGGTATAGCACGATAGAAGACTACTCCATACACACCTAAGAAAAATGGAGTTGCAGGAAGAATGAACAAGACGTCGATGGAAAGGGAAAGAAGCATGCTCAATGGTGCGGGTTAGGATAGGAATTCTAGGCAGAGGTGGTGGAGACAACATGTTACTTGGTCAACATATCACCTTCGTCGGTGTTGGAGGATAAGACTCCGTAAGAGGTATGGACTGGTAAGAAACCCTCTCTTTCACATCTGAGGGTATTTGGATGTGATGCATATGTACATGTTCCAAAGGAGAAAAGAACAAAGTTGGATAGTAAATCTGAAAAGTGCATCTTTATTGGGTATAAGGATGGTTTAAAGGGTTATAAGCTTTGGAACCCAGTAACAAGGAAGGTTGTGTACAGCTAAGATGTGGTGTTCAGAGAGGTGAAAGATGTTATTAAACATGAAGTCCCATCAAGGGAACCTGAGAAGATAGTGTTTGAGATAAAGGAGGAAGAATCAGACTCTACAGTGGAAGAGGAATCAAAAGATGAAGAGCCATAAACTCCAGTTGTGAGAAGATCAGCTCGAGAAAGAAGGCAACTAGAAAGGTGTAGTCCATCTGCTTTCTATTCAATTTTTTCTTTATCTATTACTAATGATGATCCCAGAACTCTAAAGGAAGCAGTAGATTCAGAGGATGGAAAATGAGGCTTGGGATCTGGTGGAGTTGCTAGCTGGAAGGAAATCCATTGTTAGCAAATGGGTTTTTAAGGAGAAGACAAATGCAGAAGGAAAGGTGGAGAAATACAAAGCTCGATTGGTAGAAAAATGTTATTTCGAGGTGCCGGGAATTGATTTTGGTGATAATTTTTCTCCTGTTGCCAAGGTAGCTTCTATTAGATTACTTTTATCTGTTGTTGTTGCTTTTTATTTTGAGGTAGAATGGATGGATGTGAATATAATATTTCTCCATGGGGATCTGGAAGAGGAGATATACATGAAGCAACCTGAAGGCTTTGCGATGAAGGGTAAGAAAGAACTGGTATGCAAGTTAAAGAAGTCTTTGTATGGGCTAAAATAGTCACCAAGGATTTGGTATCAGAAATTTGATACATCTATATAGGGACTTGGATTCACTAGAATAAAAGCGGATCACTGTGTGTATTTTAAATTAAATGGTGACTATGTTATTGATCTGGTCTTGTATGTGGATGACATGTTGCTGGTTGGAAATGACAAAGAAATTATCCAGGATTTGAAGACCCAATTTTCCTCCAAATTTGACCTGAAAGATCTTGGTGTTGCAAACTATATTTTGGGCATGGAAATTAAAAGAGATTGGGCAAAGAGGAAGCTCTAGTTAAACTAGAGGAAGTATGTTGAGACAATATTGCAAAGGTTTAATATGCAGGTCCGATAGTAAACCGGTGAAGTTTCCTATTCCTGTAGGTGTAAATTTATATGCTAAACAGTGTCCCAAGACATAAGAAGAGGAAGAGGACATGTCTCGTGTTCCATATTCAAGTGCAGTCAGTAGCCTGATCTATGCGATGGTCTATACTAGACCAGACATTACACATGCAGTTGGAGTATTGAGCAGGTTTATGTCAAAACTATGGAAGGATAATTGGACAGCAGTAAAATGGGTTTTCAAGTATTTGCGTGGCACTAGTGATCATGGTTTTTTGATACCAATGAAGACAAGGATTGGACAGAGTTTTGAATATTCATGGCTTGTTGATGTAGACTGGGCTGGAGATCTAGATCAGAGAAAATCTACAAGTGGGTATGTGTTTAACCTATTTGGAGGTGCAGTCAGTTGGATGAGTAAGAAACAATCTGTATTGGCACTATCAACTACAGAGGAAGAATACATGGCAGCCACTCATGCAAGCAAGGAAGCAATTTGGTTGTAGAGATTGTGTTCAAGTATGGGGTTAGTACAAGGAGCTATAAGGATAGACTGTGACATCCAAAGTGCAATTTTCTTGGTAAAGAACCCTGCTTACCATTCAAATACAAAGCACATTGATGTTCAATATCACTTTATGAGGGATATGATAGAAGACAAAAAGGTTTTGTTGGTAAAGGTGGACACTTTGAAGAATACTATAGATGCATTGACAAAAACAGTGAGCTTTGAGAAGTTCCCTTGGTGTAGAGAAACAATGGGCATTGACTAAGCTCTCCTGTGGTCCCCCGTGGAAAGAAAACAACAAGTGGGAGAATGTTGGGTTGTGTTATATTATTTCCATGACTAGCCGACCTAGTTAATTGGGGGGTTAGAGGGGGGGTAGAGGCCCCCCTTCATTATGCCGATTGCACAATGGTGAGGTCATAGGTAGGGCGATAGCCGCCCCTATCCAAGGGGTTTGAGGGGGGTGGGTAGGCCCCCTCTACGGGGTCTATGGGAGCGTCCCAAGGAAATTTTTTTGGGACCCTATATTAGGTGGGGCGAACCTACCTATGGTTTTGTGCATGGTTTTCGCACATGGTTTTGGGCGTGATGGTTTTCGGTCCATGGTATTGGATGCTTCGGCATGTATATATATGTATTGTAACATTGAAAGGAACATAATGAAAAATCAATCTGGTAGTACCGATTTTGGGATCCAGGGGAAAATATTTGTGTATATTTATTTTATGTGTTATGCTCTCGCTATTGTTTATTTTATGTGTTTTAGAATTCGTATGTAGGTAATTTCTGTATGGGGTTAAAACCTACAATTTATGCTATAAATGTAAAGAGAATTCATCTTATAGTCTATACCTGTTCTGCAATATCAATTGAGACGAAATATGGAATTTCAAGCCTGCAATGTTTTGTGTTGCCAGGTTCCCAAAGGTTGCAATGAAGCCAACGAATAGCCCAATCAAAATGGCGAACTCCCATTTGAGGACTAGGTACTAAAATATTTCTACCTTTGTTCTGGATCTTTGTTCCTGTGTGAACAAATCATTTTCGATAATTATGTGTGTTTATACACAAGGTAAAACTCTGAGCACCAAGCCTTTAGATACATCTCACAGTATGGTTCTTTACCAATAGCATGAGTCATCTGTTTTGGATCTGATAGAGAGAGGGCAATAGGAAAAGCTGGAGCATCATCGCCAACACCTTCTAAGAGCTAGAGGTAGAGTTTGTGGAGCATTTTCAGAAAGTCAAGTGTATTGTGCAAACAATAGCCCTCTACTTCCACCCGAGGCTTTCATCTCAGTTGCCTCATGTGTTCTGCATTCAATCCCTTAGCCCATATCCTCCCACCACTCTGAAGAGGGAGAGGATGGACAAAAATGAGGACTGAGAATCTCCCTAGCACTTGTGACCTTCAATAACAAAGCTTTGGAAAGTGGCTATGAAAGGGGACTGCTTCTAGTTTATCTTTGAACTTCATCAATAGCCAATTTTCATGATTCCAAGGACTCCCAATAACTTTCATATTCTTCAATGACAGGTAAGGTATCCCCAAGCTAAATGGCACTGCTTCTAGTTTATCTTTCACCTTCATCAATGGCCAATTTTCACCATTCCAAGGACTCTGAATAACTTGCATAGGCTTCGATGATGGGTAAGGAATCCATAGGCTTGTATCTAAGTTTTTAAAGACTCACACAACTACTCTAACGACCATGAAATTGAGTGCCAAAAAAACAAGATATAGGAAAATTAATAACCTACAAGTTACGGGAGAATTAATAACCTAGTGGCAACAATATAGGTTGAAAATTTATAGTTATATATGAAGGTGGGCAGAAAGATGGAGCATACAGAATTTAGTGGCGGTTCCAAAGAAGAGAAAAGGTATGGAAGTGCCACATTTGAGTATTCTGACACATCTTGTGACATCTGGATTTCATTGCTGGATTTCTCTCCCACTATGGATGGAACGTTGCGATGGGTGTTCCCATGATTTCCTGGGCGCTCTTCGTAGAGTGAAACAACACTTCAACTTAGATCCAGATCTGCCAAATTCTTAAATTGGGTTTTTTTCAACCAAAATCAAACTTCCAAACAACTAAAAAACACTGTTCATTCACCGTGATGACAGAATCCTTGAAGTGGTAATTTCAAAAGTGAAAAGGATGTGCAGGCTTGAGGAATTCCCCATTCCCTAGCCATTGCCTTTCCAATGTGTATTCTCTATCTAGCTATGCTTTCCGTGTCTGCCCCTATATTCATTGAGTATTCTTTCCATTGACTTTTCTCGTGTGTATTCTCTATGTTGGTATGTTTTCCGTGTTTTCCCATGTATCTGTTGGGTATGTGTTAATTTTAGGCATGTTCTATGCTTAGAGCAATTTATTTCAATTTTCACAATTAGCTTGTTAGAAAATTATATATTACGGAGCAATGGAACACATAAGATATTGCAGAAATATAAACACAGAAAATGCATAAAACAAGAGAGACACAGATATATGTGGTTCACCCAGTTTGGGCTACATCCACAGAGAAACAGCCAGTCCTTCTTTTATTATATTATCCAGCAAACTTAAGAGATACAACCTACAGCAGATCCGTTGTAACACCCTCTTTGCTCTCAATCTCCTCTCTCTTCCTCACTCAGAATAAAGATATACATGGACGCAATACAATTCCCTCATATATAGTAGGGGTTGCCTTCTAGGGCAAAAAACCCAAATTAAACATAACTTCTACTGTCAGATCATCTGCTTAATGAATGGCCCAGATTGACTAGAAATTACTAGGCTTTTACAAGGCAATTTTACATCTATTTTTAGCTTCGGGGGCGCTGCCCCTGAGCCCCCGCTGGGGGACCGCTGGCCCCTGGACACCCCAGCCGGGGGGGATTTACCCCCCTGGACCCCCGCGGGGGGGACAAGTCCCCCCCTCACCCCCCCACGTGGAGGGGTGTACAGTCTTCCTGGGGTATACATCTGGCTGAAACCTTTGAATACAGAAAATAATCAGGCTCCACACCCAACATAGCTCAATACTTTTTCTAGATTAGCAATCACATCAGCATTAAAGTAAACTACAAATAGAACATAAACATAAATCGTAGAAGACAAGCCAAGACAAGAGGACACAAGATGTGGCGCTAGCTAGGGAAAAAACCCAATGTGGGGAAACCCTTGATCAATTCTTCTTATATGTTCTTCAATAGTTCAGCAGAGAGAGAGAGATAGTACGTTTACAACAGAAGTCAACACTTTGACTTATCTAGATAAGAGCATAGATCATCTCTAAGAAGATGATACATGAGATTAGTTGAAGGCATGCTACTTCAACTGATTCTCCAAGGTGACTCCTTCACCTATCGTTGTGCTGCATTTCGTCATCATGCTGCACCTCACTATACTACACCATGTTGCACCCATCATCACTATGCTGCGTCTCATCATGCTTCATTAATCATGATGTACCTATCATTGTATTGCATGATGTGCCATTGCAGCACCATGTTTCCATACTGACCTATGTGCTGGTTGCATCTTGGTTGCTTGTTGTCCTTTGCATGCTTGCTGTTGCATGCTCGTTGTCCCTTACATGCTAGCTGTAACATTGCATGCTTGGTGTATTTGCTGCTAAGTACCATACAATTGTCCCAATGTTAGTTAGTTGTCCCTTACATGTTACTCTCCTTCGAAGACAGATGCTCTGGCTATTCCGGTAGTTTCAGCAATTTCCGTTGTTTCCGACAGTTCTGGCAGTTCTGGTAATTCCAGCTATTCCCAACAGTTTTGGCAATTATGGCATTTCCAAATTTTCCCAGCAGTTCTAGCAGTTCCAGGTAGTTTCGGCTTCTACTCTCTGTGTCAGCTTTCATGGATGTTCCGGAAATTCTGGTTGTTCCCAAAAGTTTCGGCTATTCCCGGCAGTTCCGATAGTTCCGACAGTTCTGGCTATTCCCGGTAGTTCTCACAGTTCCTGACAGTTCAGGCAGTTCCGGTAGTTCCGGCAATTCTGACTATTCCCGACTGTTCTAGCTTTTCCTGGCAGTTCCAGCAGTTCTGACAATTCTGGCAATTCCAGCAATTCTGACTATTCCTGGCAGTTCCGATAGTTTCAGCAATTCCGCTATTCCTGGTAGTCTCGGCAATTCTGGCAATTCTGGCTATTCCTGGCACTTTCGGCAATTGTGGCTGTTCCCGGGAGTTCCGACGATTTCGGCAATTTCAGCTATTCCTGGTAGTTCCAACAATTCTGACAGTTCCCAATAGTTCTGACAGTTTCGACAGTTCAGGCTTTTCCCAATAGTTCCGGCAGTTTCGGCTTTTCCTGGCAGTTCCGATAGTTCTGGGCAATTCCCGATAGTTCCCGATAGTTCTGGATTTTCCTGGCAGTTCCGGTGGTTCCCGGCAGTTCCGGCAGTTCCGACAATTCGGCTTTCCTGGGAGCTCCGACTTCTGCCCTCTGGATTAGTGCAACGTTATCCCTTAGGATCTCTCCTCCTACTAAAACCCAAAGACAAGTGGAGAGGAAGAGATCCCAAGTGTGTTGAAATGACTTGAAGGCCACCTCTATTTATACTAAAACATTGAGCACAAGTGGGGTTTATTTGGTTGCTAGCCGACCTTGATGAATTGTCCCATAACACAAATAAATTCATATCTTCAGGAATACTTATCGGAATCAGATGATCTTTAGATCAATCCTACAGCTCTCGATGAGAGGGATCCAAGAAAAATATCAAGTTCCATTAATAAGATGACCCACATGGAGTTTGGCCCTAGTTTCCAATTTTAACACTCCCTCTGAACTAGGGAGAACTCCATCCGTTGATCGATATGTCCGACTATAATATCTCTACCATCAGTGCCCTGCACTGCTATGCTCTGTTGAGCTCTACTTTGCTCTGCTGTGTTGTGTTGTGCTCTGCTCTACTTTGTTGAACCATGAAGAATAAGAATTGATCGAGAATGTCTCATACCATTCTCTACTGACCCGAAGTCAGTTTCATCTGAAGAGAGTGTGTCACATCACTCTTACTAGCCCGAAGTCAGTTTTATTGATCCAAGATCAATATCACAAGAGAGTGTCGCAAACCACTCATACTGATCCCAGATCAATGGAGGTCATCCTAGCATAGCGAGTACAGTAAATACATTGATGCATCCATGGATAGTACTACTATGGTCCCTAACCCCACTTCCCTGCTCATTGATCAAATGAGAGGTAGATCCCATGAGTCCCAGACTACATGGGTAGGATGCCTCGACAGGAGAGCTAATAATCCTATCCACAGGAGAATGAATAATCTTGCCCCACAGTCGCCACGGGAGAACTAATCATCCTGGCCCACAGGAGAACTAATCATCCCATTTCACAGTTGTCACGGGAGAACTAATCATCCCATTCCACAGTTTCCACGGGAGAAATAATCATCCTAGACCACAGGAGAACTAATCATCCTCTTCCACTATTTCCATGGGAGAACTAATCATCCCGGCCCACAGGAGAACTAATCATCCTATTCCATATTTTCCATAGGAGAACTAATCATCCCAGCCCACAGGAGAACTAACCATCTTCTTCGACAGTTTCCACGGGAGAACTAATCATCCTGGCCCACAGGAGAACTAATCATCCTATTCCACAGTTTCCACAGGAGAACTAGTCATCCCAGCCCTCAGGAGAACTAATCATCCTATTCCATAGTTGCCATGAGAGAACTAACCATCCCGACCCACAAGAGAACTAATAATCCTGTTCCACAGTTGCCACGAGAGAACTAATCATCCCGGCCCACAAGAGAACTAATCATCCTGTTCCATAGTTTCCACGGGAGAACTAATCATCCCGGCCCACAGGAGAACTAATCATCTTGTTCCACAGTTACCACAGGAGAACTAATCATCCCACCCCACAGGAGAACTAATCATCCTGTTCCACAGTTGCCATGGGAGAACTAATCATCCTATTCCACAGTCGCCACGGGGTATCACAGGGGAAGGTTGAACCTATGATCTTGTACATAGCGCACCACCAGCGGAGGGTGAGTCACCCTGTGATTGTATGTTGCTCCAATAAGTACCCCAAGCCCCCTATAGCTCCCAGAGCTCAATGCATGCAACATGCAAGACCCTTATAAGAAGGTCTCTCAATGACTCCAAGTCATTCAGGAAAGTCATAGATTTGACCTTTCCCTGGGGCTTTGACAAAATGTTTGCGACCTGTACATCAGTCTCAATGCGATGGAGCCTCCTCGCTCATTGACTTACCATATCCCAAATAAGGTAGTATCTGATGTCTATCTACTGGAGCAATCATCGAATATGGGATTCCTCAATAATCGAATCCCCCCTCTGGTTGTCACAGAGAATCATAGTGGTATTCATCATGTGTACAAACAACTCACTTAAGAGCTTCTAAAACCATGCAGCTTCAGACGAGATCATATTCGTATCTATGTATTCGGTCTTGGTGGTGCTTATAAAAACTTACTTCTGCTTCCTACTCATCCATGATATCAAAGCAGAATCTAAAGAGAACCAGCACTGAGAAGTGCTCTAGTGATCCTCCACACTGCCTACCCAGTCAGCATTTGAATAATCATGCAGTTTCATAATTCCAGCAGTGTATCTCAATCCATGAGAGATTGTGCCCTGAAGATATCTCAGAAGATTCTTGACACCAATCCAGTGAGGCTCAGCCAAATATGAGCTCACCATGTTAACTGCAAAACATATGTCCAGACATAAGTTCACCAAGAACATCAATGCGAATGAGTTTATGAAACTCAAAGGCATTTCCCAAATCTGGGTCGACATCACTACCATATAACTTCTGAAAGTTAAGATCCTCCAGGTAGTCATAGGCTTGCAGTTTATCATTCTACATCCAGAATCCAACTCCCTCTTACTTCTGCAAATGAGAGGGTCTACACCTGTCAGAAATAGATCATCCTCATAAGGTGCTGGTATGAGAGGTCTATTATCCACAACCTTCAAACAATGGTTTGGATCAGCTTCACTCTTAGTGAATCTCAGCTTCATCTGACAGCTATCAATCCTCTCATACTAAACTCGAGGAGTTTTGCTTCAAGCCATAGAGGGCTTTCTTCCACCTGCATACGTGAGATTCTTGATCATCAATCCCAAACCCCTCGGGTTGTTCCAAACCTGTGGACCTGCTACATGAGGTGAATGGTCCCCTTGTAAGATTTTCCTTCAGTACATCTCATACATGTACTTTCATGCTCTTTTTGAATTCAGGCATCCCTGTCACCATCTGACTCATAGACCTCTGGTGCTATGTGTCAATGGACATGGTCCCCAGTGGACTTCCTGCAACTTGATACAACCCTGAACTCAAAAAAATCTTTGAAAATTCTATTTTCAAACACATACCTTTCCATCGATAAGTGCCACCTTGTAACCTTTTGTTGATGCCTCGAAAATCGCTGCAACAACATCGGGGATAACCACCCGGTCCGGACCTTAATATAGCTCCTTTTCCGTTTGGAATAGTGGCTCCGATTGGGGATAATGGGACCAGTTTCCCAAAAAGGTAGATAAACGAGATGAATGGATGATAAAACTGAGCTAGCGATGGGCGAATGACTAAATCTATTGGCAAAAATAAAAGAAATATAATCTATCCCAGGAATCTATTTAGCTTTGGAGTGTAGCATTTGATGGTCCAAGCCTAAAGACAGGCATATAGATGACTCTATCTATCAGACGCAGATATTAATACATTTTATGATTGCTGTGCCTAAATAGTTAAGCAAAGCGATTGAGCAATATTACTACACTTATTATTATATCATTGATACATGCATGATTGAAAGGAAAGCAGACTATAAAACATCCAATAGTGGAACGAATATGGAACCGCTGTTAAAACATATGCATGCGATCAATAATAGCAAAGATAACCAAATAACAATTTACATAACAGGAATGGATTCAGACATAGATAGAAATACCATATGAGCTGTTTAGACACTCCCGATATCAATCGCTACTTGTAGTTCCTCCTTCAACACAGAGACATTTCCATACAAAGACAATAGTGCACAATTGCATAAAAAGCTTCCTTATCAAATTTAGAACGATTGGTCCAGTTTCATAAAAGAATATTGACTGAAGCACAGTAGTGCAAACTTCAGTCTTTTAAGTCTGTTACAAAACTTTACGACCCTTTCTAAAAACATGAAAGGGTCTATAAATACTAAACTAATCTAAATATCTAAGAAAGTGAAATGCTATTAAGTTGGCATCAATAAATATTTCTCCTATCTTCCTCAGCGATCTGGCAATCGGTGGCAATGATTCATTAGGTAGGCTCTTTGCCTTTAAACCTGAGCTGACATATCGCTAGCATTGGCTCTACTTCAGGCGGTTTGTTAAGATGCGAACTGAGCTGAACAGCGTATGTGGCATCTTGAATATCGGGAATTATACAACCGAGTGCATCAGTTAAACACTTGAGGGTCGACCTTTGTGTGTGTGGCTTGATCAGAAAGAGCCAATATGCATCGGAAGTCAAAGTATTAACTCCAGCGATTAACCTTCCCTTCTCCTCCAAGTCAGGATAACTTGATTGCTCAATCATATTTGCTGTTGTTATGCTTCCAGGTGTACACTAGGAGATCATGTTCGCCAAGTAGAGGGTGTTGTTGACCAGATCAACCATATTGCTGGCAGTTAATTTACATCTTGAAGCCGCCCTTTCTGCTTTCATCACTTGAGTGTGCCATTCTGTGAAGAGTATGTCTTTGTATGTTTCTTGGATTCTGGGCAAATTCGCTGCTTTTCCCACATCAGAATCTTGCCAATCAAGATATGTGGTTATGATTTCCTCAGCTTGGTCTAAATCATTCCTGGACTTTTCAACCTGCTGACATACGGAGGTAGTTAGCTCGCACAATGGTTCTGCCTCAGTGAGTTGATGACATAGGAGCCTAATCTGCGATATTAATGCACTGTTTATTTGAGATGCCTCGGCTCTGAAATCCTCCACCTGTAGAGCGCCTTTTATTACTTCGAGCTGTGCCGACAATTGAGCTATTTGCTCGTCTTTCGTTTTCATCATCAGCTCATTTGCTGTCCTCAACTACGCCAATGCCTCTGATAATTCCTTTTGTTTCTGGATTGCGCTTTGGTCGATCCTCTGCCTCTCTGTCTGTAATTGCTGGGTTAATGAATTGTTCATTTGCTGTTGTGCCAGCAACTGCTCTTCTGCTTGCGCTGCCTTCTGCTTTGCCTCGGTCACTTCTGCCTGTAGTGCAAAAATTTCTTGGTCCTTAGTCTTCAATAGAAGACTTACCTCCGATGCCTTATCAATAGTCGCTGCAGAATAAGCTCCTGCATATTGTGACAGCTTTGTTAGGTCATCGGAGGGGTCCAATTCCTCCTTCCATACTACATTACCCGTGACTGTTTTCTCTGGAAAGATAGAAATTTGATCAGTCTTTCATCTTTTCCTTGATCGCTTTACAACTGCTCTATGCCTTGGGCTGTAGAAAACATCCAGGGGAGGAATATCTTCCACCTGGAGAACGATTTGATCGGAAGGGTCTTTAGGAATTACTTCAACATCCTTAGAAATGGGTGGGCCACTGGTTCCACTTAGAACTTGAGGAGAAGTGATGTCCGGTGTGTCATTTGTTTTGGAGGTGTCCGTATCTTTGGAACCTTCCTTTCCACTGATAATAGAGTCAAATTGCTTCCCTGCTGGAGCAATTCGGGATCAATGGTGGTTTGTTTCTGCTTTTCGGCTTGGGACTCGCTCCGCTCTTTTTCCTGCTCTTTCCTCTGTTGCTCCTCTTGTTCTTTCCTCTGTTTTTCTTCTTGTTCCTTTTTCTGCCTATCTGCCAATTCTTTTTTCTGTTTCTCCTCTCATTCCCTCTTCTGCTGTTCCTCTACCTCTTTCTTCTTTCTCTCTTCTTGTTCCACTTGTGCTCTCTGCTGTTTTTCTGCTTGTTCTTTCTTTTGCCTTTCCGCTTGTTCTTTTCTCTGCCTTTCTGCCTGTTGCTTCTTTTGCCTTTCCTCCTGTTGCTTCTTCTGATATTTTGTTGTAACAGGAGGCTGGCTTGACTGTTGCCGACCAGGCTCCCTTGAAGATGTCGCTGGGGTTGTTGCCAGTAAAGCTAGAGGCAGAGTTTGCAACCTCTGCTCTCTAAGTTTATTGAACTCAGTTAACCCTTCATCATTATATTTCATCCTAGCGAGTTCTTTAGCATGGCCTATTGATTCGGAGGCAACGAACAGGTCATCAAACATATCTTCTTGATGATCAATTTTAGTCAATTTGGCCTGTTCTAATGCAGTGTAAGCAGTTTTCTTTGGATCATATAACCTATTTGGGATAGTGGCCAGAGTTAAGGACTGAATCTTTGTGGCTTCCTTTTCTGCATGCTTGAGATCATGCAGAGTATAGACACCAATTCTCAAGGGAAAAGAGGGCCAGCCCCTCTTCTTTTCTTTCTTGAGAGTCTGTGTAGTACTCTCGGCCATAATCTGATAAGCGACTTCTCTAGCTAGCAGTTTATCTGGAATATACAAAGGGAGAACATGCGGATTGGCTTGGCTCCCAAAAACCCTAACGTAGGTAAATATCTCTTCTCCAAACCAACTTGCTACCGCTGGTAAATCAAAGGAAGCTATATAGGAGATTTTGGGAATGGGCTTATCAAAAATAGAATAATGAATGGGAACCATAAAGCCATTGCAGATTTGATACAAATGGTGCTTGTAAGAAGACTTCCACAATTTCTGGTGGTATATATGAATGGGTCAGGGGTCTTGGGCGGTCCACCTCCAACCGAGGATGGGAAACTCAGAATTGAAACATAATGTATCTAGAATATATGCACTGTAATAAAACGGGGGAATTTTCCTTTCAGTGACAACAGAATTAGCTCTAAAATCACGAACAGCTACGGCTAGCTTATCAGAGAGAATAGTGGCCCAATCCATGATTATGCTGTTTACTGCTGCCTCCATTAGAGGAACCATTTCTATAGTGAAGTTAGCAGAGTCATGTAATCCCCATAGCCTACACATCATTATCCCCGCATAGTAATAGGGAGAAGCCAAAGAATCGACTGAGTACTTACCGGAAGACTCGTGCTTGTGTTTGGCCGAATTCTGCCTCCAATCCCGGATGGGTTCAGATTCCACTTCATTATCAGCTGCAAATTTCTCCAGGAATGTCTTGTTATACACCTTCTCCGGCTCGGGCAAATGATACATTTGCCTTAGATGCTCTGGCTTGAACGATCCGAAAATCCTCCCATCTCTGGTGCTAAAAGTCCTGTCGAGGATTGGAATTTCCTCAATTGCCCATTTCACAACGTCTGTGTAGGGAAGAATCTGTTCTCTGGCCGCTATCCTGTGAAGGAAAGAGTCAGCCAAATCTTTGAGAGTAGAATCAGACTTCTTGAGTAAGTCCACACTAGCTTCCATCACTGTTACCACTGGTTGTTCGGCCTCTAGCAGATTATAAGTGCCTTGCCATGTAGCTCTGGTGAGACCCGTGCATGTGGTATCCGATATTAAGCCCTTCTTTTTATCTGCGGCAGCTTGTCCTGCGACTGATGTAGCAGAGGAACCCGCGGTCTTCTTAGATTTCTTTCCCATCTTGCTCAGGCTTCTCTCGAAGGATGAATTCTACACAAAGGCAAGAAAAACCGTAACATAGAAACATAACAATGAAAATCTATAGTGGGAGAGATATATCAATCGAATCGTGCCGAGAGATTAACTCTCAAAAATGGCTGCGGATCCAATCATTGGGGAGATCTTACAGATACATTAAATGGCAGTTTAAGGCTTGCTATTCTTTAAATGTTTATTACACCGTTATCCGATTGAATGACCCCCTTAAGCGTGCAATGGATATTTTGGCGGTTGAGCGCAGGTAATCGTTAATCGAAGGGGCAAAACTTTAAATACGAATGCATCACCTTATCCCTCCATTTAACGGCTTTTTCGAAATCCACGCTCTATCAATCGGATATCAATAATACTTTAGATCTTCAAGTTATGGCTTTTGAAACGCCGATCGCCGATAGCGATATCGCATCGCTTTAGGAGAATAGGTATTATATAACCATAAGCATAGGATCCTCCCGAACGCCGATATGCGACATCGCATCGGATAGTGTGGAGAAATATAACAAGGTGCATTTAAAGTGAAGTGCCGATTCTCCGATCGCCGATATCGCATCGCATCGGTGGTTAGACCTGGGCACCTTATTAATGTGCATGGGATGTTGCCGACTGCCGATTGCGAAATTGCATCGGATCGGAGTAAATGTCTTAAGATGGTTTGACCGCATACGAAGTATCGCCGATAGCCGATCCCCAATTGCGCATCGCGTCAGAGCTTATGTTATGCGCGTTTTTTAAGATATGTATGGAGTATTGCCGATCACTGATAGCGAAATCGCATCGGCGGAGACCATTGTGCCACTTAAATGTGTTTTCCATGTCATTGCGATATGCGATCGCTTTATCGCAATAATAAAAGATTGTTTTATTTGTTGAGAAATGGTTGTTCTCAAGGTTTAAATAAATGAGCTCATTTGATCATTGGACCCTTTTTGAACAACAAAAATATTGATACCAATTAAACTTTCAAAGGGACCCATTCCATATGTTAACCTTTATAAATAAAAATGATATGAAATGGGGGGTTGTTGTAGAGCACAACAATTGGCGATTCGCTGGAAGAACCAGTTATCTCTAGAGCTGATAAAAACACTTAAGCTTTTTCAAATAGAGTCTCAATCAGAAGGGGAAAATTTCTAATATAACTAGATATCTATGCATTCTGAACAAAGTGAAACTATTTTGTTAACTTCCTCCCTTTTTTAAAGAAAATAAATGCATTCCAAGTTTTAAAATAGGCCTTTGTTGGTTTATAATGATAAAACAGAAAACTTTTCCAAATCAGCTTTTAAAATTAACCTCTTTGTCATAGGTAGAGCCTCTGTTGCCAGCAAACGTTTATAGTCTCGACAGGGATACCTTTTAACCATGCTATTGTCCATTGTTCCATTCACTTAAGAGTGTGACTAATCAGAATGAATCCAAAACATGTTTTCATATTTTGTATTTCATTTCCTTTTTCTTCTTTGTTATTAATAAGATAAAAAGCCATTGTCCTGGTTTGGTGGCCAGCTGTTGACAATGCCATTCACTGGTAGTAATCTAACTAAACAAGCTGGCTCGTGATGAGACCCCTTGTCTTGTAATTTCAAGCCATTACCCTGTTTTGATATGCAGTATTGGTAATGTCAGTCAAACTATTTTCCTATGAACATGGTAAGCAGGCTTGTAATAAGACCTCTTATCTTTAATCTCTTATATTTTAGAATTACACTCTGAGTAATCATAAACTTTAGTGAATGGGGTGAACAATCTTCTCCTTAAGAGCAAATGGATGACAGGTCAAGAGTTGAAGGTGCTGGAATTGGATTAGCTTCTATCTTAGTATAGATAACCTTTGGAGACCAATTTTGAAAACAGAAAATGATTCACAGAACTTTTATGTTTTGAGAGGAGTCTACAAAAGTTGGACTGTGGTTTCAGACTACAAAGATATCTAATTTCCTAGAAATTATCCCTTTTGGTTAAAAGTCCTATTATTTAAAAGCAAATATTCATACTACTTCTGTGAGACAACTTTTCAAATACAGCAAAAGGTCAATGGAAGATATCTTACAACATTATTTTCTGCGAATCCTACAAACTACAAAAAATATACCAAACTTTAAAAAGGAGAAGGGGTTACCTCCTCAATTAAAGAATTTCTTCAAGATCAGGCCATTAACAGGGAGAGAATCTCTCAACCCTGATAAATCTTGCAATATAAAGGTTGAATGGCCTATCTTTTCACAGATCTGAAATGGTCCAAGCCACAGCTTCTGGAACTTGGAGTGTTTACCCTTGTCCTCATGGGCTTTGTCCCACTTCAGAACTAAATCACCGACTTGGAATTGTTTTGAACCGGATGAGACTGAATCAAAAGCTGCTTTGATGACTTGCTGATGTTTGGCATGGATAACCTTGGCTTTTTCCCTTTCCTCTTCTAATTTTAAAATTTGATCATATCTAAGCTGAATAGAAGATGAAGGATTTTCCTCAATGAACTGAATTAGGGCTAAAGAAGGAAGAACAAGATTGGTGGGTAGTACTGCTTCTTTTCCATATACAAGATTAAACGGAGAAGTTCCAATAGAAGCTTTTTGTGTTATCCTATCAGCCCATAATGCAAATACTAAGGATTTATGCCAGTTTCTATGATTCTCTTCGATCGTTCGCTTAATAATTTTGATCAGATTCTTATTAGTAGACTCTGCTAGACCATTACCCTGAGGATAGTAATTAGCAGAATACTTTAATTTAAACCCTCTTTTAATAGTGAAATCAAACATTGCATTGCCTGAGAAATAAGAAGCATTGTCAAAAACAAGAGCATTTGGGACACCAAACCTGGTAATGATGAATTGATCTATGAATTCAATGATTGCTTCAGAATTTGTTGCCTTTAAAGGGATTGCCTCAACCCACTTAGTGAAATAATCGGTTGCAGTAAGGATATACTTATGCTGTTTGGAAGAAGGTGGATTAATCTCCCCAATGATGTCCAATCCCCATTGCTCAAAGGGCTGTTCAATGTTGACTGGTTGCAAAGGGAAGGCCGGTTTTCGTTGTCTTCCACTAGAAGTTTGGCAATTGAGGCATTTCCTTACATACTCGTGGGCATCTCTAAACAGAGTGGGCCAATAATATCCAGCATGAATAATCTTGTGAGCCGTTGTGTCAGCTCCAAAATGTCCTCCTGCTGGTCCATCGTGTAACTCCTGCAAAACCTTTTGGGCTTCAGATTTCTCAAGGCATCTTAATAAAATAGAATCATAATTCTTCTTATAAAGCACATCATCAATAATTGTAAAACTCTTCGCTTTTAACCTGATGGCCCTTTTGTTTTTGTAAGACAGATTTGGAGGTGCATAACCATTCTTTAAGTAAAAGATTAAATCTGCATATTGAGATTCAGAATCAGTAACACTTATCTGATTGATTTCTTGAGTTTGATCTATATCGCTTGATTCTGGAATGTTGGATGCTCCTGCCAATATCTTGCAAAAACCTTGGCCCCTAACAATCTTTGCTGGCCTAATTTCTAAGTCATACTCTTGAAGCGCTGTGACCCAATTTGCCCTTTTTTCACCCAACTCTTTTTGGATTAATAGTTGCCTAACTGCCGGGAAAGGAACTATTACTTTTGTATGGGTTTTCAGAAGGAAGGGTCTGTAATGTTTGACTGCTTTAAATACAGCAAAGGCTTGCTTTTCAACGTCAGAGTAATTCAATTCGGCACCCTGAAGATTTGAGCTAAAGAATGAGATGGGTGCTTCCAAATTGTCATCATTTAATTGCGTGAGTACTGCAGCATAAGATAAGTCGGATGCAATGGTATACAATGTAAAATGATTGGAAAAATTTGGAGTATTTAAGGCTGGGGCATTGATTATTGATTGCTTGATTAGATCAAAAGCTTCCTTTTCTACTAATCCCCACTTAAAGACTGAATTCTTCTTAATCATTGTCTGAAGTGGCAAAACAATCTGGGAAAAATCTGGAACAAATCTTTTAACAAAATTTATCTGGCCTAAAAATGACTGCATTGATTTCTTATTGTGAGGGAATGGGATTTCAGAGATTTCTTTGATCCGATCAGGATCAATATAAATGCCCTCTTTGGATACGATAAAACCCAAGAGCTTCCCTTGATCAAGAGCAAAGAATGACTTTTTAGGGTTAAGAGAAATACCATATCTTTTGCAACGCTGAAAAATTTGATTTAAGTCGTGCAAGTGATTAGATCTCTCTTTAGAGAATACAGTAATATCGTCTAGATAGACGACTACTGTTCTATTAATTAACCCTCTAAAAGCTATGTCCATGGCTCTTTGGAATGTCGCTCCTGCATTTATAAGCCCAAAAGGCATTTTCTGATATGCATATGTTCCCCATTTCGTCCTGAATGTGGTTTTAAGCTGGTCATCAGGATGAACTAGAACTTGGTTATATCCTGAGAAACCATCAAGAAAGGACATCAATTCAGAGCCTGCCACTGATTGAAGTATTTGCTCCATAGTAGGCAATGGGAAATTGTCTTTCAAGCTTGCTTTGTTCAAGTTTCTAAAATCAATACAAATTCGAATGTCGCCATTTTTCTTTCTGACTGGCACCATGTTAGAGACCCAGTTTGAGTGTCGGACAGGAAAAATAATCTTGGCTTTCAAGAGTTTGTTAAGTTCCAACTTTATCTGGCTCTCTAAATTTGGATGTATTTTTCTTAACTTCTGCTGAATCGGTTTCTGATCGGGAAGCATAGGAATGGTATGCTAGATAATGGATGTATCATAAGTCTTCAAATCATCGTACTTCCAAGCAAAAACCTGCTTGTTCTTCCTTAACGGTCTAATGAATGCCTCTTTCTCTTCAGAAGAAAGTCCTAATCCTAAATTGATATTCTGAGGGGCTTGCTCGGTACCTAAATTTATCAATTCAAACCTCAGGGTAGAGCTTTGGAGTTTTGCATTAATTACAGGTTTGAATCTGTCTTTAATATCATAAAGATCTTCCAGCTTTACTACAGGCTTGGGAATTGCATTTTCTTGAGGTGTTTCTTTCATTTGAGAGTCATGCTCATCTTCTTCAACGATTTGATTATCATAGGACTTTTCAGAAGTTAAGAATTGCAAAATATCCTCATCATGGTTGAATACTCTCCAATTAGTGATATTATCAGGAATTGAAGGCCTAAAAATCAACTCTACGGAAAATCTATCAGGGCTGTAGTCTTCCGAAGGTAGAAGCTTGGAAGCTACATTGGCTAGTAGGTCGGCTGCCGAGTTTTGTGACCTAGGAATGGAGGAAAGGTTGAATGCCGAAAAATGTGAGGTAAGATCTTGCACTAGCGATTGATAATGCTTGAGGTGATTTGAGAGACAATGAATTGCATTTCTCACCTATTTAACAATTATTTCAGAATCGCCAAATACTTTTAGATATTGCACTTTAAGGCCGATTGCTTTATATAATCCCTGGACTAAAGCTTCATATTCGGCTGTGTTATTAGTGCATTCAAATTCTAGCCTACAGGACAACATTGTCTTTTCTCCTTGTGGACTAACCAAAATGCAACCTGCTCCTGAGCCCTCGCTTGACTTGGAGCCATCAAAATATAAAGACCAAAATAAAGGAGTATTAACAAACATATTTACAGTTTTTTCATCATCATTGAAACATCTAGACCTATCTGTTTGTGAAAAATTCTCAATCTGAGATGTAAAATGATTGACTGAAAAAGGAGATGGTTGGGCAACAAAGTTGCCAAAGAACGATTCTGACGAATAATTCCCCAAAATGTTGTTGTTGAACGCTACAGGTTGGTTTTCTTGCTCAAATTCAGTAACTGTGTGGGTCATATGTTTCTCACGATCAATCCTTATTTGATTTGGCTTACCCTTGTAGGGAAGCCACATATGTGACCAATCAGTGGAAATATACCCATGCAATTTTTCGGACCAATCCCTACTCATAATTAAACCGTAAAATTCAGGTATATCGGCTATTAGG
This sequence comes from Pinus tabuliformis, assembly GCA_031772625.1. Classification (NCBI taxonomy): domain Eukaryota; kingdom Viridiplantae; phylum Streptophyta; class Pinopsida; order Pinales; family Pinaceae; genus Pinus; species Pinus tabuliformis. Next base: position 376,951,145 of record CM062820.1, on the reverse strand, counting down.
ATGTCAATCCTTTGTACTACTCTGGGATCAGCAGACATCCTGATAGTTACAGAATTAATTTCACCCAGAACCTGCACTTTGGTTCTGTCCAACTGTACAATATGAATAGCAGACTTCTGGGGTTCAATGTTCAGTTTAGAACAAACTGAAGCTGGCATTATGTTAGATGATGCCCCTGAGTCAATTAAACAGTTGTGCAGGTTTCTGTTATAAATCTCATAGGTCAGCAGGAAGGGTGGAGTATGAGAATTTGATCTATCTCCAATCAAAACTGAATCGGTAGCTTCAACCATACTTGGAGGAGACTGGCCTGAATCATTAGCAGCTTTAGCACTGGGAAGAGGTGTAGAAGGAATGGCATTTAATTCTTTAAGAAGTAATTTCTGTTGATGCTTTAATTTACTAAGTTCAAACATGGTGATGTTTTCTTTAGTTTTCTTCATATCATCAACAATATTATATTCCATTGAATCGGATACCACTAATGTTTTAGATGTTGAAGGAGAATTAGAAGTTGAAGGCTGGTTTTGGGGAACTACTACAGGTGATTTCTTTGGAGGAATTTTTTCCTTTGTTGTAGTGGCACCTGCACTCCTTTTCTTTGAAGTTGCCTGGACAGGTTCAGAAGTACTTCTACTTCTAGTAGTGACCGGGAAGGCTTCTTCTTCATTATCGGTATCAGAGTTAGGGAGTATAAAATCCCACATTCTGTGGCATTCAGCTACTTCTTCTTCATCATCAGTTTGTGAGGTTGTTTCCTCTTCCTCTTCTTCTTGCTCTGAATCTGCGTTAGATATGACATTCGGTGGTTTTTATTCAGTTCTCTTATAAGTCCTAAATGGTCTTTTGTTTGAGGTTTCGGCGACCTGTTTCTTTATGTCAGCCATTTCGTTAGACAAGGTTTTCAAGACCTTTTGCAAACCCTCCATGTCGTATGGGTCCTTTGGGGTTTTCTTCTTAGAATCCTCTTTGAAAGAGACTTTTTTGGCTTTTCTGTCCTCCAGATGCGCTTTCTTCTCTAGAGCATTGATGCGCTTTTCCACGACAAGCGCTTCTTTCATGTTTTCGGCTAAGGTAGGTTTCCCGGCCCTGTCTACAAAAATGGCTATATTGGCAGGTAGGGCGGTGATATACCATTCGCTTCGAATTTGTTCGCTTGGTTTGGAAGCAGTAGGGATTTTATTTAAGAGCTTATTGAATCTAGCATTAAATTCCTTTATTGGTTCCCTATGCTCTATTCTCAGATTGGAGAGATCGTTTATTAAAGTAGCCAAAGACCTATCATCTCCATATTTGGTAAGAAACTGCTCTTGGCAAGTGTTCCAACTGGTAATGGAACCAGAGGGTAAAGAAAAATACCAGGATCCTGCTGATCCTTGCAAGGTATAAGGTAAAAGCCTAACGACAACATCTTCTTCTGTTACTCCTTTCAAGTTGACTGCCAACATGAAATTATTGATATGTTCCTCAGCCTGGGTCCCATTATCTGGGTTAAATTTAGGTAGCCATTTTTCAGGAGCATCTGGTAAAGGATGCAATGGTGCAGGCATGTTGACTGCACCTGGCCTGGTCCATGGGTCTGCCATTATAATAGCAACAGTGGTTGATACTACTGTTGGAATTCCAGATGTATGGGAATGAAATAACGAGGAGGAGTGAGCAGGTTGAGATGCTGAAGCTTCTAATCCCTGGTGAACAACAATATGTAATGGAGGAGTGGATGATTGACTTTGCAGAGGAGAAGATGGAATGGAGGATATGGATGAAAGCTCTCCACTATCAGATCCTTCAGTATATTTTTTAGCCTTTTTAGTTTTGGGTAAAGGGAACTCGGTGGGTTCAATACCAAGCTTTTCGCTTTGAAGTCTGGTGAGAGGATGAGATAAATTGAACTGCGAAGTCGCACTGCTTTGTGATACCTCAGATTTCTGTGGCGAAATCGAGAAGCTCTGAAGTTTGTGGATAAGAGACTGGACTTCAGGGGATTCAAGACTTAATTGTTCTGGAGTATGATGAGTTTGAGCAGTGGTAGTTGATTCCTCCTCTTCTTGTTTGGATACCGGCGAACCAGTATGCAAATAGGAAGATCGAGGGGATTCAGAGGGAGAATTACTCTTAGGATGGCTTATAGGTTTTGACTTATGTGCCATTCACAGTTGATGGCCCTCCTTCTAGCGCCAAAAATGTTAATGCCTCGAAAATCGCTGCAACAACATCGGGGATAACCACCCGGTCCGGACCTTAATACAACTCCTTTTCCGTTTGGAATAGTGGCTCCGACTGGGGATAATGGGACCAGTTTCCGAAAAAGGTAGATAAATGGGATGAATGGATGATAAAACTGAGCTAGCGATGGGCGAATGACTAAATCTATTGGCAAAAATAAAAGAAATATAATCTATCCCGGGAATCTATTTAGCTTTGGAGTGTAGCGTTTGATGGTCCAAGACTAAAGACAGGCATATAGATGACTCTATCTATCAGACGCAGATATTAATACATTTTATGATTGCTGTGCCTAAATAGTTAAGCAAAGCGATTGAGCGATATTACTACACTTATTATTATATCATTGATACATGCATGATTGAAAGGAAAGCAGACTATAAAACATCCAATAGTGGAACGAATATGGAACCGCTGTTAAAACATATGCATGCGATCAATAATAGCAAAGATAACCAAATAACAATTTACATAATAGGAATGGATTCAGACATAGATAGAAATACCATATGAGCTGTTTAGACACTCCAGATATCAATCGCTACTTGTAGTTCCTCCTTCAACACAGAGACATTTCCATACAAAGACAATAGTGCACAATTGCATAAAAAGCTTCCTTATCAAATTTAGAACGATTGGTCCAGTTTCATAAAAGAATATTGACTGAAGCACAGTAGTGCAAACTTCAGTCTTTTAAGTCTGTTACAAAACTTTATGACCCTTTCTAAAAACATGAAAGGGTCTATAAATACTAAACTAATCTAAATATCTAAGAAAGTGAAATGCTATTAAGTTGGCATCAATAAATATTTCTCCTATCTTCCTCAGCGATCTGGCAATCGGTGGCAATGATTCATTAGGTAGGCTCTTTGCCTTTAAACCTGAGCTGACATATCGCTAGCATTGGCTCTACTTCAGGCGGTTTGTTGAGGTGCGAACTGAGCTGAGCAGCGTATGTGGCATCTTGAATATCGGGAATTATACAACCGAGTGCATCAGTTAAACACTTGAGGGTCGACCTTTGTGTGTGTGGCTTGATCAGAAAGAGCCAATATGCATCGGAAGTCAAAGTATTAACTCCAGCGATTAACCTTCCCTTCTCCTCCAAGTCAGGATAACTTGATTGCTCAATCATATTTGTTGTTGTTATGCTTCCAGGTGTACACTGGGAGATCATGTTCGCCAAGTAGAGGGTGTTGTTGACCAGATCAACCATATTGCTGGCAGTTAATTTACATCTTGAAGCCGCCCTTTCTGCTTTCATCACTTGAGTGTGCCATTCTGTGAAGAGTATGTCCTTGTATGTTTCTTGGATTCTGGGCAAATTCGCTGCTTTTCCCACATCAGAATCTTGCCAATCAAGATATGTGGTTATGATTTCCTCAGCTTGGTCTAAATCATTCCTGGCCTTTTCAACCTGCTGACATACGGAGGTAGTTAGCTCGCACAATGGTTCTGCCTCAGTGAGTTGATGACATAGGAGCCTAATCTGCGATATTAATGCACTGTTTATTTGAGATGCCTCGGCTCTGAAATCCTCCACCTGTGGAGCGCCTTTTATTACTTCGAGCTGTGCCGACAATTGAGCTATTTGCTCGTCTTTCGTTTTCATCATCAGCTCATTTGCTGTCCTCAACTGCGCCAATGCCTCCGATAATTCCTTTTGTTTCTGGATCGCGCTTTGGTCGATCCTCTGCCTCTCTGTCTGTAATTGTTGGGTTAATGAATTGTTCATTTGCTGTTGTGCCAGCAATTGCTCTTCTGCTTGCGCTGCCTTCTGCTTTGCCTCAGTCACTTCTGCCTGTAGTGCAAAAATTTCTTGGTCCTTAGTCTCCAATAGAAGACTTACCTCCGATGCCTTATCAATAGTCGCTGCAGAATAAGCTCCTGCATATTGTGACAGCTTTGTTAGGTCATCGAAGGGGTCCAATTCCTCCTTCCATACTACATTACCCGTGACTGTTTGCTCTGGAAAGATAGAAAGTTGATCAGTCTTTCGTCTTTTCCTTGATCGCTTTACAACTGCTCTATGCCTTGGCCTGTAGAAAACATCCAGGGGAGGAATATCTTCCACCTGGAGAACGATTTGATCGGAAGGGTCTTTAGGAATTACCTCAACATCCTTAGAAATGGGTGGGCCACTGGTTCCACTTAGAACCTGAGGAGAAGTGATGTTCGGTGTGTCATTTGTTTTGGAGGTGTCCGTATCTTTGGAACCTTCCTTTCCACTGATAATAGAGTCAAATTGCTTCCATTGCTGGAGCAATTCGGGATCAATGGTGGTTTGTTTCTGCTTTTCGGCTTTGGACTCGCTCCGCTCTTTTTCCTGCTCTTTCCTTTGTTGCTCCTCTTGTTCTTTCCTCTGTTTTTCTTCTTATTCCTTTTTCTGCCTATCTGCCAGTTCTTTTTTCTGTTTCTCCTCTCGTTCCCTCTTCTGCTGTTCCTCTACCTCTTTCTTCTTTCTCTCTTCTTGTTCCATTTGTGCTCTCTGCTGTTTTTCTGCTTGTTCTTTCTTTTGCCTTTCCGCTTGTTCTTTTCTCTGCCTTTCTGCCTGTTGCTTCTTTTGCCTTTCCTCCTGTTGCTTCTTCTGATCTTTTGTTGTAACAGGATGCTGGCTTGACTGTTGCCGACCAGGCTCGCTTGAAGATGTCGCTGGGGTTGTTGCCAGTAAATCTAGAGGCAGAGTTTGCAACCTCTGCTCTCTAAGTTTATTGAACTCAGTTAACCCTTCATCATTATATTTCATCCTAGCGAGTTCTTTAGCATGGCCTATTGATTCGGAGGCAACGAACAGGTCATCAAACATATCTTCTTGATGATCAATTTTAGTCAATTTGGCCTGTTCTAATGCAGTGTAAGCAGTTTTCTTTGGATCATATAACCTATTTGGGATAGTGGCCAGAGTTAAGGACTGAATCTTTGTGGCTTCCTTTTCTGCATGCTTGAGATCATGCAGAGTATAGACACCAATTCTCAAGGGAAAAGAGGGCCAGCCCCTCTTCTTTTCTTTCTTGAGAGTCTGTGTAGTACTCTCGGCCATAATCTAATAAGCGACTTCTCTAGCTAGCAGTTTATCTGGAATATACAAAGGGAGAACATGCGGATTGGCTTGGCTCCCGAAAACCCTAACGTAGGTAAATATCTCTTCTCCAAACAACTTGCTACCGCTGGTAAATCAAAGGAAGCTAGATAGGAGATTTTGGGAATGGGCTTATCAAAAATAGAATAATGAATGGGAACCCTAAAGCCATTGCAGATTTGGTACAAATGGTGCTTGTAAGAAGACTTCCACAATTTCTGGTGGTATATGAATGGGTGAGGGGTCTTGGGCGGTCCACCTCCAACCGAGGACGGGAAACTCAGAATTGAAACATAATGTATCTAGAATATATGCACTGTAATAAAACGGGGAATTTTCCTTTCAGTGACAACAGAATTAGCTCTAAAATCACGGACAGCTACGGCTAGCTTATCAGAGAGAATAGTGGCCCAATCCATGATTATGCTGTTTACTGCTGCCTCCATTAGAGGAACCATTTCTATAGTGAAGTTAGCAGAGTCATGTAATCCCCATAGCCTACACATCATTATCCCCGCATAGCAATAGGGAGAAGCCAAAGAATCGACTGAGTACTTACCGGAAGACTCGTGCTTGTGTTTGGCCGGATTCTGCCTCCAATCCCGGATGGGTTCGGATTCCACTTCATTATCAGCTGCAAATTTCTCCAGGAACATCTTGTTATACACCTTCTCCGGCTCGGGCAAATGATACATTTGCCTTAGATGCTCTGGCTTGAACGATCCGAAAATCCTCCCATCTCTGGTGCTAAAAGTCCTGTCGAGGATTGGAATTTCCTCAATTGCCCATTTCACAACATCTGTGTAGGGAAGAATCTGTTCTCTGGCCGCTATCCTGTGAAGGAAAGAGTCGGCCAAATCTTTGAGAGTAGAATCAGACTTCTTGAGTAAGTCCACACTAGCTTCCGTCACTGTTACCACTGGTTGTTCGGCCTCTAGCAGATTATAAGTGCCTTGCCATGTAGCTCTGGTGAGACCCGTGCATGTGGTATCCGATATTAAGCCCTTCTTTTTATCTGCGGCAGCTTGTCCTGCAACTGATGTAGCAGAGGAACCCGCGGTCTTCTTAGATTTCTTTCCCATCTTGCTCAGGCTTCTCTCGAAGGATGAATTCTACACAAAGGCAAGAAAAACCGTAACATAGAAACATAACAACGAAAATCTATAGTGGGAGAGATATATCAATCGAAGCGTGCCGAGAGATTAACTCTCAAAAATGGCTGCGGATCCAATCACTGGGAAGATCTTACAGATACATTAAATGGCAGTTTAAGGCCTGCTATTCTTTAAATGCTTATTACACCGTTATCCGACTGAATGACCCCCTTAAGCGTGCAATGGATATTTTGGCGGTTGAGCGCAGGTAATCGTTAATCGAAGGGGCAAAACTTTAAATACGAATGCATCACCTTATCCCTCCATTTAACGGCTTTTTCGAAATCCACGCTCTATCAATCGGATATCAATAATACTTTAGATCTTCAAGTTATGGCTTTTGAAACGCCGATCGCCGATAGCGATATCGCATTGCTTTAGGAGAATAGGTATTATATAACCATAAGCATAGGATCCTCCCGAATGCTGATATGCGACATCGCATCGGATAGTGTGGAGAAATATAACAAGGTGCATTTAGAGTGAAGTGCCGATTCTCCGATCGCCGATATCGCATCGCATCGGTGGTTAGACCTGGGCGCCTTATTAATGTGCATGGGATGTTGCCGACTGCCGATTGCGAAATTGCATCGGATCAGAGTAAATGTCTTAAGATGGTTTGACCGCATACGAAGTATCGCCGATAGCCGATCGCCGATTGCGAATCGCGTCGGAGCTTATGTTATGTGCGTTTTTTAAGATATGTATGGAGTATTGCCGATCACCGATAGCGAAATCGTATCGGCGGAGACCATTGTGCCACTTAAATGTGTTTTCCATGTCATTGCGATATGCGATCTTGCGATCGCTTTATCGCAATAATAAAAGATTGTTTTATTTGTTGAGAAATGGTTGTTCTCAAGGTTTAAATAAATGAGCTCATTTGATCATCGGACCCTTTTTGAACAACAAAAATATTGATACCAATTAAACTTTCAAAGGGACCCATTCCATATGTTAACCTTTATAAATAAAAATGATATGAAATGGGGGGTTGTTGTAGAGCACAACACCTTTGACTTCCATTGCTGAAATGGACAGAAGGTCCTTCTTGCAATCAGGTACATAAAAGAGATTCTGTAAATGAATCGAGTTACCTTCATTCAATTGAGGGGTAACATTCCCTACACCCTTTCCGGGATAGGTGGCATTGGCTCGAAGTATAATCCCATGATTGTTTCCATCTCTACCAAATTAGAGAGTGCACCCTTCTATCCGATGAAGTGCCTTGAAGCACTACAATCAATAAGCCAGATTCGCAAAGAATCTGAAGGAGAGGGCCAATACAAGATAAAGATTCTTTATCTTATCAAAAACAACATTTGATTCTTCATACCTGAGGTTCCTTGCTTTATTTGAAGAGTCGGCCATTTCCTTGATGACCTGCATTACCTGTCATTCCTTTGATCATTGAAGATGTCCCTGGAATGATTGTTATCTTCATCAAGAGATGTGTCTCTGCCATTCAGACACTCCTTCACATAATGGTCGAACTTATTACAACCAAGGCATCTGCCTTTCCTTCCACCCTTAGATCCGGACTTCCCATTGAAGTGATCTTTGGGTAGGCCATCAGAAACTTATGTTACGCCATTCTGATAATATTCTCTGCTTCAACTTCACCCTTGGTGAATTTGAGGAGGGATGAGGAATCCACTGATCCTTTTGTCCTTTCCCAACTGTCTTCAGTGATTGCTCTTTCACTCTTGCTTGGGAATTTTCTTCACCTCAACTTTGATACCATGTTAATTTTAGGTATGTTCTATGCTTAGAGAAATTTATTTCAATTTTCACAGTTAGCTCAATACTTTTTTCAGATTAGCAATCACATCAGCATTAAAGTAAACTGCAGATAGAACATAAACATAAATTGCAGAAGATAAGCTAAGACAAGAGGACACAAGATGTGGCACTAGCTAGGGACAAATGCCAATGTGGGGAAACCCTTGATCAATTCTTCTTATATGTTCTTCAATAGTTCAGTAGAGAAAGAGAGATAGTACATTTACAACAGAAGTCAACACTTTGACTTATTTAGATAAGAGCATATATCATCTCTAAGAAGATGATACATGAGATTAGTTGAAGACATGCTACTTCAACTGATTCTCCAAGGTGACTCCTTCACCTATCGTTGTGCTGTATTTCATCATCATGCTGCACCTCACCATGTTGCACCATGCTGCACCCATCATCACTATGCTGCATCTCATCATGCTTCATTAATCATGACTGTACCCATCACTGTATTGCATGATGTGCCATTGCAGCACCATGTTGCCATACTGACCTATGTGTTGGCTACATCTTGCTTGCTTGTTGTCCCTAGCATGCTTGTTGTCCTTTGCACGCTTGTTGTTGCATGCTAGGTGTCCCTTGCATGCTTGCTGCAGCATTGCATGCTTGGTGTATTTGCTGCTAAGTACCATACAACTGTCCCAATGTTAGTTAGTTGTCCCTTTCATGCTGCTCTCCTTTGGAGACAGATGCTCTGGCTGTTTTGGTAGTTTCAGCAATTTCAGTTGTTCCCGACAGTTTTGGCAGTTCCGACTGTTCCCAGAAGTTCTAGTTGTTCGCGGCAGTTCCGACAGTTCCAACAATTCTGGCCATTCCTGACAGTTCCCGACAGTTCCGGTAGTTTCGGCAGTTCTGGAATTCCGGTTATTCCCGGCAGTTCTGGATTTTCCCAACAGTTCCAGCAGTTCCGGCAGTTCCTGTAATTCTGGTTATTTCGACTATTCCAGCTATTCTTGACAATTCTATAAGTTCCGACAATTCCGTCTATTCCTAGCAGTTCCAGCAATTCTGGCTATTCTCAGCAGTTCTAGAAATTTCGGCTATTCCCGGCAGTTCCAGCAATTCCGGCAATTCCAGCTATTCCCGGCAGTTCTAGCAGTTCCCGGCAGCTCCAGCAGTTCTGGCAGTTCTGGTTTTCCCCGACAGTTTCGGCAGTTCCCGACAGTTTTGGCAGTTCCTGACAGTTCCGACAGTTCCAGATAGTTCCCGGCAGTTCCAGCAGTTCCGTCTTTTCCCGACAGTTCCGGCACTTCCCGGTAGTTCCGACAATTCCATTTATTCCCGACAGTTCCAGCTTCTGCCCTCTGGATTAGGGCAGCATTATCCCTTAGGATCTCTCCTCCTACTAAAGCCCAAAGACAGGTAGAGAGGAAGAGATCCCAAGTGTGTTGAAATGACTTGAAGGCCACCTCTATTTATACTAAAACGTTGAGCACAAGTGGGGTTTATTTGGTTGCTCGCTGACCTTGACGAATTGTCCCATAACACAAATAAATTCATATCTCCATGAATACTTATCAGAATCAGATGATCTTTAAATCAATCCTACACCTCTCGATGAGAGTGATCCAAGAAAAATATGAGCTTCCGTTAATAAGATGACCCACATGGAGTTTGGCCCTAGTTTCCAATTTTAACAGTATGCTTGCCATTTCCTTTTCCGGTGTGTATTCTCTATATGGATATATTCTCTATCTGCATATTCTTGTTGTGTCTGCCCCTGTCTCTGTTGGCCATTCTTGCCGCCATTACCCCTGCCTTTGTTGGTAGAAAGATAGTGGCTACCTTTACTATTACCTATGCAGTTGCATGCTTGTTGTGTCTGCCCCTATCTTTATTGGGTATGCTTGACGCCTTTGCCCCTTCCTCTACTAGTAAAACGTTAGTGGTTACCGTTACTTTTACCTATATAGTTGTAGTCTATGATTATCTATCTGTGAATCGATGTTGACATGGAGGGGATGATCTAATTCTACCTATTGATCTGGGCATCGATCTGGTCTTCTCTAGATGGATGAAAGGATTCTATATTGCTAGGTATCGCTCACGATCTAGAACTCTCCATCACCAAGGGATTCCTATATGAAGGAATTTGAGTTTTCCCGCATATTATATTTCTAACCTAGGATTTTCAACATGTTATAAATTCCCTCCATACATATTTTTTCTTTTGTATTAATTAAGATAATTAAAATATTCAAGATTCTTATGTTTTAATTAAGACTATTGAAATATTAAGGATAATTTTAGTAGGATAATTTCATCTAAAAATAATTTTTGAATTAATTTAGTGTAGTAGTGTACACTAATAAGAAACTATGAATATGGACAAAACTAATAAGTTAGCAAATTTTGTGGAAACAAAATGATTGCAACCTATTGATATTATATTTTGTCATATTCCAATGGATGGTTTAGCTATAAAAATGGAATTTCATAGCTTCAATAATTTTTATGATAGAATCTACTGCATTTTATTTAGTCTCACACTCCACCAACTACATCAAACCAAACTCAATCATGTTTATGAGAAAATGAAACTAAACTATATTATCTTTAGTCCTTGTATAATATGTCGATGATCTATTAAATGTAATGGCACTTTGACTGTAGCAAACAATGTCCACATAATATTCATTATATCTTCTTTGATAGCCTTTGTAGTAGCAATGCCTTCATCCTCTGCACTTGACACATCAACAATAAACTACTTCTTAGCCATCTAGTTGATGGCTCCACCAAAAAAATTCAAATACACTTGTAGACTTTTAGCCATTTACATTTCTAGCATAATCAACATCTATAAAATATCATAAATATAATTATTCATTTTGATTTTTCTTCTGACATAAAACATAGTCCATCGTCTCCTTCAAATATTGAAAAAAAATAAAAAAATAAAAACATTTTCCCATTGACCCAATGCTCCTTCCTTGGATTAGACATAAATAAACCAACAACTCTCATTAAATGTGTAATTTCAAGCCTACATAAGAAACCCTACAACTTAAACATATGGCATATTAGCCATCTATTCCCTTTCTATTTTAATCTTAAAACATATCTTCGGGGATACAAAGAAAGTTGAAGAACCATATTTTCCAGAGATAGATACATATGTACCAATAGCAAAGGAAGGTGTATTTATAGGTTGTAGGTTTTAACCCCGTATAGAAATTATCTGCATACGAATTCTAAAACACAGAAAATAAACAATGCGAGAGCATAACACATAAAACACATATACACAGAGATTTTCCCCTAGATCCCAAAATCGGGACTGCCAGCTTGATTTTTCATTATGTTCCTTTCAATGATACAACACATATTTATACATGCCAAAGCATCCAATACCATGGACCGAAAACCATCGCATCCAAAACCATGTGCAAAAACCATGCACAAAACCATAGGTAGGTCCGGGCAACCTAATATAGGGTCCAAATTTTTTTTCCCTGAGGTGCTGCCCCGGACCCCATAGAGGGGGGCTAATTGCCCCCCTCAAATCCCACATATAGGGGGGGCTTCTACCCCCCATTGTGACCCCCTCGCTACACAATCGATGCAATGAAGGGAAGGCTCTGCCCCCCCTCTAACCCCTCGATTAACTATGGGGGTAGTCATGGAAAGAATATAACACAACCCAACATTATACCACTTGTTGTTTTCTTTCCACACAAGGCCACAAGAGAGGTTATTCATTTATCCAGCCCTGAAATGCCCATTGTTTCTCTACACCAAGAGAACTTCTCAGGGCTCATAGATTTTTCAATGCATCTGCAGTATTCTTCAAAGTGTCCACCTTTACCAGCAACACCTTTTTGTCTTATATCATATCCCTCAAAAACTGATACTGAACATCAATGCGCTTTTCCTTTGAATGGTAAGCAGGGTTCTTTGCTAAGAAAATTGCACTTTGGCTGTCACAGTCTATCCTTATAGCTCCCTGTACTAACCCCATACTTGAACACAATCTTTGCAACCAAGCTGCTTCCTTGCTTGCATGAGTGGCTGCCATGTATTCTGCCTCTATAGTTGATAGTGCCACTATATACTATTTCTTACTCATCCAACTGACTGCACCTCCAAATTGGTTAAACACATACACACTTGTAGATCTTCTCTAATCCAAATCTCCAGCCCAATCTGCATCAACAAAGCCATGAATATCGAACACTTTGTCCAATCATGGTCTTCCTTGGTAGCACAAACCATAATCACTAGTGCCACACAAATACTTGAAAACCCACTTCACTACTATCTAGTGATCCTTCCTTGGTTTTGACATAACCCTGCTTAATACTCCCACTGCATGTGCAATGTCTAGTCTAGTACAAACCATTGCATACATCAGGCTACCGAATGCACTTTCATATGGAACGTGGGACATGTCCTCTTCCTCTTCTTGTGTCTTGGGACACTGTTCGGCAGAGAAATTTACACCTATAGGAATAGGAACCTTCATCAGTTTACTATCCTACATATTAAACCTCTGTAGTATTGTCTCGACATACTTCCTCTTGTTTAACCAGAGCTTCCTCTTTGCCCGATCTCTTTTAATTTCCATGCCCAAAATATAGTTTGAAGCACCGAGATCTTTCATGTTGAGTTTGGAGGACAATTTGGTCTTCAAATCCTAGATAATTTATTTGTCATTTCCAACCAGCAACATATTATTCACATACAAGAAAAGATGAATAACACGGTCACCAATTAATTTAAAATACACACAGTGATTTGCTTTGCTTTTGGTGAAGCCAAGTCTCTGTATAAATTATAAAATTTCTAATACCACATCCTTGGTGACTATTTTAACCCATACAAATAATTCTTTTACTTGCATACCAGTTCTTTCTTACCCTTCACCGCAAAACCTTCAGGTTGGTTCATGTAGATCTCCTCTTCCAGATCCCCATGAAGAAATGTTGTCTTCACATCCATATGTTCTACCTCAAAATCAAAGGCAACAACAACATATAAAAGTAATCTAATAGAAGCTACCTTGGCAACAGGAGAAAAAATATCACCAAAATCAATTCCCGGCACCTGGGAATAACCTTTTACTACCAACCAAGCTTTGTATTTCTCCACCTTTCCTTTTGCATTTATCTTCTTCTTGAACACCCATTTGCTGCCAATGGGTTCCCTTCCAGCCGACAACTCCACCAGATCCCAAGCCTCATTTTTGTGCAAAGATGCCATTTCATCAATCATGGCCACTTTCCAGAGTTTTCCATCCTCTGAATCTGCTTCTTCCTTCACAGTTCTGAGATCATCATCAATAACAGATAAATCAAAATTTGAATAGAAAGAAGATGGACTATACCTTTCTGGCTACCTTCTTTCTTGAACTGATCTTCTCACACTCAGAGTTTGTGGTTCTTGATCTTCTGATTCTTCCTCCCTAAGATCAAACTCTCTCTTATCAGGTTCCTTTGGTTGGACTTCATTTTTAATAACATATTTCACCTCTCTGAACACCACATCTCAGCTGTACACAAACTTCCTTGTTACTGGGTTCCAAATCTTATAACCCTTTAAACCATCCTTATATTGAATAAAGATTCACTTTTCATATTTACTATCCAACTTGGTTATTTTCTCTTGTGGAACATGTACATATGCATCACACCCAAATACCCTCAGATGTGAAAGAGAAGGTTTCTTACCAGTCCATACCTCTTGTGGAGTCTTATCCTCCAACGCTGATGAAGGTGATATGTTGACTAGGTAACATGTTGTCTCTACTGCCTCTGCTTAGAATCCCTGTCCTAACCTGGCACCACTGAGCATGCTTCTTGCCCTTTCCATCAACATCTTGTTAATTCTTTCTACAACTCCATTTTACTCAGGTGTGTATTATGTAGTCTTTTGCTGTGCTATACCACACTTCTTACAGAATTCTTCAAATTCCTTGCTACAAAACTCTCCACCGTTATCTGACCTCGACACCTTTATCTTCTTCTCTGTCTGGTTTTCCACCAGAGCCTTAAATTATTTAAACATCTCAAAGACTTTAGATTTCTTCTTAAGGAAATATATCCATGTATTCCTTGAGAAGTCATCTATAAATGATACATAGTATATAGACATACCCAGTGATGGAACCTTCACAGGTCTAAACACATCACGTGCGCAAGCTCTAATATCCGTTTCGACCTCTTACCACTAAGGGGGAATCTCACCCGATTCTTCTTCCCATATACACAATTTTCACAGAAATCAAAATCCAGAGAGCTATTACTCGTACCTTTTGTTGGAAAAAATACTGAGAGGGGGATGAATCAATATTATCAGATCTATAATTTTATTTCCCAAACATATTTATATATGCTACTTTAGCGAAGTGAACTAGCGTGTACACGCAACTGTACTTAAAGAAACCAGCGTATATGTAGATAACTTTTGATTTAGACAATTTATCATGTATTGAGCTTAAACCAGTATATCAGAGATTTATTAGATAGTGTAGTAAAAGCATAATAAAGCATCACACATAAGAAACACACATGAACACCAAGATATAAGGTGGAAACCCGATGTGGGTAAAAACCACCTACTATTGTCATCTTTATCTTCTTTTAATAATGAGAAAATCTGTTTACAATCTTGTACTGGTGCATACTCATACCAGTACGCAAGTACCCACCTGCAAAAGGCTACAGCCTTCTCTGGTTCTCCAACTACTACTGGAAGGGAGCTACAACTCCCTAGCTCTTGTACTAGCCAATATGTTTACTAGTACGTAGGTGCCAGCCTACAGAAAACTCCACTCTTCCACTAGGGACCACGTTTCATGAATTTTCAGACTGGATACTCCTGGAACACAACACCACAATCTGAAGGCCACGTTTCATCGAATTTTCGTACTGGACCCATCAACAACATTGAAACTCAGAAAACCATAATTGCAATACAACCATCAAATATATCTGCATCAACCAATCACTGAAACTCAATCTTCTCTTGCTGAATCAACCAAAACTAAATCAATCAATCACTGATAAGCCATCATCACTAAAGCAAATCACAATCAATCTGATTATTCAGAATACTGTTACCAGAATGCAGTCACCAGAACACAAAGAAAAACCTAGAACTCTGCAACAACAAATAGAAACAACTGAAACTTTAAACATCATGCTTCATAAGGTATACGCTACTTCCATATGTCGAACCAGCGTGTATACGCACTTTTACCTAAAGGGAACCAGCGTACAGATCTACAAATTCCAATTTATGATGTATATGCTACTTTTATATGTTGAACCAACATGTATATGCTCTTTTACTAAAGCAAACTTGCATACAGATTTGTAAATGCTAACTTAAAACATCACAACTATTCCAGACTTCAGTCATACCCAGATCATCACATTTGCAGAATAAAACATGCGTCAGTATTCAGATCTAGACTGTTCAAGATCAAACCACATAATGATAACACTTTTAAGCCTTTATGATCCCGATCCATCAACCTTCATCAGCCATATAGGTGCCTCCTTAGATCAGATCAAGCAAACCATCAGAAGCTCATTAACTTACATATATAATCCAACACCTCATAAGATATTCAAATACTTGCACATCTGGCTGAATGATCTTCTCCTCCTTATATAGTTTTATGCCTTTCTCAATACCATGGACCAAAACTAATTAGGACCAATACCTTGGACCAAATACCTCGGATCAATTACCTTGGGTCAAATACCTTGGACCAAAAACTTTGTTTTTCCAAGATATACGCGATTTTCCTTCTGTGAAAGTACGTGTGTATGTATACGCTCCTTTTGTTCAGTAAACCTGCGTGTATACGCAGGTTGGACAAGGTGAACCTACATATACCTCTCTTTCTTCATTCTTTGTAGTCTAATCTGTAATTCTTTGACCTGTTGCACTGTGAGCTTTCATCTGACTGAGTTGCCATCAAGGACAACACCTGTATCATAATGCCAATAATCTCCCCCTTTGGACTTGATGGCAACAACAACACCAAGAAACTCTCTCCCTTTGACATCAAGGGCAAACGGCAGACCAATATATTCTCTCTTTTTGACATACATTATGTTGTTCATGCTCTCCCTGAGTACATGCTGAATTCTCTGATTGAGGTCCCCTTTTATACGTGCTGAAATGCACTGAAACCGTCCATGCTCTCCCTAAGCACAAGCAGAGTCCACAAGGATATTTTCTAAAAGAATAACATGATTCTATAACTCAACTATGTGAGTATGACCTTCCTATCACCAATGACTCATACATACATCCATTCTCCCAACCAAGTGGGGATATACCAAACTTGACTCATCCACCCAACCAAGTGGGGATATACCAATTGTTTATACATGACAGAAACAATAAATATTACATCATCCATCTTATGCAAAGTGGGGATACAAATTACATCATTTGTCCAATAGGACTCATTCAAATGTATGAGAAGACATATCACATCCTAGAATTTTACATGGCTTAAGCAAAAAAGGTATAAATATCTAAAGCCATAGCTGAACTCAGCAACCATAATGCCAACAATGTAGAATGTGAGTGAAGGTTAATGCTCCCCCTGAACTTGTTTACCTGTGCATTGTTAATCAAGTCAATGATCAAGGCATCTTTGTCAGTTAGATAAAAATTAATGAACAGAGCATATCAATAGATTGTGATCATCAACATTAGACAGAGCACCCATATCAAAGCCTGCCCCACTATTTTTCTTTTCTGAAAAACATATATGCCCCTTGCCCCACCGAAACCAGCATGTTTACGCGACTCAAATTCATGAAACATGTGTATAATAACCTTTCTCTGGAAAAATTAGATTTAACAACAGGATGATGCAGAAACTACTCCCAGCTTTTGTCTGAGATATTCAAATGTTTCTCTGGGCAGTGATTTAGTGAATATATCAACAACCTGTTCTTTGGAGGGAACGTACTCCATATTGACTTTTTGTTCAAGCACTTGTTCATGTAGAAAATGGTATTTGATGGGTATGTGCTTGGTCTTGGAGTGCATGAATGGATTCTTTGAAATACTGATGGCACTTGTATTATCACATAGAATGGAGATGGGTGGAGTATATGTGATCTAAATTTCTTGCAAGGTTTGCATCATCCAATGTAATTGTGTGCATCAAGAGACAACAACCACATATTCTGCTTCAGTTGTAGATAAAGCACTTGAACTTTGTTTCTTGCTGAACCAAGACACTAACCTGGAAACCATATAGAATGCACCACCACTGGTGCTTTTTCTGTCATTAACACTTCCTGCCCAATCTGCATCTGTATATGCATGAAGAGTAAGATCTGCATCTCTAGGATACCATAAACCAAAGTCCTGAGTTCCTTGAAGATATTTGAAAATTCTTTTGACTGCCTAAAGGTGTGATTCCTTTGGATTTTCTTGGAATCTTCCAATTATTCCTACTGCATGCATGATGTCAGGTCGGGTACCTGTTAGATAAAGAAGACTGCCAATCATGGATCTGTAAGTTGGTTGATGTACTGCTACTGATTCATCAGTTGAGCTGAGACTACATCCTGTTACCATTGGGGTACATACAAGTTTAGAATATTCCATTCCATACCTTTTCAAGATCTGTTTGAGATATTTGGTTTGTGAAAGAAAAATACCATCTTTATTTTGTTGTACTTGTAGACCAAGAAAATAGGTAAGTTCACCAAGCAAGGACATTTCAAATTCTTGCTGCATTACTGAAGCGAAATTCTGACTCATGGATTCTTCATTGCTACCAAAAATGATATCATCAACATAAACAATAATAATTAGCAATTTATCAGTTTCAATCTTTGTATATAGATTGATATCTGTTGAAACTTTTGTAAAACCTTGTTGGTTTAGATATTTGTAAAGGCGGTAATACCAGGCCCTTGGAGCTTGTTTCAGACCATAGAGGGCCTTTTTGAGTCTGCATACAAGTTTTGCATCATTTCCAAGAATGAATCCTTCTGGTTGTTCAATATAAACTTCTTCTTCTAAATCTCCATTCAAGAAGGCTGATTTTACATCCATTTGGTATACTTTGAATTTCTGAAAGCTAGAAAGAGTAAGAAACATCCTTATGGCTTCAAGTCTGGCAATAGGTGCAAAGGTTTCTTCAAAATCTATACCTTCTTTTTGAGCATACCCTTTACAAACAAGTCTGGCCTTGTTTCTAATGACTTCTCCATTTTCATTTAGCTTGTTTTTGAATATCCATTTAGTTCCTATAATATTCTTATCATGAGGTCTACGAACTAATTCCCAAGTATCATTTTTTTCAATTTGCTCAAGTTCTTCATCCATGGCCTTGACCCAACATTCATCTTTGCATGCTTCTTTTACATTTTTAGGTTTAGTGGAGGATAGTAATGCTAGATAGCTTGAGGTCCCTGTAATAGTTCTTCTTGTCTGTACACCTGCCTCTTTTTCCCCTAAAATTTGAGTTTCTGGATGATTTTTCTGAACGTACCTGGACAGAATATTTTATTCTACCATTATCTCTTCTTCTGGTGCTTCATTGGTTTCTTCTTCAATATGATTTTGATTTGATGTGGGAAAATAATCCCCATTTTCTTCATCGTCATAATCTTCTGTTGATTTTATTTTTTTTGGATTTCTGCAAGCTTCATCAACTACAACATCAATGCTTTCAACAAGTTTTCCAAGTCTCTTATTATAACATTTATATCCTTTACTTCTAGAAGAATAACTAAGAAGAATACCTTCATCTACTATGGGTTCAAACTTACCAAGTTTTTCATCAGTCCTTTTGATATAACATTTTCTTCCGAAAACTTTATAGTATTTACAGTAGGAGTCTTACCATACCAAAGTTCATGTGGAGCTTTAGTGCTATTTACCCGAGCATTTGCTTGGTTGAGAATAGTTATGGAAACGAATGCAGCTTCACCCTAGAAGGTTGCAGGAGTTCCAGATTCTTCTAGCATAGCTCGAGCCATTTGTTGAGCAATTTTGTTCATTCTTTCTACCACTCCATTTTGTTGAGGAGTCCTTGTGGTGGAGAATTGCCCTTTTATTCCATGTTGTTCACTAAAGTCAAAGAATTCATTCGAGGTAAATTCCCCTCCTCGATCAGATCTGAGGCATTTGATTTTTCGATCTGATTCATTTTCAACCAAAGCTTTGAAGGCTTGGAACTTTTCAAATGCTTCATCTTTATGCTTTAGAAGACCTATCGAGCACATTCTTGAAAAATTATCAATGAGCAAAATAAAGTATTCTTCTCCATGAGGTGACTTTTTCCTTGATTGTCCACATAAATCAGTATGGACAAGCTCAAGAGGCTTACTAGTTGACCCTTCATTTTCCATGAAGTGAACTCTGGTTTTCTTGCCGATTTGACATGGTTTGCATATTGTATTTTCTGGGATGCTGATATCTGGAAGATCACAAACAACCTTGAATCTGCATGCTTTTCTTATTTGAGAAAAGCTTAGATGTTCCAATCTTCTATGCCACAGCCAATTTTCATAATTTTTGCTTAGATAGCACTGTTGTTGTCCTCCCTTGAGTATGTATAAGTTGTTTGGAGTTCTTGTACCTTTGATCATGGTCTCTCCTGTATCAAGCTCATGAACAACACATCCATTTGATCGAAACACCACTTCATTTCCTTGATCACACATTTGTCAGACACTCAATAGGCTATGCTTTAAATTGTCTACATATATGACATTTCCAGCTTTAACCTTTTCTTTCAAGAAAACAGAGCCTTTACCTTTTATGACAGCAGGAGTGTCATTTCCAAATGAGACATTCTTTTCTTTTTCTGAGGCATTATATGAGCGAAGTTTTTCTTTGTCACCTGTCATGTGTTTTGAGCATCCACTGTCGATGTACCACTGATTTTCTTGTTCTTCTGCATACAAGGCTATACCACATCTTTCTGTTTGAGATTCTTTCCTTCTCCATATCTTGGGATTTAATGGAGTTTGCTCCTTTTGAGATGTTTTCCGAAATTTGTTCCTGCATTCAGATTCTTCAGGACCAAAGTTGTTACAAATTGAGCATTCTATTTCATTTTCAAGAGGAGAAAAGTTATTATAGGAAATTTTCTTGATCCCTGTTACATTCCTTTGATTTTGTACTTCTCTAGTCATGATGGTTTTGTAAGCAACAAATTTAGCGGCTTTGTATCCAAAATTATGACATGAAAAACATTGCCCATTAAAGAAGTTCCTGCGATCATCGAATCTATTAACCTGGTGATTGTAGTTTCTATTGATATTCATCTTTGGAACAAATTGAGTATGATTTACCTGACGTTGGTTGTGGCTTTTATTCATCCTTCGAGTAAATTGAGTCTGATTTACCTGGTGATCTACTTTATGCCTTTACTGATGATTGTCATACTATTCACTGGTCTTTGCTGCATCAAGATAGCTTTTGGTGGAGGTTGACGGCTTCTGTGATTGAGATGCTTCTTCAGTATATCCAAGACTTGTCTTTATCAGAGGAGAATGCTGAACTTTGATAATTTAATTTAAAGTTTTTTATCATTTAGAAAATCTAAGATTGAGAGATTTCATTTTCTCAAGATCCTTTCTTAGACCCACAATTTCACATTCATTTTTTTCATTGTGTTTTTCTTTTTCATCAAGTTGGTATGTTAAGGTATATATAATCATATTCTTTTCTTCTAAACAAATTTTGAGTTTAGATATTTCTTCATGAAGGTATTCCTCTTCTAAAGCATCCCAAAAATTTTCATCGTCATAAGCCATGAGAAGTCTGTAATCTTGTCCAGTTTCATCTTCATCACTATTAGATAAACCATCACTATCTTCATGAGTATAGTAACTCTTTTTATTCACAACTTGTTTTCTATTCCCTTTTTCATATTCCTTTCCTTTTTCAAATTTATCTTTATGGGGACATCTGGCAGCATAATGACCGACTCTGCCACAAGAAAAGCATTTGAAGGGTAACTTACCTCTAAACCTTCCAGAACCCTGTTGAAGCTTTTTAACAAAGTTTACCTTATCTTCTTCTTTTGAAATATGTCCTGATTCATTGTGTTCTTCCTTTTCTTTTGCTGAAGCTTTGAATGTGGCTTCTCTCATATCTGATGGTCTTCCTTTTCTCATCTCAAAGGAAGTTAAGATTCCGTGAAGCTGCATCATAGTGATATTCTGCAGATCTTATTTTTCTTCTATGGTAGACACTTTGGATTCAAATTTAACTGACAAGGATCTCAAAACTTTCTCAACTAAGGTAACTTCTTTAATTTATTCACCTGGATTTTTCATACAATTGACAACCTCATCTATGCATAGGAAGTAACTAGATATGCTTTCATCACTATGCATCTTAAGAGTTTCATACTGAATTCTGAGAGTTTGAAGCTTAACACGTTTTACCTGAGAGTCTCCTTCCTAGCTCAGAACAATTTTGACGCATATTTCTTTGGCTGATTTGAGCTGCATGACTTTGACAAACTCTGATTGTGACAGACTTCCCAATAAAGTATTGACAGCTTTGGCATTGGTTTCATATTGCTTTTTACCTGCCGTCTCTGTAGGAATTTTTGTTGGAAATGTATATCCTCCTTCCACAATTTCCCAGACATCCGTTCCAAGTGATTGTAGATAGGTTGTGGTTCTTATTTCCCAATAAACAAAGTTGCTCCCATCAAAGATTGACGTCTGATGGATCCCATGCTTTCTTTATTAGTCATGTTGATGGATCTCACTTCAAGCAATCAAGATTCTTCTGAAGGACATGCTCTGATACCAATTGTTGGAAATAATACTGAGGGGGATGAATCAATATTATCATATCTATAATTTTATTTCCCAAACATATTTATATACGCTACTTCAGTGAAGTGAACTAGTGTGTACACACGACTGTACTTAAAGCAACTAGCGTATATGTAGAGAACTTTTGATTAAGACAATTTATCATGTATTGAGCTTAAACCAGTATATCAGAGATTTATTAGACAGTGCAGTAAAAGCAGAATAAAGCATCACACATAAGCAACACACATGAACGCCAAGATATAAGGTGGAAACCCAATTTGGGTAAAAACCACCTATTGTTGTCGTCTCTGTCTCCTTTTAATAATAAGAAAATCTATTTAAAATCCTGTACTGGTGCAGACTCATACCAGTACACAAGCACCCACCTGTAGAAGGCTACAACCTTCTTTGGTTCTCCAGCTACTACTGGAAGGTAGCTACAACCCCCTAGCTCTTGTACTAGCCAATATGTTTACTACTACGTAGGTGACAGTGTAAAGAAAACTCCACTCTTCCACCAGGGACCATGTTTCATGAATTTTTAGATTGGATACTCTTGGAACACAACACCACAATATGAAGGCCACGTTTCATCCAATTTTCATACTAGACCCATCAAAAACATTGAAACTCAGAAAATCATAACTACAATACAACCATCAAATATATCTGCATAAACCAATCATTGAAACTCAATCATCACTTTCTGAATCAACCACAATTGAATCAATCAATCACTAACCACCCATCATCACTGAAGCAAATCACAATCAATCTGATTATTCAAAATATTGTTACCAGAATATAGTCACCAGAACACAAAGTAGAACCCAAAACTCTGCAACAGCAAACATAAACAACTGAAACTTTAAACATCATGCTTCATAAGGTATACACTACTTCCATGTGTCGAACTAGCATGTATGCGCACTTTTACCTAAAGGGAACCAACGTACAGATCTGTAAATTCCAATTTATGATGTATACGCTACCTTGATATGCTGAACCAGCGTGTATATGCTCCTTTACTAAATTGAACCTGCGTACAGATCTGCAAATGATAACTTAAAACATCACAACTATTCTAGACTTCAGTCATACCCAGATCATCACATTTACAAAATAAAACATGCATCAATATTCGGATCTAGACTGTTCAAGATCAAACCACATAATGATAATACTTTTAAGCCTTTATGATCCCGGTCCATCAACATTCATCAGCCATATAGGTGCCTCTTTAGATCATATCAAGTAAACCATCAAAAGCTCATTAACCTGCATATATGATCCAACACCTCATAAGATATTCAAATACTTGCACATTTGGCCTAATTATCTTCTCCTCCTTATACAGTTTTAGGCCTTTCTCAATACCATGGAACAAAACTACTTAGGACCAATATCTTGGACCAAATACCTCAAACCAATTACCTTGGGTCAAATATCTTAGACCAAGAAATACCTTGGACCAAAAACTTTGTTTATCCAAGATATACGCACTTTTCCTTTTGTGAAAGTGCGTGTGTAAGTATACGCCCCTTTTGTTCAGTAAACTTGTGTGTATACGTAGCTTGGACAAGGTGAACCTGCGTATACTTCTCTTTCTTCACTCTTTGTAGTCTGATCTATAATTGTTTGACCTGTTACACTATGAGCTTCCATCTGAGTGAGTTTCCATCAAGGACAACACCTATATCATAATGCCAACACCTTCTACCATACCTTTACCATGAAGTATTCAAAGGCCCTTCTCTCCAATATGTCCAAACCTTTGATGCAACAGCATGGTCTTCTCTCTAGAGACCACTAGATTTTCTACCCCACTTTTAGGAACCATAGAATTGTTGCACCCATCAACAACAGTGATATCTTGCAACTCGTACAGAGTTCCAATCCAAACTCCCTGCATCAATACCAGTGCTCCCTGAACCATCTTTCAGGTATCCTTCTCAAACACTATTTTTACACCTACATCATCTAGCTTGCTTATAGAAATCAGATTTCTAGCGAATGCAAGAATATGCAGAACATCCGGAAGTGTTCTAACCCTTCCACCTTGCAACTTCAACTTTACTTTTCTGTGACCAACGATTCTAACCTTCCTATCATCCCCTAAGAAGACATCACCACCATCGTATTTCTCATACTCGCAGAACCACTCTATATGGGGAGTGAAGTGAAAGGATGCACCTGAGTCAATCAACCATGCGTCATGATCTACATGTGTACTTGAAGAAGCCAAGTACACATCCCCACCTTCATCGGAGGTAGTTTTCGCCTCTGCAGAAGGAGCATCATCAGATCCCTTTCCTTTGTCAGGAGCTTTAGATTCAAAGTCCCTTTTGTAGTTCCCTTCCTTTCCACATTTCCAACAAACCACCTTTACATGTTTTCCTAGAGATTTAGATCTCCCACTCGATGACTTATTTTTGTTTTGTTTTGGGACCATCCTCATACAAATAAGGCATCACGATTTTGGCTCTCCATATTTTTCTGTCTCATCTCCTCCATCACCAAGGACGAGACTATTTCATGAAACTACAAGGCAGGCATTACTACTTATTGCAATAACCAGACTATCCCATGAATCTGGTAGAGAACACAACAAACTGATGCACTTATCTTCATCCGAAATTTTAATATCAACAGGTAATAACTGACTTACCACAGTATCAAATGCATTCAGATGCTCTGTCACCAAGTCTCCATATTTCATCTTCAGGTTATACAGCTTTTTCCATAGGAATAGTTTATTCACCAGAGACTTAGATTGGTACAAAGTCCCTAACTTGTCCCACAAAGCCTTATCCGTAGCTTCCCCTGAAACATTCAACAATACTGAATCTGAGACACATAATTGTATTGTGCTCTTTTCCTTCAGATCCAACTTCTTCCATTCTTCATTGGACACTCCCGTTGGTTTAGTACTCGGATCTACTGCGATCCACTAATCTTTATCCACCAACATATCCTGCATCTTGAGTTTCCACAACTCAAAACTCTGACCATTAAATTTCTTGATCTCTATATTTCCATTGCTTGCCATATTTTTTCACCACCAGAATCGATCCCACAGATCTCCCACTAAATAGGGTCTGCCACAGGCCCGAGCGAAACCCCTCAATGAGAAAGGCGTCCTCTTGAAGCCAAAACAACTCTGATACCAAATGTAGGTTTTAACCCCATACATAAATTACCTGCATACTAATTCTAAAACACAGAAAATAAACAATGTGATAGCATAACACATAAAACACATATACACAGAGATTTTCCCCTGGATACCAAAATTGGGACTACCAGCATGATTTTTCATTATGTTCCTTTCAATGTTACAATACATATTTATACATGCCGAAGCATCAAATACCATGGACCGAAAACCATCACGTCCAAAACCATTTGTGAAAACCATGCACAAAACCATAGGTAGGTCTGCCCAACCTAACATAGGGTCCAAAAAAAAATTCCTCGAGGTGCTACCCCGGACCCCATAGAGGGGGGCTATTTGCCCCCATCAAACCCCCTGTGACCCCCCCACTACGCTGTTGGCGCAACAAAGGTGGGGCTTCACCCCCTTCTAACCCCTCGGTTAACTAGGGAGGCTAGTCATGGAAAGAATATAACACAACCCAACTTGGGTTGACTTTTGATGCTTACAGTTGAGGTGAAGGTAAAGGTAGGGTGGCTGGTATGGAAAACAAAAGTCGTGTCTAGCAAAAGTGTTTACTAGAGGTGAGTTGGAAAGCCTGTTGATATTAGTCTCTTTGGATTGGCTATTGGACATGGTAATGGAGAGGGATATACCTATAATTTATAGTTTGAGAGGTGATGATGACACTGGTAGAGAGGAGGACAAGCCAGTAAAGGATACAATTGAAAGCATGAGAGAGGTCACAAAGACACTACCTCTTTTTCCATTAATCTCGAAGAAAATAGGTAGAGAAGTAATTCCATATTTGCTAGTGGCCAGATATAGAGAGTGTATGAAGCTTAGGGAGAAAATTGATTAGGATCACACTATGATGGATGAGCCAAAATATAGGCTAGGAGAGGTCCAACCAAGTATAAATTATCTATACATCTCTATGTAGTTAATATAGGTAATGTCATATTAGAATCTTAGTAGACACACGTTTTTGTTCCCGCTAGGAAACATGACACCTACACTAGAGGATGTACACTAGATCATGGGTATCCCTATAGATGGTGCCATCATAGAGGCTAAGGTGTTTGACTGAGAAGAATATATTTCCTGTGAATTGGAGGCAATCTATTGGCTCTCTCCACCCCCAACAAATGATATCTCTTTTCATTTTATAGCTTGCCTTGAAACCCTATGGTTACTAGGTCAAGACTTGAACAATCCTCTAGTGGAACACCATCTCTATGGAATTTGTGAAATTTGAGCCTATCTAAGATAAATTCCAAGACTGTTTTGTGATGAAGTCTGAGTGCATTATGAGGGTGAATTTCAAGCTTTGTCTATGATAATATATGAACTCATTCAGAGTTTAAATCAGAGTCTATTATGTGGTGAAGACCGAGCTTTTTGGGACAGTAAAGAAGGCCTAAATTTGGCACTAGTTCAAATCTATGTCAAGACTTTGATCGAGTACATTATGGATAGTTTAAAGAAAATTTGTGGAAAACTTTTAGAGGGTTGACTTGGTACTTGTTGGACACTTGTTTATCTCACATTAGGAGAGATAAGAAAGTTGTGTGTCTTGTATGCTATAGATTTGCATGCATCATCCTATTAAATTTTTCAATGTAACAACCCTGGTGAAATGTTTGTGTAATAAAAGCTAATAAAGGAAAAATAAGACCACGATTAAGGGACACTTATTCCAAGCTGAATGTTGGGCAAAGATATCCTAGTGAGCATCACTGGATATGTGTTTTTGGCTAAGGAAATTGGCAAAGGATTAGGCAAAGGCATTAAAAGGCAAAAAGACATTTTTGGCACATTTATTTATAAAAACAAAGGAAATTAGGAGAAAATTAAGGTGAAAGGTCATAGGTTTCTTGTGAGCCAGAAATTGAAGGAAGATAATGGAAAATGAAGAAACTAGAGGCCTCATTCATAAAAAGGCTTTTGAGGACCAGTTGGTAATCTTTTATCAATTCAAGTTTGGAGCTCTCTCATTATCTCTCTCTCTCTCTCTCTCTCACTCTTGGTAACTTAGAGTTTCTTTGAGCACTCTAGATTTGGATCAAGGAAGGAGAAACAAGTAAAGGGACAGGAAGGAAAGCAAGGATCAAGGAAGAAGAGTAGGATCAAAAATATTTAGAAGGAATACTTGCAAGGTAAACTTTTTCATGTGTGATTTCCTAGCTAGTTTGGACATGCATGGCTTTGCATGTTGGTGTATGGTTATATTGTTGTCGGTGGCATGGATTTTCTGGGTTATTACAATGTTTTTTGAGCTTTGGTTTTCCAGATGGATTTAGTAATCCAGGGCAGAGGTGGTCTCAAGTTTCATTCCAAAAGGCCTAGGAATGTCTTAACTAGTTTTGGCAGGATACACGGTAAAGCCTAAGGGAGGAGTCTCGATTTAGGTCCTAGTGATCTGGGTTTGGATTCTAGTAAATCCTGAGAGATCGGTCTCAGTTTAGGGCCTAGTAATCCGAGATTGGATTGTGTTAAAGCCTGATAGACAAGGAGATGGAAAACTCAAAGATAGTGATGGATTTTGGATGACATTCCAAGTTCAGTTCAGCTGTGATTGGAGCACCAATTTTGGTGTGATCATGGTTTGATGAGGGTAGAGTTGGTTTAACCTTTGGATGCCATTTGTTGTTCTATGAGATTGCACATTCGTTCTTTGAATATGGCATGGGGTGACTGGATGAAAGAAATATTTTTTTCAATCAGTTCTATGGTCGGGTGGTACGTGGAAGTCTCAAACCTGGTCATATATTCCTATGATTCATGAAAGCTAAGTTCTCTTAATTTGGAACTTGTTTATATGTGGATTTTATGGGTGTCATATCTATGATATTTACATGGTTTAATGTTGGTTATCAGCATGGTTATTTAATGTATTTACTTGTAATTGTTAAAATGGTGGATGCAAGACCTAATTGATGTTATAAAAATTCAATGGAGAAGGTGGTGATCCTTGTTGTTATGTTTTCATAAGTGCCTTCAATCATTCATGCTCTGTCTTGTATCCTAGACTTTTAGGTTGCATTGATGCCAAGTGTTTGACAGAATATCAGTCTCAATTGGGGATGCTCAGGCCTAGTTTTGAGGTTTATTTTTTATTTGTTAGTATTGTCATGATGTCTTTGATGGATTCGAGAGGTTGTAATAAGTTATGGACAGTGTCCAGAATTCTAGACTAAAAAGTGCCTTGAATTCCTTCGACGCTAGCACAAGTCTGCTGGGAAGAGTCCCTAGACGTTGGAACACAAGCCTGTGAGAGTGACTGGAGGTTTCTGGACACTAGAATTCCCATAGCATGAGAGTGAATAGGGGTTAAAAGGCTTAAAACATCAATGGGACCCACAGACAAGATTTCTGAGTGGCTCACATGTCTCTTGAGGGTGTTGTTGCTGATGTGGATGGGTTCGGTTGATGTGTTCCATCGATCCCATTTCCTTAAGGTCACCAAGGAGGTTGAATCCCTTATAGTTGCCTCTCTTGTTTCATGTTTACCCTAGCTAGCCATTTGCTTGGGTAGATTTGGGAGGGGCGCTATTACATTCAACATGTTTTCACACTAATAAAATGTAGATTTCTTATCATTCTCTTAGGAAGGGTATGATGTCTTACATCCTTATAATTATAGATATTTTCATTTGAATGTGGCCAGAGAAATGGAACAACATTCTACTTTGTAGAAGTCCTCTTGTTCCATCTTCTACTTTATAGAAGTCCTTTTTCTCAAGCTAGTTGGACTCATTAGCATTGTAGAAGTTCCAAACTTTAGTGATACCATATCTGACTGGTATTCTCTACAAATTATTGATGCCAAGATTATCACTTATTGATCCTAGACCTCTTCACCTAGTATTCTTGAAATTTACTCACTTATTGACCTCACCATTATTGAAAGTGAAATTTGACATCACTCTTTTTCATCTTTTTCATGCAAATTTCACTATATTCCAATAAAGGTGTCTGTAAAAGGATGACAAGGACCAGAAAAATATTTCTTCATGTTCGAAACACCAAATTATGTTCATAACATTAGCTTTTAAATGGAATTTGATTCCATCTTACTTCACATGGGTCCATATGACAATCCAACAAATGGAAAAGGGTCATTCTAGTTAAGAGAATTGTAACAGAATTTGTTGCTTTATGTCAATTTCCTTTATACCAGATTCTACTTCCAAGGTCTTCCATGCTTCCTAAGAAGATGTAGCGTTTGCTACCTTACACAAGGACTTATTATCCAATGCATGTTTTATAAGATCTAATACTAAGGCATCACATACTTCATCATATGGGTTATTAGACTGATACTCATTAAACTCTTTACAAAGTTTTCATTTTGACAGTTCCCAAAAATTAAAATTTTTACCATTAAATTTTGGAAGCATTACCAGCTCTATCCTGATTCATTCATCCTCGAATTGTTCTATTTCATCTACTTGTCTTTCAGATGCCATGATTGTGGCAAGAACCTCTTTGAGCTCTTCGAAATACTTTGGATCTTCCTTTCTCGTTCATAGCTTTGTCATATGATCTTTATTTGACATGTACAATACCTCTTTAGAAATATCTATCTAGAAGCAACAACTTTCAATTGCAAACCTCTATCGCTAGGTATGGCTCTGCCTGTTTTCCAAAAAATTCCTTTTAGGGCCTCAAAATGGCTTCAGAAGTTTAGGACCTGAAAAACTTCCAAAAATAGTAAATTGTACTACAATTAAGGAAAATTAAAGAAACAATGTTGGGGGTCCAAGTGGAGTAGGTGGGTGGCCACCAATATCCACCTAGATCAATCTTCCTCTGTTACTTCTCTCTTACTTTCTAATAATTGATCTCAAATAACTTTAATCTTAAACCATGCTAACACATGCCAAAGCATACCAAGGCATCTCAACACATGTCAAGCATGTTAAGACTTACCAAGTGCCAACACGTGCCAAGTGCCAATGTATGTCAGGGAATGTTATGCATGTTATGAAGTGCTAGGGCATGTCGAAGAGTGTTAATGTGTGCCAAAGAGTGCCAATGCATACCAAGGAGTGTTAGGGAGTACTAGGCTAACACAATGGAGCATTGGGTAAAGAAGTATGGAAGTGAATGAATATGAGGGTTTGGCAGAGAGTGTCAATGAGTGTTAGGCATGTCAAGGAGGGAGTGATAAGGTATGCTAGGTAGTGGTAAGGAAACTATGGAATGGGAAATGCCCCAACCGCACACCCATTGATGGCATGCAAATATGTCACAAAACAAAGTATTATAACCCTAAACCTCTTCTAAACTAAAATAAAAGGAAAAACTAGTTAACCCAGTCATTATCATGTCCCCTTAAGCTCATTCCCTACATCCTCCTTGACTGTGCATACAACTCAACCCCTGTCAACTCCTTCAACCGGGATGAAACAGATTCAATTTCCATAGGAAGAATTGGCGGGATGAAGAAAATCAAGTAAGTTGCAATCCTTGCATCCTCCTTGACTATGCCTATGACTCAACCTGCTCAGCTCCCCCTCATCTCCTTCAAATGGGATAAAAGGGCTTCAATTTCAATAGGAAGAATAGGCAGGATAGAGAACATTGAGCAAGTTGTATTCCTTGCATGCTCCTTGGATTCACTTGTAACTCAACGCCCTTAGCTCCTTCAACCTAGATGAAAAGACTTCAATAGGAAGAAATGGTGGGATCAAGGACTACCTACAAACTGAAATAGGAAGAAATGGCAGGATCAAGCTGCAAAGTGCAATATTGACTCCATCAAACTGTGACATTTCATCACTAGGAAAAGTGTTTCGTCCCACTTAGATGTGAAGCATGTCTTCAAATTCTCATGTAACAACACCAAAATGGGTTTATTTGTTGGACAAGTAGTAACAAATCATATTATTCAAGATTGTTCACCACAATCCCCACAAGGAAGGTCCCTTGTGGAGAGAAAATTAAATAAGCATATATGTAGATGTGATAGTTAAAATATATTGAAATTAAACAAGCATGAAATAAATAAATAAATAAATAAATAAAATTGAAAACCAAATAGCCATCACTATATTTAAGCATAATCACATGCATATCATAACATGAAATCTGATCACCATATTTCCTCATAACCATTCTAACCACTGGCTAATAATTCTTCAACTTGATCTCAATGTGACCCCCTATTATCGTCCCTTTAGGGTTGAGAGCTTATAGGTACAAGACTCCTCCTTTCTTGACAAGGTAAAAAACTAGTGGGTAGATTCATTAAAGTTCAAGGAAACTCATGCATGCAATATTTACAACTAAAGCTGAAAGCCCTTAAATATAGGGTTAGAATATGGAACAAGGAATAATTTGATATTTTTTATTCGGATTGTCCACAGTCTCCATTTTTCAGTATACGTTTCGAGTCTATAACAAGAGTCATCATTAGGACCAATGTTCAAAGAAGAGAAATGAGTGAGGGAATAAATAAGGGAGAGAAGCATTTAACCGGCTCAAGAAATCCCTAACATCATCCTATGGATTTGTTGGTCGGCTCTCCTCCTCTTTTCTGGCTTCTCTACCTTATTTATTCCCTCGCTCCTTTCTCTTCTTTGCACATTGGTCCTGATGATGTGTCTTGTTATAGACTTGAAATATAGACTGAAAAATGGAGACTGTGGATAATCCAAATAAAAAGTTTCAAAATTCTCACCATGTAAATCTACAAATTCTCATTGGTACCTTGTATAGAAGGGAAAGTTGGACTGAGATTCCTGTTGGGAACGAGTCCCCTGGGGGTCAATTTGGGGTTAAAAACCCAAGTTTCGGGCAAAAGGCCCGAATTTTGTATAAATACATGTAAAGTCTATGCATTTTGTGGTCGCGGAGCGCGAAGATATCAAGAGTCAAAAAGGGTCTTCCGCCCTTAGTCTAGATAGGTTATGTCATTTTTAGAGATCCTCCCTTGATCCACAGACCATGGGATTGTATAAAAAATGAGGTCTTAGAGGAGTCTAAAGAAGAAAAGTAAGTGAAGTAGAAGTGCTTTATGAGTCTGTAAAGAGCTAAGAGTGAAAGTCTTAGTGTAGGAAGAGGCTCTACAGCTGAGTGTGAAAAGGCCTAGGGTAGCAGTCCGCAGCTGAGTGTGTAGACCCCTGCAGCTATGTGGGCGGGGTAGATAGAGTCTATATTGGAGATCTGAATCATCAATAAAGAGAAGTATTCTGAAATTACTGTGTATTTTTCCTCTGTGAATCACATGTGATTATGTTATGTTAAGTTCTGGGTTTATGTTATAATGCTAATTTGATGCGCGAATGTATATGTTTCCATTTTTTATATGAAAGAAAATAAGGATATATGTTTACGTGAAGATAATCTTAATTGCATGGTAAATTTGGCAAACACTTAAGATAATTCAGGAAATCATACAATAACACAGTAACAAAGGCGTGTAAGTACCTGAACCACTGGTTAGGGTTGCACAAAGGAAAATCATATACCTTTGTGGAGGTTCTAAGAGACAAAAGAGAAATTACATCGATAAGCCCTAAAGGTTTATCGATCTACGAGAAGGAAGGGTTTAAGGTATAAAATAGATATCACAACCATCTGAGGGTACAGAATCTTGGTTCCTGCATCCCCCCATACTGCTTCGGGTGAGACTTCGGTCTGCACTTTGTGGGATGATGCCGAAATGGCCAGTAGTGTAGTTATTTGCTTGGCTAACTAATGTTGAACCTAGGTCAGGGCCCATCAAGCATAACAAGATGTGTGATGTCGCATCATTGGAATCCAACTAAGAAAGAGATCGGAGACTGGTTGGATAGAAAGATCCATGAATTCATGGCACAAGAGAACAATAATGTATGATTGATGAAAGAATAGTGGTCGGATAGATATCTGTACATAGAAATACATGAAATCTTCTTCTGTTCCTTCCCGGTTGAATTATACGAGTGGATCGCAAAGCTGGTAGATGACCAAGGGAGGTGGAGGCTTGACAATCCGATTATCTGGTCCCCAGAGTTAGTATGAAGATTGGAAGCCTCTAAAGATAAGATCGTGCATGATGTTGACCATTGGCTCAACCGCATCATAGGAGGGTTTGTGACAGAGTTTGCGGTCGATACTTCTGTCAGTTACAATGAAGCAAAGCACCGCTTCTTCAAAGGACCGCAAGGTAAGTATTTGAAATCACTAAATACTTGGATTAAGATGCTCTTGTGTGAAGAGCGATTCATGCAGTTACCTTGATGTTTGGAGCTACGCGAAGTGGAAGGTCTTTTAGGGATGGAGGAAGAAAAGGTCTTGAGTATAGCGTGTTGATTAAGCCTCCTTTGAGTGACGACGAAGGAGCAGCACAGGCTTCTCCACTGAGCATTATTCAGTTGATAAGACAAGGGTTCCCGCGAATACCTACACCGCCTCCATCCTCATCCCATCCATCCACACCGCCCCCATCCTCACCTCCACCACTTACCCCATCCCCCACACCACTGCCACCTCCACCACTATTCGACATGGAAAAATCTGTAAATCTACCTGTATTCAAGGGCATAGGAAATGAAGATCCGAACCAGTTTTGGTTCGTCATGAAGGTTGTATGGGAAACTCAAGGTATCACAAACAACAAAATGAAGAAAGCCAGGCTGGTTAGTGCTTTGCAGGACCATGCACTAATGTGGTACATTAAGTATAGTAACGATAACCCAATGTCCGCGTTGGAAGATATCCAGATTGCGCTAAATATAGAATTTAGTACACCTAAGTCTCAAGTGTAATCAATTGTGGGATTCAAGGAGATCATGATGAAGCCTAGGGAGACACCCTAGGATTTGGATCAAAGATTGAAGTGTATGATCAATGAAGCCAACATGAACCTAACTGTTTGGCAGCACTGCGAATGGTTCGTGGCCTCGCTCCTACCCCACCAAAGGGTTGCATTATCACAACAAAAGATTGGGACCCAAGCAGAAGCTCTAGAAATATCGATGAGACTACATGAGACACTAATGCAAGATGCTAATCTGGGGGTTCAACAGATTCACATGCAATTACAGAACGTTTGCCTCGAAATGCAAAGTTTGAAGAAAGATAGAACAGCTCGACCGGAGGCGCACGAAGAAGTTTGGTGCCTGAAATGCAAAGGTCAGGGGCATGACAAGGATCATTGTGGACAGTATTTGCGAATATGTTGCAGCAGGGGGACCAATGCCTCTAAGGCAAGAGGCTATGGCAGGGCCAATTGCAGGTCCCACGCTATGGTGTGCTATATGCTCGGTAGCTAGGAAACATGCGACTGGCAATTGCCATTGGCTGCAGAAATTTGTACAGACACCACAACAATTCTTATGCAATTTTTTCCAATCAGTAGGTCATGGCGAGTGCAATTTCCATATTTACGAATTAATGATGGACAGAACACCTACATACAGGGTACAGGCTGAAACACGGTCTCCGGACCAAGGCGTTGGGCGAACGGGAGGTGAGTATCAGGGGCGCGGCCAAGGCCGAGGTGGAGGGGGGCCTGGTAGAGGCCAAGGTCAACTTACTTGTTACAATTATGGAGGACCAGGACACTACACAAGAGACTGACTCCGAATCCGACGCAACTATCATGCCGCTACTATACTCAGTTTGACCATGCAATTGAGGATTGCCCTATATTGTTGGCTAAGATTCAAAAAAAGGAGGCGCAGCCTCCGCAACTAATGTAGAACCTCTAGATTATGAGGGATGAGCCTCGTGAGGAAGACCCTAAGATAAACATTATGCTGCGGAGTGGAACGCTGACTCGAGAGGATAAAGGGAAGCACCTTGTAGAAGGTGAGTGGGTCCACAAAGAACCTGAAAAAGACTGGGTTTAATCTAGAGCATGAAAAAGAAACCTTTATGGAAGCAAAGAAAAGCTTCACTGAGGCCTCTACATTAGGAATTCAAGAGAAACTAGTTGAGGAAATGGACCCATCCATGATTACCACGTTCTTAGAGACCTACATGAAACTGTTCCGCGATAGTAAGGTTGTGAAAGGACTGCAGGAACTGATCAATCAGTGCGCTGGCAAGGATGAAGTTATTGGTCAACTGCACGTAGTCAAACATATTGGTAAGGATAAGGCAAGGACTGGACGTGAGATGAGACTCACTGCGCAGATAGGGGAATATGAAATGGACCAAGTTATCTTGGATCTAGGGTCTGACGCAAATGTTTTGCCAAAACAAACATGGGAAAGAATGGGGAGACCTACGCTCCAGTGGTCTCTGATCCAATTAATGATGGTGAATCAACAGAAAATTATCCCAATGGGGAGGCTACAGGGGGTAATAGTTGACATCAAAGGCGCGAGCGCACTGGCGGATTTTGAAGTAATAGAGATTGTGGATGATAGCAATCCCTACCCTGTGCTCCTTGGGATCGATTAGGCCACTGACATGAATGGGTTAATCAACCCAAGGAAGCAAAAGATGATATTTGAAAATAAATCACTTTGCGTAGTGGTGCCACTAGATCCTATAGAAGGACCGCGCTATATAGAACTGGTTTGCGATTTTGAAAGTGATAACTGGACTAGATTTACAAGATAACAATGTGAGACTAGGATTGGGTAAATTAGACAGCAGACAGAGGTATTTCATGGGACCGTGAGAGCTCCTGCACATTAGATTCGGATGAAGAACTAGAGCATTGGCAGAACCAGTTGCATGAACTATCTACATAGGCTGTAATATGATGACCAAGTCATTGCGCTGCGTGTCATCAGAAGTAAGGAATATGCCTTCTTATGATGGGTTAACTGATGTGGATATATTTTTGGATACATTTGAAAGAGAAGTTCGAGAGAAGCATCGTTTCCAGGCCTTGGATTGGGCATTGCACGCTATGCCAACAAGATGGTGGGGTACGCACAAGGATAATTTCAGTGATTGATGCAAATATAGGAGGATGATGAGAACACTTTTTGGACAGCCGAAAGTACATATGACAGACAAGTATGATGGAAGGGATGATCCGTGCAATCACCTGGCCAAATGGACTAAGGCTTATGGAGTGGAGCCCCAACATGAATGGGTGCATCTATTTTGTCATACCCTGGATGTCATACTAATGAATTGGTACTTGGAAATAGAGCTCTGCCATGGCACTGAAGAATGGGACATCTTGTGCTAGGGGTTTATAATGACGTTCAGCTTTGAGGATGGGTTTGACTGTATTGACACGGCGCTATAGTAGGTTAAAGTAACGATCTTTAGTGTACCGCGGGATCCTTTGGACCTAATTCAACTTGATTGGACTACCCAGCTGAGCCACACGCTAGAATGCTATAACATGACCATTGAAGAAGAAGATGAGGATCCCATAAAGATTAATATTCTAGAAAAAGAGGGTCACTGTAGGGTTGAAGGACTGTAGATAGAGGATCCAGACATAACCGCGTCGCTGAGAACTAGACAGGTCAACATTGGCATAGAGGCGAAGCTAAAATTTATGAAGATTGGGGACTATTGGGATGGTGTGACAATAGATAAGGTCGTTAAGCGCCTTTGTGAATATCAGGATTTGTTCCCTACGAACTTTTCTGATTTGAAGGGAATAATAGGAGACCTGGGTGTCATGAAGATCACCCTGAAACCGGATGTGAAACCTATGAAGCAAAGACCTTACCACCTTAATCCGAAGTATAAGGAAAGGGTCCGCATTGAGTTAGATAAGATGCTCGTGATAGGTATTATTGAACCGGTGGAAGAATCTGATTGGGTAAGCCCAATAGTGGTTCAGGAAAAGAAACAGAAGGAAGAAATAAGGATATGTGTAGATCTCTGAAAATTGAATGACGCTTGTGTGCATGATCCTTTCCTGACCTCGTTCACTGACGAGGTCCTGGATAATGTAGGCAGCCGAGAAGCATGCTCTTTCACTGATGGGTTCTTCGGGTACCATCAAATCAAAATCACGCCTGAGGATAGAAGCAAGATGACCTTCATGACTGAATGGGGATTTTTTCAGTACACCGTAATGCCTTTTCGGCTGAAGAATGTGCTAACAATCTTTTCACACGTAGTCATTGTGGCATATAAAGAATTCATTCATAAATTTTTGGAGGTATACTTTGATGATTGGACAGTGTTTGGATTGGTCAAGCACCTTGTGGCGAGTCTATGCTTGATGCTAGATACATGTAGGAGATACGAAATCGTGCTCAATCTGAAGAAGTGTCTAATTTGTGTCCCTTTTGAGATCTTGCTGGGTCATGTGGTATGCAGACAAGGATTAATGGTAGACCACGTGAAGGTCATTGTGATAATCAACTTGGAGGTGCCGAGGAATGTGAAATAGCTACGCAAAACTCTAGGGAATACTAGATACTATAGGAAGTTCATCAAGAGTTATGCCCAGATCACCATGCCTATGGAGAAATTGTTAAAAAAGGATGCTACATTATGTTGGAATGATGAATGTCAGAAGAGCTTAGATGTGCTGAAAGAGAAACTGGTCAGCGCACCGATCCTAGCCTTCCCAAATTGGAAGAAGGAATTTCATGTGCACATGGATGCATCATGTATTGCACTAGGGTTCGTACTAAAACATGCTAGTGAGGTAGAACTGGATAATCCTATAACGTTCACAAGTAGGAAGCTATCTAAAGCAGAGAAAAATTATTCCACATCAGAGCGCGAAGGATTAGCTATGGTGTACGTGCTCCAGAAGTTCAAGCACTATTTGTTGGGCAGACACTTTAAGATGTATAAGGATCATTCCGCATTGAATTACCTAGTCAACAAGCCTGTGTTTGGGGGGAAAATATGTAGGTTGCTACTATTGTTCTAGGAGTATGACTTTGAAGTTATTGTGAAGTGAGGATGACTGAATGTGGGACCTGATCATCTGTCGCGCATTAAAACTGGATAGGAACCTACTAATTTGGAGGAAGGACTGCCTGATGCACAACTCTTTGTGACGCGCATCGCAGACAGTCACTTTGAATATATTATCCACTTCCTGATGACAGGATCGGCTTCGGAAGGTTATAGAAGTCAACAGAAGAAGGAACTAGTAGTGCAGGTGGTAGACTTTTCTATCATTGCAGGGAACTTGTACAAAATGGGGTCAGATGAAATATTACAAGGTTATGTGCCTGGCTTTGAATGAAGTAGCATCCTCGCTAAGGCTCACGGAGGAGCTGCAGGAGGACATTATGCAAGGAAAGCAACAACGCAGAAAATCCTACGCGATACGTTGTGGTGGCTAGCCATGCATAAGGATTCGAAATCATATTGTAGGGCATGTGATGCATGTCAAAGGATTGGCAGGCCATCGTGGAGGGATGAACTAGCTCTGATGCTGCAGATGACGTTACAAGCATTCGAGAAGTGGGTGATTGACTTTGTGAGTCAAATCCAGCCTCCCAGAAAGAAGACGAGTGCGCGGTACATCATCACTGTGATTGAGTACTTGACCAGGTGGGTGGAGGCACAACCTATGAAGGACTGTACAAGCGCATCAACAACAAAGTTTATTTTTGAATATGTGTTGACAAGATTTGGTTGTCCAAAGATCTTGATGAGCGATTGTGGTACACACTTTCTTAATGAAACAATCAGCGCGTTGACAAAAGAATTTTAGGTGTATCATCAGAAAAGTACGCCTTATCATCCGTAGGCTAATGGGATGGTGGAAACATTCAATAAGATACTGGATATCGCGCTGATGAAGGTCTGCAATTCTCATAGAAATGACTGGGATGTGCGCGTACCCACAGTGTTATGGGCCTATAGAACGACTTGCAAGAAGCTGACTGGGAAAATGCCTTTCTGACTCATGTATGGTGTAGAAGCTATGATCCCAATGGAATACATTGTACCTAATCTGCACATAGCAGAACTCACAGGAATGGCAGATTGCGGAGAAATAGAAGAGAGGCTCGTGCAGCTAGAAGAGCTTGAGGAGCACTGATTTTTAGTTGGATTTCATCAACAAGTTCAAAAGGAGCGTGAAAAGGCATGGCACGATCGACACATCAAACTGTGCACCTTCAAGGTAAATGATCTAGTCTTGTTATATGATAGTAAATTTGATAAATTTCTAG
Source organism: Pinus tabuliformis (assembly GCA_031772625.1). Taxonomy (NCBI): domain Eukaryota; kingdom Viridiplantae; phylum Streptophyta; class Pinopsida; order Pinales; family Pinaceae; genus Pinus; species Pinus tabuliformis. The sequence continues at coordinate 376,911,900 of CM062820.1, read as the reverse complement.
GGAAATTTAGGATGCACCAGCTAGGGCCATATGTCATCAAGGAGATTACCGATGGTGGAGTAGTTCAGCTGGTCAAATTGAATGGAGAACCCTTCCGAGGGAAGGCGAATGGCAACTGATTGAAGCCATACATAGGTGATCCAGCTAGGTGACTATATAAGGGAAGCACAGTCTTAGTGCTCCAGGCAGCTGAAAGGAGGTGCGAGACTATAAACTAAACTTCCTGGGTTGGGGAGTTGCATGATTGGCGAACTGCGTAGAATGAAGAAATGTCACAGTGCTCGAAGGAGTGCACAGGTAGCTGCGCTACCAGAGCAAAAACCACGCAGGATAGCTGGAAAGTGACTATTAAAGCCACTGTTCATGATTTGACAATGAAAAAATGGCCAAATGGAGCGGGGGGGGGGAATTTAAGTCAAAATTTATGGACTAGATCTTTGAAAATCTACTGCCAAATTCGCATTAATGAATTGATTTTGGGGGGAACGTTCAGATTTGAATTCAAAAATGCCTATAAATTACAGAGTGTTCCCCAATGGAAAACACTTGCCATTTTGAGAATTGAGGTGTTGAGCTCTCACACACACATGAACCGTGAAAACTTTGAAGTTTTGGTACCAAGTTCAGTATTTGAGACATTGCCAAAGGAGACATAGGAGTTGTTGCATAGCATCATGTCAATGCCCGCAGAAGCTATGAGCGCTGAAGCAGTGACAACCGAGGGAGTTGTTCCAGAGGTAGCTATGGTAGCAGAGGGAGTTGCCTTGGAAGTTGCGCCTACGGAAGTACTGGCAGAAGTGCCTAAATCCTCCAGGACACCCAGGCCAAGGCTTACGTCAACCCAGGAGGGTCCAAAATTGAGGAAGGACAAGCATAAAATGCAATCGCCGGTGTGTGCATCACCTAGGAAGCACCCATAGCCAGGAAAACCCACTGCGCAAGAAAAGGCAAAAATGATTGACCTAGAGCCGGAAGAAGAGGTCGAAGAAATCCCCATGGATGATGAGGATATTGCAGTGGAAACAGAGGATGTTGAAATTGAGGGGCCAGGCCCCATCTCTAAGCTTCCTGAATACATTCCTCCACGCAGGGGCAAGACGAAGGTGCCCAAAGATATTGATGAACGTAAGGTCACCCTGTACACACCCCTCTTGGTGGACCAAATTGTCTTTGAGGGACTGCGCTTGGGGCGTGTCCCCCTTTTGAAGTTGAAGGATTGGGACTTAGCCAACACAGAATGCTTCCCTCATTTAGCGACATACCAACTTATGCACCGTGTCTTCCAAAAAAATACTGGAGTGACCGCTTTGGAGCTGAAGAAGTGGCTGAAAGGCGTGGACAAGGCAGGCCTGCTAAACCTACTATGGGTGTCGCATTACAACTTCACACCTATCATGATGGTAGTAATCAAGCAGCTAATGTGCTTGGTGCACAATAGGTGTTTATGGCTAGAGGAGCTGATACCCATCATTGACCCGTTGATCCATAGGATCACGTAGCTACCATACAGAAGAGAAAATCCAGCCATGGTGTTCGACGGAAAGGACGGCGAGCATACGCTTGCCGAGGTGATGGAGGAAAAATTCAAGCTCGTAAAGAAGATGCGTGGCTACACCATTTTGAGTATCTCTAACCCCGCGGTCAAAGTGGCAACACAAATATTGGTATGGAAGGTCATGCAGAAGTGTTGCACAGATGAAGTGTCGGCACAAGTGATACCTTTGGCAGTTCAGTGCGCGGAGGGAGTTCAATTTAATTGGGCATGCTACCTCTGCGGTGAGTTCCTCGCAAACTGCCGTGAGCCACAAGATCATAGTAAGACTTTACACTATGCATGGCTATTATTGTCCATAGTGTTGGTTACGTGGGAGCTACTTGAAGATAGGTAGTTTTCTCCAGTCATGCTAGACCTACCAGAGGCAGCGAATTAGTTTGCTTCATTGTGGGAAACAAAGGATCCTCAGTGGATAAAGGAAAACAAGATATTCTGGATCTTGATGGAGATGAGCATCCATATGGCCATCAACCGCAAGCTGCAACTGACACCTACAAATTTTGAGAAGTTGCAGGAGTACGTGGAATTCAAGGCTGACTTCCACCATGTATCAATATGGCTGTGGAAGGACCCTGATTAGAAATAGCACGACCTACCATACTTGGCCATAGATGATGCAATTGCAGTAGCCCTCGACTGCTATCTGGCAAATTAGCGCAATGCCACAGACTCGACAGCGAGATCTAGCAAGACTGTCACGCAGCGGAAGAAGGAAGAAGTGAAGATGAAAATGGAATAGCTAGCTACGAAGAGGGGAAGGAGTTTGATGACAATGCCAAGGGAGAGAGCGTTGCCGCACAACAGTTAGGTGGATAGGCAGGCGAGGAGGAGTGCAGCTCTGACCGGAGTTATAAGTCACCTTCCTCGAAGACCGAGGAAGAAGTTGATCAGACGGAGGAGGGAGGAGCGGACCTAGAGAAAACTCCATTCTGCACCAAGTGCACTAGAGATCCAGAGAAAGTAGGGCCATGGAAGAAGTCCAAGGCTAGCAAGATGTTTCTGGACCCAATCACCGTAACAGTGGGGAACTTAAATGACATCGGTGATACGGTGTGAGATTCCACCGTGGAACTGCTGTAACAGTTCAAGCATCAATAACGGCAAGCATTGGGTGCTATATAGATGGGTCTGTGCAAGATGCAGATCCATGCATCACAGATACAGACTAGTGTGATGTCAACCATCTTGGCACCTGACACCTCAGAAACTACAAGGATGCTGCGCGCAAGGGATCTCCGAGAAATAATGCCGCCAGATGGAGCACTGACAATAGAGACTGAAGCTAACATACCCACTGTCAGCGCCCTCAAGAGAGTTGGACTCAACCTAGCCATGCTTCCCAATGAGGTGCTTCACCTTTTGCAGGATGGTGTGATCACAGAACATCGGGCCTCTGAACAGCGTGTGTTGTAGGTGATTAGAGAAAAGAAGGTAAACAACACCCAACTAACTAGGTAGAGAGACTCTACCCTTAACCTTGTAAAAGACATTACAGACAAGAACTAGTGCATTGCCACAGTCGTGGCTGAGGCGTGCAGGACTGTCCCAAAGCTGGGCATTCCCAAGGCTGAGCCGATAGATGTGAGGGTTTAGAAGCTCACTGTTGGAGTGTGTGATGCATGAACTGAATTGGAAAAGGTTCAGCTGGAGTTGAACCTCAAAATTGCAGAGTTGTAGTTGAAGGCCCAGCCTTCGACTCCGCCAGAGATCAGAGAGCATCATAAGACCACTGTGAAAGACACGGTACTAGCAGTAGAGAGTGCAGTGAAGGACTGTACCACACTCTTCGAGTAGTCGCTCGAGGTAGTCACCTGCTTGCAAGAATATCCTAATGTACAGTGGTTGGAAACAGAAGTGCAGGAGATGTAGCAATGCTACGATGAAGTCGAAGTGACAGTGTGCATTGTCACCATCACGTAGAGGTTATCCAAGCTGTAGGAGGCCAAGGCGTTGAAAGAGCAGGTAGATGCAAGTCAGCACAAGGAAGCTGTGTTGAAGGCTCGCTTGAAGCCTTGGTTGGAAAAGGCCTACTTGATCATGGCCACTATTGAAGGCAAGTTGGCTAGTCTATAGGAGAATCAGCAGAAGATTATGTTAGACAACGTAGGGCCAACGATAGAGTAGTTGGTCGAGGAGATGAAGTAGGCGGCAACACAGTGCATTACCGAGGGAGAATTTGTCCAATTCGAGCTAGGAGGTCTTCGCGACAAGATCTCTGTGCCAGCAAAGTGACTCAAGGGTGAGTCACCATGTTTGGGTTGGGGGCCTGTTGGGAACGGGTCCCCTGGGGGTCAATTTTGGGGTTTAAAACCCAAGTTTTGGGGCAGAAGGCCCAAAGTTTGTATAAAGAAATGTAAAGTCTCCACATTTTTTGGTCATGGAGCACGAAAATATTAGGAGTCAAGATGGTTTTTCTGCCTTTAGTCTAGATAGGTTTTGTCGGTTTTATAGATCCGGCGTTGTTCCGCGGACCATGGGATTGTATAAAACATGAGGTGTTAGAGGAGTCTAAAGAAGAAAACTAAGTGAAGTAGAAGTGCTCAATGAGTCTGTAAAGAGCTAAGAGTGAGAGTCTTAGCGTAGGAAGAGGCTCTGCAGCTAAGAGTGCAGAAGCCTAGGGTAGAAGCCCGCAGTTGAGTGTGCGAACCCCTACAGTTGTGTGCACAGGGCAGATAGAGTCTGTATTGGAGATCTGAATCATCAATAAAGAGAATTATTCTGAAATTACTGTGTATTGTTCCTCTGTGAATCACATGTGATTATGTTATGTTAAGTTCTGGGTTTATGTTATAATGCAAATTTGATGCGTGAATGTATATGTTTCCAATTGTTATATGAAAACAAATAAGGATATATGTTTATGCGAAGATAATCTTAATTGCATGGTAAATTTGGTGAACACAATTTAATTCAGGAAATCATACAATAACGTGGTAAAAAAGGCACATAAGTACCTGACCCACTGGTTAGGGTTGCGTGAAGGACAATCGTATACCTTCGCGGAGTTTCTAAGAGATGAAAGAGAAAGTACATCGATAAGCCCTAAAGGCTTATCGATCTGCTTGAAGGAAGGGTTTAAGGTATAAAATCGACATCACGACCATCTCAGGGTGCGGAAACTTGGTTCCTGCATCCCCTCATACTGCTTCAGGTGAGACTTCATCCGCGCTCCTCTGACTGATGCCGAAAGGGCCAGTAGTGTAGGGATTTGCTTGGATGACTAATGCTAAACCTAGGTCAGCACCCATCAAGCCAACAATTCGTAATATCGAAAAATTTAGGGTTAAAATTAAAAGAAGAGAGGTTGATCTTTTCTTCCTTAAAAAATGCCATGATTCCATCCTTCGCTTATAACCATCATAACAGTAGAGCATTCAATTGACTCAGCAAATCCCTAACTTCATCCAGTGGATTTGTTGGTTGGCTCTCCTCCTCCTTTCTGGATTCTCCCCCTTTTTTATTCCCTCGCTCCTTTCTCTTCTTTGCACATTGGTCCCGATGATGATTCTTGTTATAGACTTGAAATGTAGACTGAAAAATGGAGATTCTGGACAATCTGAATAAAAAATCTCAAAATTCTCACCACATAAATCTACAAACACTCAAGGAATAATTTGGTAACATCCTTGTTGGTATACAAAAGTTAGAGGTACAATGGAACATATTCAACAAAGAATTATAATGGAGGGGACCAAAGGATATATCTTGAGAGGAAAGTGGTACTCTAACAAAACAAAAATACTGAATATAACAAGAGGAATTTCTTTGGAGGGAAAAATCTCGCATAAACTAGATTCAGCTAGGTGAGAGAAACTCCAAACTCTTTCACTAGTCCATGACAAAACAAAAGCACCACAAAAAAATATTCTCTCTTTGATAAGGAAGGAAATCAATTAATAAGTCATGAAAACCTAAAGCTCCACCTAAATAGATTCTATAAAGGCCTCCTCATGGAGCTAGTCTTCAATAAATCATGGGCCATTAAAAAATTCACAATGAATATTCCATCCTTGGTCAAAAGAGAAAAAAATGAAGCACTAATGATATATATCACTCTCAAGGAGATTGAAGTAGTCAAATCCATTCCCAAGAATAAGGCCCTAGGTCTGGATGGGTTCACTATGAACTTATTTCAAGCTACTTGGGCCTTCATAGTGGTTGAGATCCATGACTTGGTAGAAGAATCCCAAGAATCTACATTTCTTCATCCAAAGTTGAATATGATTCTACTCTCTCTAGCTCCCAAGAATGGGGAAGATAGGATGGTAGGAATCTTTTGTGCAATCATTCTATGCAATTTAATTTACAAAATCATTTCCAAGATTATTGTTGTCATGTTAAATTTCATCCGAATGTCCCTTACCTCACATGAATAAACTAGCTATGTGGAAGATCATCAAATTATGGATAACGTCATAGTGGCCCATGAAGAAATTCACTCACTCAAACATAGTAGAAAAACTGTAATAATAATCAAGATGAGCCTCTCTAAAGCTTCTGATATTCTTATCTTCACACATCTCTTTGTTATTCTAAAAGCCTTAGATTTGTAAAAGAGTGGATTGATTGGGTCATAAATTTAATCTCCACTCCACTCTTCTCCATTCTTCTCAATGGCTCACAAAAACATCCTTTGAAATCTTCTAGAGGTATCACACAAGGACATATGTGTCCACACTTCCTATTCATTCTAAATGTGGAAGGCCTAGATGACTTCCTAAAAGTTGCAATGGCCAATGGTAAGCTAAAAGGAATGAATATCATTGGGGAGGATCTTACCCTCTCTTATCATCAATTTATGGATGATAGGATTCCTATGGGAAATACTTCCATGAGGGAGGTCAATTCCCTCTGTAACATTCTTAATGGCTTCATGAATGCCTTAGATATTGACATCAATTTTGATAAATCACAAGTTTACTTTTTTAACACTAACGTAGTTGTGTGGGATCACTTAGTTAGAGTATTGGGTTTTGGTGCAGGGCTATACTGGCATACAACCATCCTTAGCCAAACTAATGCCAGGTTAACCACCAGCACATACCCACAGTATGCATTCTTCCAACACAATAATGCATCCACAACTGTCCTAGGATATTTAACTCGACGAAGGAGTCAAATCTACAGACCATAAATGGTCAAGTGGCCCTTTTATCATAGTTCCTTATAACGGAACTTCAATCACCCCGCTATAACCCTCTATCGGGACTCAAAACCCTTCACAACCTCAATCCATATATATAACCATACTCCTTCATATGTTTTGGTTACATATATATATATTAACACAAAACACTATTGGCGCTAATCCCCCGGTGAAATCCTTTCTCAAAGGAATTCCACACAAATCCACTTTATTACAGCCTTAGCACAGACCTCGAGGCTAAAACCTCATCGCAATCGGCCATCGCATGTTCAATGGTCATATATATATGCTATTACCCCTCCTCTGACTCCAATATGACTATCGGGTCGTGTAACACATACTTTCGCATTATAAAAGGTTGTGCTATATAAACTATCGAAATATCAAACATATGGGAACACAAAGGAAATCTTCTCCTTACGGATTTCAAATATTATATATTCCCATTCATATCCCCATCAGGTCCGCCTCCTCTACGTTGCCTTCACGCCCTCCGATAGCTCGACCTTTGATCGCCGATATACAGCCAGCGCCGATCGTTGATATTACTTTCGGAGATATCACATATGCACTAAACTGCTGACCTTTGGCACCTCCGATCACCAATATGTGATTTAATCATGACCGTTGATCTGGCCACGATCCAACGGTCCACGATTAATCACTGCCATTCTTTGCAAACTTCCAAGGCTCATTCCGATTGTGATTTAGCGATCCAATCGTAGCCGTTGATCTTGAAGATCCAACGGCTGCTGAGCATCAATCCTTTAGTTCTCTGCTCGTCCCTTTACTTAGAATTTACACCTTTCCAATGATTTCTGCGGCTCTTTTGGGTTTTCACAGGGTTCTTCCTCCTTCACTATCCACTGCGACTCTTCCTTCAGAGCTTCTCTTTGATTGCTCCTCTAATTGTTGTTACTTCAAAGTAACTCTTGGCCCCTCAAATGGATCAATATGATTTCTCCAATCATATTCTTCCCTACAACGTCATTCAAACTCTGCCTTCTGCTTCCATTGTTCAGCTTTCTCTGCACTGGATTCCTTAGCGAATTCTTGCTTCACAACTCCTCTCCAAGGCAACTCTGCCTTTCACTTGGATTCAATGATCCCTCTATGATTTCTCTGAATCATCTTCGCTCCTCTGTGTCCTTCAGAATTCTGTCTGCAACCTACAGCAAAGCCTACAAATTCACAAGTAATTCACACATAAATTACTTCTTAAGCATCATGACACAGACAAGAAATAATCTTGCATATATTAATGTAAAAGATAGATTACATCTGAGACTCCTCGGTCTCACACACACACAGGCCCGATTCTAATTATTTGTGGCCTCCTTCTCTACCCATAGGCTTACATACATATATATATGGAAACATTGGATCGGATCGTTGAAGGTCCGATCAATCCTCTAACAAAAGCCTAAAGCTCTATATGCATGCATACATGACAGAAAATCCTCCTTGAGACTTTATTCAATCTTTTCTCTATTTTAAAATAGAAAAGCCTCCTTATCGCTCAATGGTCCACACCTATTCTCCCTTTTATGCCTAAAAGCTCTCCCTTGCTCCTAGGATCATGGAACTACTCATGTTCTCATTTATTTGTTTTGAGAGAATCTAATCACACTTAAAAGCCTAAATATTAAACTAACGTGAGACTTAGGAAACTATTTCTTAAAATGCATGACCCCCTATGTCTACTATTTACAATGATTTTCCTTGGGCTGAATGCTCCTGCATCAGGTTTTAACAAAAGTGAGCTACTATAAAAGTATTTGGGAGCTCCTTTATTAGAAAAATCTCACATATCTCACCATTAGAAAGACCTCATATAGCACATCACTGCAAATTTAGACAATCAAACTTTCAATCATTAAATCTAGCGAGGATACTAGTCCTTCTAAAATTTGTCTTGTAGAAATTTACGTTCCCTTATAGATATCAACAAGACAAACTAAGAGGTCATGACTTCGAATCAAGATTCTCTATCTAGAAGTTGGCTAAAGAAAATAAGTTTCTCATCCAACAACATAGCTTTGAGGAGATTTAGGATGGAAACATATTTCTTTTTTTTGAAAGATGCATGGAAAAACATCCAATATTAGACAACATTTATAGTTTGGTAGGCCTAGAGAACATAATCAAAAGTCACAACAATAAATTGGTGAAAGTGTACTGTAGAAACCCAATGTATAAAGAGAAGTGGAGAGTATGGTTATCAATTGAGGATTGGCCTTTTCTTCCAACAAAGCTAGAGGTCTGAAGCTTGTATCAGGAATTTTTTTTTAGAAAAATCCCCATTAAGCAGGGACAAGACAAGCTTAGATGGGGTTATCGGTAGGAATTCATATTTTCCATTAAGGAATCCTTCTCTATTTTATTAGGATATAATGATCTCCCATGAAAATAAATATGGCATTAGATCTAGAGCAATAACACATGACCCAATGTTTTTATTTTCCTTTAGCTAGTTGCAAGAAGGAAATGCCTCACATGGGATATGATTCCTAAAAAAGGCTTTGAAGGCCCCTCTTTCATTTCCTAATTCTCAACATTGACAAAGCTTCCAAAGGAAACACAAGGATTGCAAGCTTTGGAAGAGTCTTCAAGGATTATATGGTTCTACCCAATTCATTTATATAGGATTCATGGAATTCAATAGAAATAATATGGTAGAATTTGCAACCCTAGAAAATGGACACCACATTTCCATAAGGAACATCTAAGGGAGATTCACAAATTTCCATCATCACACTTTGTCAACTTAGATGAGAAGATCTTGTAGAGAAGACCTACAAAAGATGGAAACTAGACAATTATATATCTATAATTAATCATCTTCTAGTGTCCATCTCAATCACTCTTCCAATGCATGTGAGATGCACACGAAAAAATAACCAATACAATAGCTAACATTGGATGCTCTAAGCATGATCTATAAATTGCCTCCTCACAACTGGACAATAGAGAGGAAGAATGGTATAAACAACTAGAAGTCCCCAGTTAATCAAGATGAACATTCGTCGATGGAGGTGGGTTGTGTTCACGAGAGAAGGATAGTTGGGACAATGGTGTACTTTCACCTTTAAGGGATTTATACTTGTGGTAGGTGGAATATCCTTACCCCATGTGCTAATGGATATACGCCAATATATATTTCTCCTCATGCATGCACAAGATATTTTTGTATGACTCTAATATGGAGAAGTTAATTCATATCGGGGTAGTTCTTTTGGTTCAATTTTTTCCCTCCACACAACATGATTATCAACAGGTAAAAATCCATATAGTTTTGGTATCCAATCTCACATAGAAACATATGACTTCCTCAGGAAACAGATGTACAAGCCCCTCACACATGGACCTTGCATTGTCCGGCAATATCTAGTGTTTGTTCTCTCTTATGTTTATCCCTCCATAGTGACTCAAAGCTCTTTCAGGGCATCCCGACTCTAAGGTATATTTAACATCCATCTATAGACCTCATGCAAAAATACATTGGCTTTTTTTTTCATTTTTTTTAAGTTTTACCTACATATAGCATCCATGAATAACTTATCACCTAATTAACTGATCATTAAATATATAATCACCAACATCAAGTGAAGTAGTTATAGAAATGGAATAACTATGTGTTTCCGGAAAAACAAGTGTCTTTTTGATCTGCTAGTCCCACTAAGATTGGCAGCTATCTTAGAAACAAACAATCAAAGAAATTTGCGATTTCCTTTATGTATAATAGATAAGAGAGAAGTAAAGGGACCAACCTAGATCTTCCGCTTGACTCCTTGCTTGATTTCTCTCCTCCTTGATAGAGCTTGTAACTCCTCTCCTACTTGTCCCTCTTACAGAATACCTGTAGAGACAAAGTAACAAAACACCATCAAAGCATCTCGATCTATAATATCATAAACAATGCAGAATCAGAAATACATTGAACATACAATTGCATTCACAAATAAAAAGATTCAAAAATACATAATTGTATGGAGGAAAACTAAAAGCACTTTATTAAAATAGAAGGGAGAATTACAACTCAGATGTCTGATCTAGCATCATCCTCCCAGCATTAAAGCCCTCTTCACCTCATGAAAAGCAAGATCACCCAACAATACAATGCTTCTTCTCAAAGACAAACTAACAGCACTTCCTTACAAATTACAACATTCCAGCCTCCAGATCTCCCAGATGAGGGATCCATATATAGATGTCTGCAAGGGTGTGAGTCATCTCCGGGTTTTTTACTAGTGTCATTCTACTTGTAGTTCTTGGCTCCACTTGGAGATTTCATTGTTCTCTTACTCATCCCTGGGCGAATTCAAAGAGGCAAGTGTCACAGGAGAAGTTTCTAGAATATTCCATGAGCATCCACCAAGCAAACTGTCTCAAAATTTGTCCATTCTCACTCATCGCACCCCACAGAAGGCCTCTTTAGTATGCATTGCACCTGGCTAGTGTAGGAGTCAGTATGCATCACACCTTGACAGTGGAGCAGTCAGTATGGTCCAGTTTTGGCCAGTTTTGAGTGGTTTTTCAGGTGGAACTTCTAGGGAATGATGTAATTAGTTGACTATGATCCTTTAGGGTATGAAACAACAATTTTATGGGTTGAAGAGCCCTTGGTTTATCGACATATAAGATTTGGGTTGCAGTGCCCAAATATGTCTATGATAGTTTCCCCCTAAAGCATGAAGTCATAAATCTTTTGATGTCGGGTGAAATGCTTTATCACGAGGATCCGAGGTATTCAAACTGGAAGGTGACCTGTATAGGTTACAATAAAATACATCATCATCATATTATTTTCATGATCTAGCTGAGGCGGGCATTCCCATGCTTAGTTTTATAAATTTGTTTTCATCTACAAGGACAGATAATCATCTGCAGTTGCAAACTGGTGATTCTTTATGTGTAGAGTCATCATCCCTAGCTTGGATGATCATCTGTGCAGCTTCTTTGTACATTTGATGTCTTTATATTCTTGAATATATCGCAGCTCAGATGGATGAAACTATATCCGGGGTCTTCAAACTCATTCAATCTTCACCCAATGTACAAATCGATCCATGTGAAAAGATGTCCTAAAGTCGAACATGGAAAGACATTGCCTGATTACTAGCCAATAATGTAAGCCGTTAACAGATGCGAGAGGAATCATCGATAATGATAATGACCTTGAAGGTACTACAGTACAATTCACGTGGTGTGAATATATGATTCGATGTCGAACACCATGCAAAATCTTTTGGTCGAAGGCCATTGATGTAAACCTGTCGCTGGAAGTGAGAAACTTGTCATTGAGGCATGCAAGCTTCAAAGTACTGAAAGGGTTGTTTCTAAGTCAGCTTCTTGGATAATGAGCTGATGTTGACAAGAAGTGACCCGTCATAGGAGGGCCTTAATGCATCCCACATCTACGACACAAAATGAAGCAAATGGTTTTCTAGAGGTGAAAATGATCTGATGATACAAGGTTCAAGAATGGTGGTCATGAAAAATGAAGGGTGAAGGTATTGCAGCGGATGAGGCATTTAACTGGATGGTGAATTCTCTGAATGACTTCTCTTGAACATATCAGCAACACTGAGATGGATTGGTAGCATTAACCCCAAAAGATGGATGGTACGGAGGACCAATGGTGATATGACCGGTGAACGAAATAACCCAACCCAACTCAATCATGGTGACGGAGTGAAAGTGTCATGTTCAAGAGCAACCTGCTACCAATAAAATTCTTCAAGTTTTCTTCCCTTTTTCCCCAGTCATTGTTGACCAATAACACTTTATTTTTGTCAAGCTTGAGGAGGATAACATATGCTTGTTCTATAATTTTCCCTTCGGGCAAACCTGTCGCTATGTTTTAGCGAGCCTAGCGACAGTGAAACTCGTTCTTGTCTAGGTGGACAAGTTTGTCGCTATTGTTTTAACGAGTTTAACGACAAGGATAAATCGGTCCTTTTCATGTTTAGAGAGTTTGAAAAGGGATGAAAAGGAAACTCCAGTGGTTCTTTTTCATAGCATAATCCATTAAGTCCGAAAAAGATTAAAATAATATGAAAGGGATGACTTTTCGATCGCTTTAGCAAGCCAAAAAAGACAAGCGCTCGATCTTTTTGTGGGATGATCCCTCAGGTCCAAAAAGATTAAAATTTATAGGAGGGATGGCGCTTCCCATTACTTTAACAAGCTAGAAAGGCCAATAGCTAGACAATCTTTTCATATTTAATGAGTCTGAAAAGAGTTTAAAGGGGACTCGTTTTTTAAGAACGAGTGGCAACTTTTAGGGTAGCAACTAGTTCCAGGTAAGCTTGGAACTTCTCAAAACATGGTGATGTGAAGAGGGTGGCTAACAGAGCCACTCGTCGCAGCTGTTCCTCAAAAAGGTAAACAATCAAGTGGAAGCATATGATCGGCCAAAAGAATGGAGGTGATGGTAGGAACACAACCAAGGCTCAAAAGGCTAATAGCAGGGCAATCACAAAGGTTATTTACCAAGGGTGGATTTATTTTTTAATGAGCTTGAATAAGGAGAAACTATGCTTAGTGGTGGGTTTATTTTTTAACAAGCTTGAACCTTGCGGAAACATTGCTCATTACAGTAGTCAAAGATGTTCAATTCACCTTTTAACACGTTAGATTCTTTCGTCGGTCATTCAACCTACTCAATTGCTCCATCAAATTGATTAGAAATACATATATATGCCTGAAAAATGAATTAAAAACTAACATTTTACTTGAAGTACGTGAATAGTAACATAAAAAGTAGTTTTATCTCTCATTTTTACCATTTCATTTAAAATTTGGAATTTTGGAGTTCTAGAGTGGTTTTCCCCCTCAAATTTCATCAGCTGATTTCGGGAGATCCAGTGGACTATTCTCTGCGCCGTCAGGACTAGGTAGGAGCTAACCCTAAGCTCTTCATTTTCATTCCATCTTTCTCTGATTTTGAGCAAGTTTTTCCCTTCTTCTGGGCCCCAGCGGTTTGAAGAATTCGTTCTCCCATCATCGCACCTGGTCTATATCGAAAGGTGCGATGCATACTGAGCTGTACACTGGCCAGTCAATGTGCATCTCACCTAGCTCAAAGGAAAGGTGCGATGGGCGCAGAAGGGAAACTTTACACAGTGATTTTTCATGAAATGTTTGTCTGTTTTTGCTCAAATTTGGATCCTAATTCATCTTTTGTTTGTGTCTTAGATATTTGCTAGATCAAGATGGTCATTACATGGCATGAACATGAACATGAAGAAGAGGACGTGATTGCCTTACACGATCAGGGTACAGTTACTACATTACGAAACTGTGGCTTGCTCAAATTCTTCTGTATATCTAGCATGAGGCAAAAAATCAGTTTGTTACAACATTTTCTTGATGCTTGGGATCCGATCAACCAGGTATTCTAGATTAGAGGAAAATCTATTCCACTTACAGTTTAGGATATCTACTTTCTGATGGGGTTATCGAGGCGTGGTGCCCCTCTTTCACTGTCAGGATTCGCCCGTGGGGGTGAATCTGTGAGAGATTATATCCATCAGTTTTGTAGAGATGGATCTCAGCCTAGCAGAGACGGCAAGATCAATATCTGGTATGTCACTGATCGGCCCTTGAGGACCATTTTATTCACCTTTGCTAGATTGGCTCGTAGTGCGGCTCTTCATTTGGCAAACAGATCTTATATGCAGTACGCCTTGGAATGTCTGGAACCAACGATATTCAACTGGTGCGAGTCGGTACTTCCAGTCATAAAAGAATAGCTCTCCAAGTTAAAGAATGGAAGGTCCAAGAATTTTGGCTACGGCTCTATCTTCACTGCTTTTTCCTTGGAGAGGATTCCACGGATGCAACCTCAGTACATTTCACTAGGGTTGCCAACATCAAGGGAACCAAGAATGCAGAGATGGGTTGATCTCATGGCCAGACATGCTGGTCAGTCACAGATTTCTTTCTCTAATGCCTTCTTTGAGTGGTTCGACCATCAGGAGATGGTCTTTGTGGAGTATCCATATGTTGGGATGGATTTCCGAGGCGACCCAGATTTGGCATTACCAGCTGGCGAGCAGTGGAGTGTTATGGGTAAAATGATTTGACCATATCTTTGTTTATCATTTTTATAATGTTTTTGTGTTTTTAAAAGTTATCAAGACTAATCAAACTCATATACTTGTGCAGATATTGGGCCAGTGTGACCAGTGACACGCCCAAGGGTGGCAACTGACGTTCCAGTAGGAGAGGCTGTAGGGAGGGCTATCCTTCATGATCTAGACATAGCAGAGACCCTGGCAGTGCTGCAGGATCAGATCGAGGGCCTCACACTTGGCATTTAGGATGTGACGACCGACGAGTTACCTCTGAGGTTATAGCGCCATACTACTGGCGTGCCGAGTCGATGGACTAGGCTCTTGTGTATGATCACACAGGCGGTGACATGTTATCACCAACATCATTAGTCTAGGATGCTTTTCTGCATTCATTTTTGAGTTTCTTGGTCGTATGACCGATTTTGCCTTGTACACAAAACATTTTTTAAAAACTATAAACAGTTATATATTTTTTATTTTCGGAGTTTTATTTTGGTTAAGTTATGTGATCCAGATGCAAATGTTAATGTGAAATGATTTTCTTTACAAATGCTGCAAATGTCTATCTAACACATAATTTGCTAATGAATCAATTAATGTGTTTAAGTTTATGGAAATATGTTGATATTGAATGGAATCAAATTATCTTTCCGAAATCCTGACTCTTAGGAACATATGATAAATAGCTGGGTTCCGAACAGAATAGACGCCAGTAACCTGTATTATGACAAGTTGTGAATCTAGCCTAACAACAAGTCGGCATATGCCATGTGAAATGGCATCAGAGAAGCTCAATCAATGTGCTGTACTCAGCGATGTTGTCCGTTGATCGACCAATACATATCCCCCCTGAAACTCACTAACTCACCGCTTGGAGCAAAAACAGCCCAAGGTGCAGAAGATAGGTTCCGCGTACTACGACTAGCTCCGTCAGCGTATCCAACAAATGTTTCCAAAAATTCTGACATCTGCAACAAATGCAAAGTGGATTACCTAACCAAAATGATAACTCTAAAAGAAAACAAAAATGTAAGAAAAACATATATACTAAGAGATTACTACACTTGATCAAGCATAGTAATGCTTAAGATACAGCCCATTTCGGGTCTGTGACAGTGGAATCCCATCATAATCTACTAGCTCGTAGGCTCCTTTTGTCAATACACATTTAAAAATGTAGGGGCCCATCCATAATGGTTCGAACTTACTTTCTCCCAATTTGTCGGAGTCCTAATCGTAAAGCAAGAACATGTCACCTTTGAGAAGACTCGAGGCTTGACATTCTTGTCAAATTGCACTATGACACATTTCTTATGTGCTTCGTTAGCCAGCATGACATCACGACGGGTTTAATCCAAGTGGATTAGTTCCATGAAACGAGCCTCTTCCTCCGAATTTTCGTGAAGCAAATCAATTGCGAGCTTGAGAGATGAAATTTCGCACTGAATTGGTAAGACAACTTCCAAACCATACACCAACTGAAAGGGCGTGAATCCGGTCGTATTTCTCATCGATGTCCTATATGCCCACCTAGCTGAGTACAGGATTACATGCCAATTCCGTTTGTGGACTCCAATCATCCTCTGCAGCATTCACTTCAGGACTTTGTTGATTGCCTCAACCTGTCCATTAGCCTGAGGATAATATGGAGTAGAACTATCATGGGACAGTCCTAATTTGGAAATAAATTCAACCATCATGTGATTGTGAAAATGCGATCCATGATCTGTGACTATAGCCTGTGGAACACCAAATCTAGAGACTACATGACTGAAAAAGAAAAGTGAAGCCATTTCACCGCTGTTCTTTAATGTAGGCATCGCCTCGGCCCATTTTATAAAATAGTTGACAACGACTATAATATACCCATGCCCCCTAGCCGAGGTGGGGTTACATGTCATGAAATCTATGCCCCATTTAGCGAATGGCCCAATAGCAACTATGGGATGCAGCGGTGCAGGTGGAAGTCTAGTTTTGCAGTCAAAAATCTAACAAGCATGTCAACTTATGACTGCAATTATGCAATCTTTGAATATAGTGGGCCAGAAGTAACCAACTCGTAAGATCTTTTGTGCAGTAGTGTAACCAGATAGATGCCCCCCACACGCACCTCAATGACAGTCATTCAAGACTTTTTCAGCTTCCTCATGCACGAGGCACCTTCACAGAACTGTATCGACACCACGATGGTAAAGTGTATCACCAATGATCATGTAGTCTTTTGCTTGGTATCGAATATGCTGCTGTTCAGAGTGAGAGGTGTTAGGCCTAAAGGTTTGGGTTAGAGATAGACCAGTATATCTTTGTACCATGGATCGCTTGACGATATCAGAAACAAAGTTTCATCCACGATTGATGCTTTAGATGGTAAATTGTTGGATGACGATGGGAGGTCACAAAGTAACTCCACGAAGTTGAGAGATTTCTTTGATTTGGATTTGGTGAACTCCAGATCAAACTCTTGCAAAATGGCTATCCATTTGGAATATTTGCCCCCAGTAATTGATGCGACAGAATGTAGGTCATAGGGTTGCAATCTGACAAAATGGTAGTTTTGCAAAAGAGAATATAGTGTCGAAATCTCTGTACTACTTGAATAGCTGCTAAAGCCATCTTTTCAACATAGGAGTACTTGCCTTTTGTATAATTTAAGTTGCGGCTTAAATAATACATAGGATGTTCTATTCCATTGTCTTCTTGTACTAAAACCATGGCGATGGTTGTATCTGTAGCAGCGAGATACAGGTTAAAGTCTTTTTGATAGTCAGGAGCATACATTAATGATGCTTTTAATAGGGAACCTTTTAAAGAATCAAAGAAAGCTTGTGCAACATGATCCCAGTTGAAGGGTACTTCTTTTTTTCAAAAGACGCATATAACCTTTAGCAAGTTCGGAATAATTTGGAATGAACCTCCTTAGAAAGTTAGCTTTCCCTTGGAGTTTCTGAATCTGAAGCAAATTCGAAGGTGGAGACATGTTAAGGATTGCCTGAACCTTACATGGGTCGAGTCGAATTCCGTCCTTAGAAACTACGAAACTAGGTAATCAACCAGAACCAACACAAAACACACACTTGTGCGGATTGAGTCGTATCTTGTAGTGTCAGCAACGTAGAAATATGGCTCTCAAATGCTGTGGATGATCAATCCGCTTTCACGAATGAGCCGGTAGATCGTTGAGATACGGTTGAACGATGTGCTTTATGTCATGGAAGGTGTAGTTCATTGCCCTCTGAAATGTTGCCCCTGCGTTCTTCAAACCGAAAGGTAGTTTACTGTATGCGAATGTGCCCCATGGACATATAAATGTAGTCTTCGATTGGTCCTGTGGGTGGATATTGATTTGGTTGTACCCAGAAAATCCATCCATGAATGAAAAGATTTCACATCCGGCACATTCATTAATTATCTGGACGATGAAGGGTGTAGGATAGTTTTCCTTTGGACACACTTGATCTACATCCGTATAATCGATGCACACTCTAATTGTTCCTTGCTTTTTCATCACAAGAGCAATATTCGATACCCAATCAGTGAGAGGAACAGGGTAAATGAAACTAGCATGTAAAAGTTTTTCAAATTCTACCTTGATGGCAGCGGCTTTCTTTGGGTGAACCAGTTGAAGCCGTTGTCTTACTGGTTTGACATCTGGATACATCTTGATTTCATGTTCAACGATGCTCGAGTCAATGCTTGGCATTTCTTCATATGACCATGCAAATACATCTCTGAATTCGCGAAAGAGAGTGCAATATATTTCCAGTTCTGAAGGAGAACAAGATTTGCCAACATGAATATTCTCTACAACATTAGGTTTGGTCGAGATATTAATGGCAATAGTTTCCTCAATATTGGACAGATTTCACTCGGAATCCACTGTATTTACAGTATTTGATAGAAAATCAAAAACTGAAGGATGATTAAGGTCGCTTGAATAATCTTCATTGTTATCTTGAAGGTGGGAATGATGGTGGTAATCTTCCCATGGTGCCTCTCCTATCATCATTGACTGAATGATTCCTTCGTCTGTAGAATGTATACAAGACCAAGGATCGGAAGAGGTACCATACTCTAGAGACCTATCTATCCAAACACTCGCTGAGTGTTGATTTGGGTTTGCCGCCTAGGCCCAGAAAATTGATTGCTACAAAGATTCTATGGGGCTTGGGGGCAACACCTTGCGATGATCCACACTATCAAAATGGTCAGAGTTCTTCTTAATCTTTGATAATGTAGAAGATATCATATGATATGTTTCCATTGTGGCCACTTCCGCCAGATTACTTTGTGGCGGAAGCACAAAAGTACCCATTAAGGAAGGGTCTTTTAGGAGACCTACTCCGACATTTTGAAGCGATTGAGAACTTCCATGGATCAATGGAATGCTTCCAGTAGCTTGTGAACTGTTGGGGAAAAAGGTTAGTTGGTCAATGATTGTAATTCCACCTTGGAAGGGAAATGCAATCTTTCTAAAATATGTTGACACAACGGCGGCCATGGCATAAATCCAGGGCCTTCCTAGTAAGATATTGTAGTCAAGGTTTCCATCAATGACCTCAACTTCAATTTCTACTATCTTGCCCCCAGTTCAACTTGAAAGTTACTTAATATCCCATATGGCGTGTATGTTCTTCCATCGAATGCTTTTAATGTCATTGATGATCGTGACAAGGGTGGTGAGCCTAAAGTTTTCCAGCAACTCATTGACATAATACAGGTAGATGTCCCTTCATCAATGATTGTTCTATGAACAGTTTTATTGAAGACTTTTACCTGTATAAGGAAAGCGAGTTGAGCCAGTAACTAAGGTTAGTATCCTTTATGGTTAAAGGCCAAAAGATTGGAATCCGCTGGGTCAATCCCACCTATAGTTGATAACAAAGCCTGCTTTTGGGAGGTGCAATTCTGTAGTACTTCAAGTGTCGACATAGCGGATGGCGACTGAGCCAGATCCTCCACTATATTATAATTTTGTGCTGCTCGAGCACGAGGATTAAATGTCTATTTATGTACTACTCCCTTTGGTGGCTTTATAATTAATTCAGGAATGATGGGTGGAACAACTTCTGGCGAAGCTGTTGCCGAACTACTGGGTTGATCTGTAGCCTTATTGTTCGATGACTATGGATTCCCATAATCTTTATTCCTTGTCGATATCAAAGCATCATTTTGCTGTTTCGAGATGGATAGCATAAGCACTTGGGATGTGGAAGCATGATCGATAGCAACCAGATTAGTTTCTGGGTTCGAAAATGGATCAGTCAATACCGCTAATGTAGTTGAAGTTCTTAAAAATTTCGCAACCTCAACTCGATGAGGACAATCTCTCGTGAAATGATCCTCATTACATATGAAACACGGTTGACTAGGTTTCTTTCACCTAGTGGGGTTTTCAGAAGATTTTTCAGGAGTTGAATTTTACTGTTTCTTCTTTTTATTTTTCCCTTTCTTTTTGCCCCCTGGTTGCTTTGGATCTTTGCCCTTGTCAGATGACACAGCATTAATATCTAAGGCAAGAGGTTTTTCATTTGCCTTTTGACTAGAAACTGCAAGGGCTTTACTAGATAGAGCCTTTGCGGTTTGCGTACTTGAGGTACCGATCACGCCATCGTCGGCATGAGAGTCCCTATTTTATTTAGGAGGGGGAGGAACAGAAAATTCTGGTCTAGGAGCGTCAGGAATTTTGTCTTAGGGCGTGCCAGACTCAGTATAAATCAGGTCTAAATATTGAGCATGAGCAATGACTTGCTCTTCAGTGACAACCCCTCCCTTTGCCACATCCTCAGTAATAGAAGGCAACAATGACTCAATAAACCACTCAGCTAAAAGCTGATCAGGAACATACGTCTTTACCATTTGACGATGACGTCGCCACTCATGAATATGATCGTATATGTGAGTAGCTGTTGTCTGTTTAAAGTTGGTAAGGAGTTCTGTCCCTGTTTCGTACCTTATGGGTAACTGAAAGTGGGCTAAAAAAGTAGTGGCAAGGGTGCTGAAGTTATCAAATGAAGCTCTAGGCAATTCAATATACCATTTCACTTCCGAACCAGTTAGTGTTCGCTAAAAAAGGCGAAGCCTAATTGAATCATCATTCAGGGTGCTAGATGAGCACCACAAATGAAAGGTCAATACGTGATTTGATGGATCTTCACCTGGATTTCCATTGAATTTAGGAATATCAGAGAGAAGTTTATGAGGAATCATTGGCCACCAAGGGGCGTATGCAATTGGATCATTTGTCAGTCGATTCAAATCTGGTAATTCTAGTGTTGCTACAAAAGGCAACTGTTGATTCAAGTTTGGCGAAGCATACCCAAGGTAAGATGGGATCACATGAGTAGTAGGTCTTTGCATACCAACATAGTGTATCTGATGCTGATAACTTTGATAAGGTTGATGGGCATAACCATTATAGTATGGTTGTTGATAACCGTTTTGAAAATGCGATTTCCCATTACCTACAAAGCCTTGTTGTTCAGGTCCTCGGTAAGCTTGCTGGAATTGTGGTTGTTGATATTGTACTAGCCATGGTTGTTGGACCATTTGTTGTTGCCCAATACTGGATGATTGACCAAGATGCGGAGTGATAGTACCCATTTGAGCCTGAGTCGTTCCAGGTAAGGAAACACTAACCTAAGGTTGTGATTGAGCTGTAGAGACAAGAGGTTGTTGTATTGCAACCTGAGAGACTTGAGGTTGACATACAACAGGCAGTGCTTGTACTTGCGACACAGTCACAATAGTAGGTGTAGTGGTAATATTCGACACAGGTTGGGCTAGTTGCATTGAATATACAACCCTTGGCTATTGAGGCAGTATTGGTACCCAACCACTGGATGTAATTCCAGTTTGACCTGAATTTTGTTGTAAACTCTCATATGGTTGTTCTCCAGGAGGGAACAATGAAAAAGCATACTGCCCTCCATATGGCGGAAATTCGATGTTCAAAGGATATATTGGTATTTGAAGGCTGGACTGTCCAAATTGATACTGGCATGCAGGATCAATTTGCTGAGTTTCAACGTAAGAAATGCCAGATAGGATTTTGGATGAGCAAATAGGAACAGACCATCTCGTCGAAACAGTGCCTGAGTGGACTCCATGTAGTGATTGGTGACTAGTTGGGACAGATGGTATACCAGCAAACATCGTTGGAGTGGTAGCAGGAAGTTCTGTTGTGGCTATATCAGATGATACAGTCCTAGATGTTGATCGTTTTTCAGACATATTTAGTCTATCCAAAACATTTCCTAGCAATTCGATAGGAACTTGCGATGAACGATGATTAAAAGATCTAACTTCAGGAATAGAAGGATATAAGTGGATCCCAGTTCCAAAATGCAATGGAGTACTGAATGGAAGATCCTCTACTATTTCCTCTATGGCAATCAGTCTAGGTAGAAGAGGTAGACCGTCAAGTTTGTAAAATATTTTTGGAGCCGAAGGCCTTGCTTCTGCAGTAACAGACACTGGATGGGTGACACCTTCTGAATTCTGGAACTCAACTTCCAGATTTTCAGGTAAGTGAACTTCAGTCTCTGGATCAACTCTAGATGGAGTTATTTCAGGTATAGAAGTGTCTACCATTACAATAGGATCAGTTCTAATGTCCTCTTGTAACTGTGGAACTTCTTCTGTAAAGGTGGGTGTACCAGAAATGATCGGAGTAACTGTAGTCTCTGATGATGTTGAAACGCAAGTTTCAAATAAACCAAGAGAATTGGACTCAGTTAAATGAGACTGTTTTTCCTGGAATGGTTTCGTTTCCAGAGTCAAAGATGGTTGACTCGCTAGTCTCCGCAAACGATGGGGTTTTGATTGACTTTCTTCCACGATTGCAGATTACTTGATCAACTCAAAATTAAGGGGAAAAAATGTTATTCCGTATTAAATAAATTTTAATGATGCTTTGACACAACTTTGCTTTTTCAATTTTTAAGAGTCGAGAAAAAGCTAAAGATGACTCTAGTCGCCTTCGATTTTTAATGAGCCTGAAGTGACAAGTGCTCAAATGGACCTTTTCTTTTAAGGAGTCAAAAAGGAACGAAAGTGACTACTCTAGAAATCTAGACAGAGGGATTACCAAACCAATCGAAAAGCTGCAATATACACCTTGGTGGTAAATTAAATAAAAATTACCAAGGACTTATGTACGGCAGTCAATCTTCCCGAATGCTGTGTTCAGTGCATTACGATCAATAGGGCGGCAGACACGACTTCCTATGGATAAAGGATATCAGCCTATTGTGGTCTCCCAA
Source organism: Pinus tabuliformis (assembly GCA_031772625.1). Classification (NCBI taxonomy): domain Eukaryota; kingdom Viridiplantae; phylum Streptophyta; class Pinopsida; order Pinales; family Pinaceae; genus Pinus; species Pinus tabuliformis. The sequence goes on along the minus strand of CM062820.1, from coordinate 376,888,857 downwards.
TATATACTCAACGGTACAGGGAGCACAAGTCTGTACTAACACTTGTCATATCAAAGAGGAGGAATCACCCAACCTTCGATGAAAACGATAGTTACTAGGTTTTACGTTGCCGGAACACGTCTCTAGCCTAGACTTCTAGATGTGTTGCATTAGGTTCCAAATCATTTTTAAGTTCATTGAGATTTATTTTAGAGTTGATCTTGTTTAGAAGTTTGCCTTTCAAGGTTCACTGCATGATGCAGATGTAAAATTCGTAAATATGCAATCTAAAATGATAAATAGTTGTTTGTTTATTTTTAGCAATGAAAATCCTAGCTACTAAGGAAAGAAGATTACGATTCTTTCAACAAAGAGCAAAGAACACACACTAAATGCACTTTTCCTAAATCATTTTCACACACAGTCTAAATGCAAATGCAAATGCATGTATTTGTTTTTCGTTTCCCTTAATGTGAGAAATGCAAAAAGGAAAACTAAGTATATATCTGAAATATTTTCTTTAAAGCGACATTTGGACAATTTCTTTTTCAAAATGAAAGGAAGACTTAAACGACACTTTTCAATTTCGAATAGAAGATGTTTTCGACACTTCGAATATCAATAAATCAAATCAAATACATGACAAAAAGTTCAATCGACTATCTAGAGGAGGAAGACTTTACGACACTCTTCTTTTTGACACAAAACGACAGTTACGACACTTTTTGCATCAAAACGAAAGTTTGATTTAAGCTACTTTTTGACAAAGCATCATAAATGATGGAAAAATACATAAAAACATTTACTAATCCTATTCAATGGAGGCTGAAATATGTAAAGGAAGGAGGTTTTAGCAATGAGATACTGATCATAAGCAGCAAAACAACTAAATAGAGTTGAAAGCAAGGACAAAAAACCCAAATTTCAAAGAGAGAAATAGGATTGCTTAGTCATCACAAATGTGCTTCACAGAATTAGGGATGCATCTCACCTGCTACACTCAGGAGGTGCGATGCATACTGGTTTCCGGTTACAGATAGTGCGATGGGCCAAGGAGCGCAACTGAGGTGGATTTTGACTCAAATTTGCAGCTAAATTCAGTGAGTTAAGCTGACACATTATGAACAGTAAAGAACAAAGTACAGGGGTATGATCTTGGGAGGTTATTGAGCTACCAATAGGGCATCTAGAATGCTTGTAAGTCAGATGTTCAAATCGTAAACTAAACCGGAGATTGACTAAAGCATCATTCATCTACTTTGCAATTGCAGAGCAAGAGCAGTTCGAAGGCTATCTGGCTAACTTCAAGCTCTGTCTATAGTTTATAAAGCAAACAATCAACAACAAACAAACAAACTATTCGCTCCCCAGCAGAGTCGCCATTTTGTTTCTGCGAAAACTAGTGTCTTTTCGATCTGCTAGTCCCACTAAGATTGGTAGCTATCTTAGAAACAAACAATCAAAGCAATTTTCGATTTCCTTTATGTATGATAGATAAGAGAGAAGCAAATTAACCAACTTGGATCTTCTACTTGACTCCTTGCTTGATTTCCCTCCTCCTTGATAGAGCTTGCAACTCCTCTCCTACTTGTCCCGCTTAGAGAATACCTATAGAGACAAAGTAACAAAACACCATCAAAGCATCTTGATCTATAATATCATAAACAATGTAGAATCAGAAATACATTGAACATACAATTGCATTCACAAATAACAAGATTCACAAATACATAATTGTATGGAGGAAAACTCAAAGCACTTTATTAAAATAGAAGGGAGAATTACAACCCAGCTGTTGATCCAACATCATCCTCCCAGCATCAAAGCCCTCTTCACCTCATGAAAAGAAAGATACAATGCTTCTTCTCAAAGACAAACTAACAAAACTTCCTTACAAATTACAACATTCCAGCCTCCAGATCTCTCAGATGAGGGATCCATATATAGATGTCTGCAAGGGTGTGAGTCATCTCTAGGTTTTTTTATTAGTGTCGTTCCACTTGTAGTTCTTGGTTCCACTTGGAGATTTCATTGATCTCTTACTCATCCCTGGGCGAATTCAGAGAGGCAAGTGTCACAGGAGAAGTTTCTCGAAGATTCCATGAGCATCCACCTAGCAAACTGTCTCAGACATTTGTCCATTCTCACTCATCACACCCCACAGAAGGCATCTTTAGTATGCATTGCACCTAGCTAGTGTAGGAGTCAGTATGCATCACACCCTGACAGTGGAGCAGTCAGTATGGTCCAATTTTGGCCAGTTCTGAGTGGTTTTTCAGGTGGAACTTCTGGGGAATGATGTAATCAGTTGGATATGATCCTTTAGGGTATGAAACAACACTTTTAGGGGTTAAATAGCCCTTGGTTTATCGACATATAAGATTGGGGTTGCAGTGCCCAAATATGTCTATAACACTATGTGTGAAAAGCAATAATCATTAATGCAACATGTTATCATAATGGTTTCTACTAAAACATTTCATCATTAACATTATTCATATAATTAGGCTTCTTAATAACACATTGAGTGATTTAACTTTCAAGATCTGCAAAGTGGAAATACATCAAGATAATATAATAGGAAAATAGATAAATGGACACTAAGATACCCTCAAAACCCTAAAGGGAAAAACCAACAAACATTTATTTTATTAAATGTTTCATGAGTGAGTTCACCCTTCACTCAATGGAAACAAGGGAGCCCATCCCTTGTCCATTTTTGAAATTTACAAAAGAAACATAATATTTAATTCAAGCATAATTAACTAGAGGTCATTACATTAAACATGTTGTCACATTACCCAACAATTTATCGAGCACAATGTATTCGTGGCATGGTTGTTTCCCATAGTGAGATACACATTGTAAACTGTCTCAAATAATAGTCACTCTACAATAAAAATAATGATACATATTGACATCATCACTTGCAATGGTAATTGTTATAATCCATCCTTTGATTGGTTGAAAAGAGGTTAAAAAAAATTGTCATGCAATTCTTTGTGAAAGTCATGATTCTTTCCTACCAAACACTATTGTTAGTGAAATATAAGATCATAATTATGTAAAATATCAATTTACCGAAACACAAGTTTTCAATCTCTACCAATTATCATATCTATATCATAATCGTTAATGTGTTTTTAAGATTTATACATATTTTCATGCATCACTTCCTTACACATGCATAAATAGAAATAAAATTCATGCTTAATATTTTAATTTTGCATGCATCATTTCAATTACAATGTTCAAAACCATACCTTTAATACTTTTAATCAAAAATATTGTTTTTCTAGCTATTTTTCTTATTGCCAGACCATGTGTAACAAACTTCTTGTTCCCTCAATACAAAACCATTCTTGTTTTTACCAACATAATACCATTAGTTAATAGTAGAAAGTACAGCTAAAATATTTTTTTTTTACTCCAACAAATTATACAAATGCACTTACTTATAAATGCACTTCTAATTTTTCATTTTTTCCAAATGCATTAATAAATGCATAAAACCACAAATACTTATCTTGCATCAATTAAATACATAAACTTATAATAGCACATGTTATTATTCATATTTCAAATACATGCATATAAGTATAAAAACATGTTTTCTTATCCACATCACCTATGCATTAGATAAAATGCATAAAGGATATCAAATTATAAATACATCAAATTATTAAATGCATAAAATTATAAAATCTTCAATATTCATCCTTATTCCAACTTCAAAACCACCTTTAACTATATAATAGTAACTTCCAATCAACAAGTGAATGAAAACATGCATGCAATTATAAAACCATGACATTTTTTTAATCTATATCTCAAATGCAAACCACATTTATATTAGCTTAAAAGTGAATAAAGAACATGCATGCAATTACAAAAACTTGTCTATTTAAGAAAGCACCATAGTTAACTTATCTTTATTTGCACTATAACCATGAAATCGTTTTAGTGAGATTAACGAACAAGAGCCTTGCAATCTTTTCTAAGAGATTAACACACAAGAAACAAGCAATTTATTTCAAGGAAATAACATGGTTACTTATATTTTTATGCACAATATTCATATGAATTATTTCTCAAGAAAATAACTTGGTTACTTATCCATTTATGCACAATATTCATATGCAATGTTTTTCAAGAAAATAACATGATTACTTATCTATTTATGCATACTATTCATATGCAATATTTTTCACGAAAATAACTTACCTTTTTATGCACAATATTCATACGCAATATTTTTCAAAAAAATAACATGTTACTTATCCTTTTATGCACAAGATTAATATGCGAGCTTTTTCAAAAAAATAACATGGTTACTTATCCTTTTATGCACAAGATTCATATGAAATTATTTCCAAGAAAATAACTTGGTTACTTATATGATTATGCACATGATTCATATGCAATATTTTTCAAGAAAATAACCTAGTTACTTGTATTTTTATGCACAAGATTCATATGAAACCATTTTCAATAAAATAAACTCGGTTTACCTATGTAAACTGAAACCATGACCTTGAGCTTTACAAGATTCCAAATGATAGAATGGGATCTTAGACATCAAACGGTTGAGAGGTTTGAGAAAAAAAAAATTGTTTTCCCTTCACATTTGAATGGGTATATGTGTTTCTCTAGTTGGGCTTTACACTGCATGGAAACTCGATATTAGATCGATCTAATCATCAATCTCATTCCTTAAAATTAATTTTTGCTCTCTTCTTTCTATGCATGGGGGACAAAACTAGATAACAAACTATAAACATAAAATAAGTGAGAGTAAACAATTGGTAGTTTGTCATTTTATATCCATTGCAATATTTGGCATCCATTACACAAACTTTGTATCCATGTAAAAGTATACGAAACGAATCCATGGAGGAAGTAAACACTAGCTACCGGTCAAGCTAATCCTTATAAAGGTAAGTATAAAGTGAAGCCTAACATTGTGGAAGGTCATAAACTATCACTTATAATAGTTTGGATTGATGAGACTCGAACTGGTGACTCTGGATCGTTAACCTTCCCCATCCCATAAATCCTTGGATAGGCATTCTTCAAATCTGAAATCCTACCAGAGTTTATTTTAAACACTCCAAGTATGCCATTAAGATGATAATTTGGTTAAACCATTTGTTGAATTAAATTAATCTAGTACATAGATAGATCATGGAACAAAGTAATGAAACTTCTCCAAGAATTTAATATAATTAGCACATACCTAAAAAATATGCTTGATTAACCTTTTCATAGATTTTCTTCATTCTTGTTTGAACTTCACGCCTACTGCAAACACACTTCCTCTGCCATCTGCGAATTCGATGTCACACAGACTTTCCATATATGAATTAGGAATTGTAGGCGTTGGCATTATGGCCATCTCTATCTTCGCTCAAACATACATTACTTCCCTGAGGACCTTTCGTTGTAGGATATGTATCTGAAATGCTTTAATATCACATATTTCCCTTCATTTCAAAGTCGGTAATGGGTTGTTATTGTACAAACCCTAACTGATTTTTGATGGCCAATATTTGTTAAACATATTAAATTAAGAATATTTTCATAATATGTAAGTACATGAGTTTTATGGATAGGGATATTACATTCCCCCCATAAAGATAACATTGTCCTCATTTCCATCTCTTCTTTCTTTAGTCATCATTATATTCTTGTATGGTCTTTATCTCCCACTAGAGCATTATATTTTCATTTATATTATTTTTATCTCTCACAATATAACATTTCGATCAATGCTCACTCATGAAATCTATCTCTAGTCATGAGAGTTTCGTAACCATAACAACCAAAAGGGGATCCTTCCCCTACAAAAAGAATAATTTTATTTTTGGAAAGTACCAATAAGTAAAACAAATAATGCTTTATTAATACTCATAAATATTTATGGCTACAAAAACATTCAATTTTTACTTTCAACCTTTTTTCCAATACTCTTGGGAACCATGCCCACTCCACATAATATTTTAATTACAAGTGGTTTATCAATTGTGGTAAGAACTCTAAGAGTGGTTTATCAGCCCAACAACAAGCACCTTGGGTGGTGTATCAGCCTCCATGGGAAGCACCTCGTGGCGTATGGTCAACAAATATCGTTTGTATCTATCAATCATAATCACATCACACCATTTTCAATCAAATTCTATTCAGAATATTTTTAACTATCAATCATTTATCACAATACCTCTATAAGTGCTCAAAGAGCATATAGTTACCCAATCAAATAAATGATCAAAGTATCCATAACTGCACAAAGTGCATATTGTCTTAGCCCCTTTCTAAATACATACACAAGAATGGAAATACAATAGAGGCCACTGTCAAACTACAATTCTAGTAGTTTATCCCCGAGCGTTAGGCTTTGTTCCTGATAGGAAACTAATAAGAAATATTTCACAGATTTTTAGCTTCTCAACATAAGCAGTGTGCTATTAGATATGGGTATAGGTCTAGTCTTTATCTCGCCCTAGCAACTTTAAATTTGGATTACCTTTATCTCCCATAATATTTTCATACATATTCCACCTATTTCATTTATCTCCAGTCATGTTCTATTTTGGTGGTCTTCCACCCATGAAATTTAGCTCCAATCATTTTAGCTCTTGGTGGTTAGATTAGCTAAATAGGGTCATCCTTTTTGAAAAAATGGAAGATTATTGTCCCTTCATGGACCATAACTTATTTTCACTATTCCATGACATTGAGTATATGCTCTCATGTGGTGGCTCCTCTAATATTCCCAAAAAATAATAGTAAGTAAAACACTTTCATTTTATTAGCAAAATAAATATTTACTTTGTCATAAGAATATTTTTTTCACCTTTTGTCTTTTCAGCCACATGTCGTCTTAGAAAATCATAAAAGTTATTTTAAAACAAATTTACCACTTTTTCTTAATGTTGTTTGTCAATCTAAATTTTAATAATAAAAATTAAAATCACAATTTGATTCCCACTATCATCGAATGTTTTCTTGGAACATTTTCCAATTACCAACTTATGATTCCTACCAGCTCATGATTCCTTGAAACGTTTCAGGCCCTACTACCGAAGTGTCCTCGTGGTTTTATCCTTCAATTAGGGCCTCCCTCAAAATCCAATAATTCACAAGAATCATGATTGTCATATAATGTCATATGGGTGGTGTTCACATAATAATCAACATGAATTTTAGAAAAACACATCACTATATATTCTATGCACAAATGTTTCATGTCTTTTTGCATAATAGTAAATATTATACCCTCACATTTCCACATACAAATCACATTGCAACAGTTTACCTTTCATTGGTTCTTATATTTTGTGTTGCCAAAATCTTTGTGATGTCACTATGCTACCATTAAACTACCCCAACTTAATCATACTGGCAACATTTGTCACAATTGTACTTCATAAAACTTTACTCTTTACAAAATCCTATTATGTACAAAACATCTCGTCAAATATACTCAAGATTTATTTCAATTTTCACATGGATAAATGTTTCACAATACTTCAACAAAGTAGAATGGTATTGGTCTAGTAAATTTTCCACTTACACAAACATTTTCCATGCATTAAGAGTAAGCATAAGAAATAAGGATATATCCTCCAAACAATGTAGCCAAGGAACTTTAAAACAAAGTTTCCACGGAGATGTTTTCGATAACAACAAGCAATGAAACATGACATTCTAATAAATATATAGCCATTCTAATCCAAACATTATCATTCACCATAGCTCTAACGTATGCAAAATGATATTCATTTTCATGCACATATGTCTAACCATTAGTCATTATGCATCATTACTAAATCTAAGTCAATCACAAAGAATTTTTTTGCACAAAGAAATCAGTAATGTCAACAGATTCAAAATCCCATCCAGATTCTTTTAAGTAATGATAATGAAGACACAACAATTCTAAAGCATAATGGACCTAATTGTTTAGGTTTAATTTGTAGTATCAAAACCATTTTTCATATAGACTATGGGTGAAAGCATGAATATGGGCTCACTTTTGGGCCAAATGTGGTAATGAAATTTCAAGTTTTTCTTCTTTTATTGAATTGACGCCGTCAAAATTCATATAAGCATTGTGAATTTTGATTTGGAGTAAAAACAAAAATTGTGGAGAATTATGTTGTTGTCCTAAATATATTTTTTTCAAATATATTTAGTGTCATATATTATGTCAATTTTCCATTAAATGAAATACTTTTCCTTGCAAAAATTTCACACATTTTAAGAGGTATGTGTGTGTTCACATAGCTTAAATCAGTATAAAATGTGTAATTTTTAAACAATATATATATGAGACTGATCTACATGGAGAAAGCTAAGTTATTCATATTAAAAATTTACTTTTTATTGGAAAATATATTATTTATTATTTTTCAAAGTTGGTGAAGTAATATTTCAATTGCATTTTGCAGATACATGTGTTCACGTAAGGTTTTTTTCAACTATTTAAATAAATTAAAAAACCAAAAGTACCCTTTTGAAGAGAACTTGTAAATGAAGATAGTGGTATTTTTTGAAACTTTTCGTTGTGTATATTTTATGATATTGATTTTTTATTCAACCTCTTTAAAATAGCTAAAAAAAATCAAGAATTATGTGCCAAATAAATTAGATGAAAAATATCATATGAATTCGAAAATGTCAAACTCATATGGCATTGGATAGAGGATTGCTTCATGAATCCAACGTGATCAACTCCGCCACCTAAGGACAAATTTAGCCCTAAGCTTGCTAGGGTACAAAATGGAGTTGCAGGAAATTTTGCAAAAGAGGTGTTGTTGTTTTTAGGACTTAAGAGGCTCGATCGAGGTCTTAAAGCGCTCAATCAAGTGCCTAAATTCCAAATTTAAATTTCTTGATCAAAGGTTTCATAAAGCCTCGATTGAGCCATATACGTGGTTAACAGAGGCTTGATCAAGCGCTAGGGCTCGATCGAACCTTTATAGAAAGTTTTTGAATGATCTAAAATTAAACATTTTAAAATTCCAAATCTTATTCGAATTTTTGTTATAGTGTCATTAAGAAACGTTATTAAATTTAATAATAATATTAAAAGAATATTATTATTATTATTATTAAATTAAATGATGAAATGATATTAATATGAAAAAAATAATATTATATATTTTAATGTTAATATTAATTTTTAAAATTTAGATTAATATAATATTATTAACTTTAATATAATATATTTTTTCTTATATTATAATATATACTAGCACAACCACATTAATAAATGTGGTTGGTATATGCCATAGGAGTTAACAAAATATTTGACCATTAAAACAAAAATTGTCATGCAAGTTGACTCAATATATGTTAATTTTATTTAACCTAATTTTTTTATAACTCTAACATATTAAAATATATAATAGTTTTAAGATCGTGAAGTAATAATAACCTAAGGTTGCCTTTAAAAAAATAAAACATAGCAGTTTCAATTGGAAGGCATGAAGCGCTCTAAGTATCTTTGATGGAGGTAGCTAGAACATTAATATTTTGGAAAATTTTAGATAATATTACCATGGAAAATTATCATTTTCCCTCCATGTGAATGTACAACACACATTTGGAATATTTCATTTTAAATATGTATTATATAAAAATAAAAATAAAATAAAAAAATTTGTGCAACATCAAATAGAATAAAAAATTTATTTAAACATAATATTTTAATTGTCAAATTATTTTAAATTTTTGAAATATAGAGTGAGAGAGAGTGGGAGAGAAGGGTAAGAGAGGGGGGACACAAATATGGGGAGAGGGAGAGGAGTAGAGAGTCTCCGAGAAATAGAGGGAGCTCGAGAGATGGAGTTGGAGGAAAAGATAGGAAAGGAAGAAGTTGAAGACATATAGAGAGAGAAAGGTAGAGAGAGAGATAAAGAGAGAAGGGAGAGATGGAGAGAGAGTATGTTTGGGGGTGAGATAGAAAGACAAATAAGGAGAGATGGAGATAAGTGGGAGAGAGAATGAGAGAGTAAGGGAGATATTCAACAAATTTGCAATATGACGCTAGAGAGAGAGAGAGAGACTAAGTGAGTGATGTGGGGGAGAGACAGAGGGAGGTGGGAGAGAAAGGAAGAGAGAGGGGACTTGAGAGGGAGGGAGAGAGAGATATGGAGTTGGATTGGGAGAGAGGTAGGTAAGAAGAAATACTATATAGAGAGAAAGGTGTATAGAGAGAGAGAGGGAGTGGAAAGGGAGATTGACAGAGAGAGAGGGAGTGCCAAGGGAGATGGACGGAGAGGGAGAGAGGAGAGTAAGAGGGAAGAGAGATAAAAGGGAGGAGAGAGGGAGATAAGGGGAGGAGAGAGAGAGAGAGAGAGAGGGAGAGGGAGGGATACAAAGTTATATATGGAGAAACAATGTGTATTTTTGCAGGTTATATAGAGAGATGAAGAAGGAGAGACAGAGGGAAGACAAGATAGATAGAAGGAGGGAGGAAATATCTAGATATATATGAAGAGAGAGAGAGAGTGTGTGTGTGTGTTTCTAGGGGGTGAGATAGAGAGACAAATAAGGAGAGATGGAGGGAGAGATCAATAGAGATGGAGGGGGAGAGAAAAGGAAGAAAATTTCTTTCACTAGATGCATTGATTTCAATTTATAGATGTTGATTTCTAATCATATTTTATCTTTTTCAAATTAGATGCATTGATTTATGTGAAGATGTTTATTTCTAATTCTATTTCATTGCTTGTATTAGATTCATGCATTTAATTAAATATGTTAATTTATAATATTGTTTGATTGAGCTTGCATTAGATGCAGTGATTTGAGTGTAGATGTTGGTTCCTAATATTGTTTGGTTTCTAGCACTAGATGCATTAATTTCATTGTAGATGTTGATTTCTTATAAATGATGTAACTAGATACATGATGTACATTAATTTCAAGGTAATTAGTTTAACATTTTGCATTCATTTCAGTGAAGCATAAAAGAATTATTGACGATGTGCATTATGACTAAGCTTTTGTACATAATATCAAACAAAATAAAATTGAATAAAACTTGTATTTGTAACTTTTACATCTCCACATATTTTAAAATTGAATATATAACTTATTTCAATCATATTTGAGATTTTAAAAATTGAATAAGACATAAATTGCCATCATAAGGAATTGATTGAAATACTTGGACAACTACTTGTAAATTTAGGAAAGTTGATAACATTATATAAAATTATAGAAATGTTGCCATATATTGTTGTTTGACCTATATATTAAATTTCAATAAGATTGATGTTATGACTATGATCTTGTATATAATATCAAAATAAATAATACTGAATAAAACCTATTTGTTGTTTACATGACATCTTTTAATACTAAAATTGAATAAAACTTATTTCAATGAGATTTTGTGTTCTTTAATTCAACCTTGAGATAAGAAATTGATTGAAATACTTAAAAAAGTTGTTCATGCATTGTTGTATATGGGTGGGTCACAAATACACACACACACACATGAATGAATTTATAATTCAAATAATATATTTTTAAAATTGAATTGTAATAACATAAATGTTGATTGCACTAAAAGACACTTTCTACAAGCCAATATGAAGCATGATTGGAATTGTTTCCATGTTCAATATTAAATTGACACATGCTATATTTTAGTTCATTTTAAGTATGAAAGTGACTTGCATCTTAATTGTTAAGAATATACTTATTTTCCTAGTCTATGAAACTTGAAATCAAATTTGAACATATATTTTACTTATAAAAGTTAAGTATAGAGAAAAATGATTAAATTAGAAAAATAATTTTAACAGATCCATTTAAACTTCAAAAATTAATGAGCATCCATAAACAATATTAATACAAATCCATAAAGTGAAATAGTGAATACATGTATTAATAGACTATCCATATGAAAATATATTTAAATTACAAATATCACATGAACATCCATAAACTGAAATAATAAAGATCCATAAACTAAAATAATTTCCATGAGGTACATCCACAAACTTCCCATGTATTAAAATATACAAAATCTGTATCACACATGTGACTATGCCCTATGAAATGAGCCTGAAAATATACAAACTATGACACTCTAAGTACCGCCAAAAGTCTTATATGAGTTCTTCCATGTAAGGTAAGTGTACATAAGCTAGTACTACAATATAACACTTTCAAATTCAAACTAATTCGATCATTATTTGTACAAAATAAAATAAAAATAAAAATATGGAACTAAATTATATTGAACCACATTTTTATTTGTAAACATATATACATGATTCTACTAACCTCAGTTCAGTCCAAACGCAAGTCCAATAGGATGGGGTCTACTCATGAATATGGGTTTGGTGCTCCCCTTCTTGTGGCTCGATTATTGGGGCCTGTATCAATGGACTTGCATCATGAATGTTTCTAAACCCAACATCTCACTCATGTCTCCATATAATAATGCCATCAATGTCGTTGTGCATATGGGCATGTGTACACAATTGTGCTGGTTGATGATAGATTATTACGAAAGATTATGGTGGACTAAGGGTGATCATGGATGACCATGTTAACTAAAATTAACCATGGAGATAATAGTTGACAATAATTAGCCATGGTTGTCCATGGAGACCATAGTTGACAATGTTTTCCCATGGTTGACCATAGTTGACCATGTTCACCAAGGTAGACCATGGTTTTCCATGTTCTCTATGGTTTATTATGGTTTCCTATGATTGACCATGGATTACCATGTTTAAGCATGTTTTCGTATGGTTGACCACAGGTGGACTATATTTGTCATATTTTGATATATATCGATCGATGTCATTTTAATATGTTGATTTACATATAAAAGGTGAAAAATATCACTCATCATTGAATACAAACCAAATTTATTAATGTGGTTTTGCTACTTAATGGCTATTGTGCATGGGGAATATAATGCTTGACTATAGTTGAGTACCTCAAAATTTCTTCAAGATATGGTTAACAAGGGTTCATTACGGTCAACATAACATTAACTATGGATGACCATGCTTTTCCAAATCAAATTTTTATTGGCGATGATGGATTATGATTGCTAAAGCCTAATGGTTGGCCATAATTGATTGAGGTTGACCATATTTCAACAAGGTTGGCCATGGTAAACCATTAATCTACCAATATATTATGTTATGTTAATTTTAAAATGTTACATCAATGTTGACCATTGTTACATCCTCACATTAATGTTGATCATGATGGATGTAAAATTAACCTTAATGTGAATGTTACATTAATTTTTAAAGAGGGTTAACCATGGTTGATCGAGTTTACAATGGTTCATCAATGTTTCCATGGTTGACCTTGGATGATCACGGTTGATGATAATTAACATGGTTGACCATGGTTAATTATGGTTGACCATAATAGATTATGATTGACCTTAATTAACCATGGTCAACAATGGTTGACCATGGTTAACATGGTTGACCATGCTAACCATGCTTGACATTAATTGACCAAGGTTGACCATTAACAACAATGGTTGGATATGGTTGTCCATGGTTGAAAATGGTTAGATCGCTAATCATTATTAACAATGGTCAACAATGATTAACCATGTTTACCATGGTTAATGAGGGATTGTTACAATATATTATGATGGACTAAGGGTGACAATGGATGACCATGTTGAATACAATTGACCATGGAGATAATAGTTGGCCATGGTTGTCCATGGGGACCATAGTTGACAATGATTGCCCATGGTTGACCATGGTTACATTGTTAAACATGGTTGACTATGTTGGTCCATTTTGATCATGGTTGACCATGAATGGGCATGTCGAGTATGGTTAACCATGGTAGATCATGGTTGTCCATGTTCTCTATGGTCGATTATGGTTGTCTATGATTAACCATGGATGACCATGTTTAACCATGTTTTCACATGGTTTGACTATACTTTTTATATTTTGTTATATGTCAGTCGATGTCATTTTAATACGCTAATTGCCATATAAAAGATGGAAAAAATCACTCATTAGTATTTATCAACCACATTTACTAATTTTGTTGTGCTACTTAATGTTTAGTGTGAGTGGGGAATATTAGTAAATAATGGTTTCCTATATAGTTGACTATCTCTAAATTTGTTCAAGATGTGGTTGGCGAGTGTTTATTATGGTCAACATAAGTTATAATGTTGACTATGGATGGCCATGCTTTTCTAAATAAAACTATACCTGATGATGATAGATTATGATTGACAATGGCTGACCACAGTTGGCCATGGTTGTCCATAATTTAACATGGTTGGCCATGGTTAAATTTAGTTAGGCACAATGACCATGGTTTGACCATATTGACCATGGGTGAACATGGTTCGAAAAATTTGGCCATGGTTGAAAATAATTCTCTATAATAGATTATGGTTGCCCATGTTAACAATGGATGACCATGGTTGAGCATGTTCAACCATGGATTCATTGGTTGACCATATTTGACCATGCGTGGGGAGACCAATAGCTAATGGCTTACTATGGTTGACTATCGATAAATCTATTCAATATATGGTTGGCAACGGTTTATTATGGTGAACATATAGTTGATTGTGAATGAACATAGTTATTCACATCAAATTATATTTGATTATGATAGATTATGATTGACAATGGTCCCCACAATTAACTATGGTTGTCCATGTTTGATCATAGTTAATGATGGTTGAATCTATGTGGGCATGATTACCATGGCTTGACCATGTTGATCATGGGTGAACACGGTTTGACAAATTTGGCAATGGTTGGCCATTTTTTTCTATTATAGGTCTCCTATGTTGAGAGTGGAAGGCCATGATTGACCATGTTTAACCATGGAGACATAGGTTGAAAATGTTTGACTATTCTAACCATGGTAGGTCATCATGATTGGGAAGAGCATGGGTTCCTAAAGGTTGAATATGATTGACCAAAGATCATCATTGTCGATCATGGTTGAACAAGATAAACTATGGTTGACCATGGTTAATTATGGCTAACTAAGGTTGTTTATGGATGAACATGTGTGACACTAAGTGACAATGTTAGACAATATATGAATATGTATGAGCATCAATAATTTTGTTTGACCATGTTTAACCATAATTAACCTTGGTAAAACATGGGTGACTATGGTCAACATTTGGCAGACTATGGATATACATGGTTGATCAAGGTCGTTAATATGTACCTATAGATGATTTTTGTTTACGATGGGTGACCATAATGCCATGTTGACTATGGTTGATCGATGATTTACCCACAAGGGGATTCACTTAATGAACCTCTGACATATCACGTGTGTTCATGGCATACTAAAAAATACCCTTAATTTTACCACATATTGGAAAATACCTCTAAAAATCACATTATTTAACCCCCTACCAATACGAACCCAATACACCTTACCAATTAAAAAAACTCATACTTTCACTAGATATTGTAGGTATCCATTTTATCATTAACATATATCCCTTTGTATTTTTCCATTAATTTTGAGCTCCATTTTTTATACATACCAATATAAAACCCCTTTAGCCCCTATTATATGTTCAATATATTATGTCATTTTTTCCTCAATATATATCCCCCAATATGAATGCACACGGTATGGTATTTCTCCCCTAGTGAAGCCCCTTGGATTTACATCCATATTTATTTTTACATTAATAAGTGGGGTTGAGGAATTTCATCAACCATGTTATGTATTATATGTTCTCCATCCCAGGAACCAATGATAGTGGTCCCCAAGATGGGAAATTTGAAGTCTAAGTCAGTTTTTGGGTTAATCCCATGAATAAAAAAGATTGAACCCTATTTTTCAAGGGGAATGCCTTCATGATGATGAAAATGACATGGATTAAACTCATCCATGGTGACAATGAATGTTTTAACAAATAATAAAAGAGTAACACCTATGGCCTATTATAATTGAACAAACACACACAACTAGCAAATATAAGATTCAAGTAACAAAACTAAGTGGACCAAAGGGATATTATTTTAGTTGGAGCTTGGTTGATGAGGGCCCAAGTCAACTGTAAAGATATGAATGGAGAAATTGTGCTAGCCTCCCGCTTAATGTCTCAGTGCTCAATGCATCTACCCTTAATTATGCATAGGGATATGAGTGATTCACTTGTCCCAAATACAATAATAATTCCCCACCTACCATCACTTTTGTAAGCTCCCTGATATTATTTCCTCTAATTTCACCACTTACAACCAATCGACCTTAGGGAAAAATCATAGGTCAGGTCCACACACAAAGGTAGGGTATCAAGAACACAAATTCCTAAAGGAGAACCTCGTATGTGTGTAAATCACACGACTGATGCCAAATGAAGTGGGCATATCTTTCCATCAATCCCAATGCTCTTCATCAAAAACTACTCAACTCTCTACCTTTTTCTCTCCACAACTCACACACATCTCTTAGAATTCTTTATTTGCACAAGAATCTTCGACCTTTCTTGCCACACAAGAAACTTTTGCCTTTCTTACAGCAGCACAGGTAACTTCTTCCTTTCTCACAATAGTGCAACTCTCGAGGTCTCTTACCTCTGCATAGGAACTCTCAACCTTTCTCTGTAGAACTGGCTCTTTCTCAAACTTACACAACATTGCACACACACAAAGATTTTCCACTTAGCTCTCTTGCAACTATGTTGCTTTCCCCAACATTTCTGATCTGAGCTCCTGGGTTTTTGTCCTCTACTTCCCCTCGATCGATGCTACCACTCTGTCTTGTATTCATAATGTGCTAGTGTACCTCAGAATGGCTCTACTATTATGTTGTTGTGTCTGACTTGGTCACTGTCATTTCGTTAACCATGAGAATCGGAAATTGACAGTTTCTCCATACTGAGAATGAATTATCAATCCACCTACACACTCCAACCATGCACATACCTACCTGTGAACAACACTCCTATCACTGAGGCTCTCCATGC